>JANBXA010000132.1:677500-1067500 GCA_030556225.1 Cricetiscus sungorus
GGTCTTGTATTGGATATTGGCAAAACACCAGTTAAAGCATTCTTCTAGGTAAAATGAGTCATAAAAGTTGTCAAATGGAAAATGGGGTTGACTGAAATTTATTCTCAGTTTTACAATAGAGCTTAATCAAAAGGTTACAGCTGCGAGGGCTTTCATGACAAAATATATATGTGTTCAAGTTGCATTGGTTGCAGAATTACATCAGGTCTAACTGATGTAAATGTAAATTTATTCAGTGGAAAAACCCCACTACCATAATGTACTCATTTGCATGTACAATACCACTTCAACCAATCTCATTTTTTTTTGTAAACTTTTTAACTCTCTCCTTCCAAATGCTGTCATTCAGGATAGTTTTTTAAGCTACATATTTAAGCTACATAAAAGATAGATTTTTGTTAGCTTTATAAAATATTAACTACTATATTACACAGCTGGTGGGTGTATGTTCTGATCATGATGACCCTTAGCTTTCTCTCTCTCTCTCTCTCTCTCTCTCTCTCTCTCTCTCTCTCTCTCTCTCTCTCTCTCTGTAGCTAATAGCCAGATGGATTTTCTGTGTTACATTTCCAGTTTTGTTCTAATGAAGTAGTGGCTTTGAGGTTTACCATTTGTTCCTTTTACTCCTACCCATGACATCTGTAGGGAAATGATTCTGGAAAAGATTGGGACCACTGAGTATTAGAAATATAGTGATACAGAAGCTGGTAGCACCAGCTGTTGGGTGGTCCCAGCTGTCCAGTGGCCCCAGATGTCTGGTGGCTGTGATTCAGAGTGAATGAAGGCCTGGGTCAGTATTGTTGGACCATGACAGTTCAGGATGCTCTGAATGTCTATACATGATGCTGTGCTGTAGTATTCTTGTGGAATTTTGTGACTTATCAGACTATGAGATAGGCAGATGAGGGTCATGGTTGGAGTCGGAATGGGGATTCTGGCAATGTCTTAGTTGTAAATCCTATACCACACAGATGCTTCAAGGTATGCTTCTTACTCTATCCTTGTTGCCAAGTCAGCTGTGGAGAGCTCTGCAAAATGTGGGGTATTAGGGAACTAAAGTCTGCTGTTAGGTTCCAGGTTGCCTACAGCAATATAGACAGGTAGCAAGACCTCAGTTCATGTTCTGAGACTCACCAGCCTTGTCCAACTATTACCATTTTCCTGGTATTAACAGCAGTGCCCACTATTTAGCTATGAAGACTTTGAGAGCCTAGGTAGACTCAGTCAGTTCAACTCATTCCCTCTACTGATGGAACTTCCTGGAGAACTCCTGGGTTAGAAGTCAAAACCTTAATGGCATTTACTAAGAATGGAACAACCTGTGACAACAGTGTGTATCCTGAGTTTGATAGAACACATTAAAGTAGAAGTTCTTTCCTTCCCAGGAGAGAGAATTTTTCTGAATTCTAGGCTGACCTTTAGAAGCTGTGCCTCCCAGGTGTGGGCAATCTTTGTTTTATATCTATAGTGATTCCTTCTGGCTGATCTTGGTTTCTGTTTTCTCTTTTGGGATATTGAAGGATTACACTCAGTGCAACTTGGTGTCCACAGCCTCAAAGCCAAGGTTAATGACTTTTTGTTTTGTAGTATCACATAACCTGTTTTTATTTGTTATCATACTTCTCACACTATGTGGATGTTTAACTTCCCATTCTTTTCTGTTGGGCCTTACTGTCCTCAAAATTTGAATGCAGCCCATTTTTCAGGTAGTGTTTCTAGTCTTAATTAGTATCTGAAGTTGGGGAGATATATCAGTTCTGATATATGAGTGGCTGAATTATTGAGGATGAGGTGTGGGGCCTTCTGAGGATGTTCAGGGAGAAGTAAATGGATCAGTGGCTTTATTGGGAACATGGAAAACACCTGCATATGACTCTGATACCCTCCAAATGCGGGGCATCCATGGAAAATGTGATCAGACTTTCCAAAAGAGGTTCCCATGTATTCAACTGCAGATTCCTGGAGGCAATTGCTGATTAAGGATATAGAATATACCTTGTCAGGAAAGTCTTCTGGGGCTGCAGGGCAGCCTGCCATGGGTACAGCTTCTATAGGGACAGGAAACATGGGATATGTCATTGGGTGTGGTCAGGAAAGGAACTCTGTGGAATGGTGAGAGGGTTTGGCTTGGCCTGGAAACCATGCTCAAGAAGAGAGAATGCTTGCTTTTCTGAATGAAGATCACTTTTTGTGTCTGTCTGTCTCTGTGTATGTGTTTGTCTGTGTCAGGTATGCACTTGTGTGCGCATATTTGTGTATATGTGCATATTCATGCAATATATTTATGAGAAGGTGTATTCATGCATGTGGAGGTTAGAGGAAAACCTGAGGTCTTGTCTCTCTCCTCAGGGGCCATCCTTGTCTCTCATAGGGACACAGGGATTGACAATTAGATTAGGCTGGCCAGTAAGTCCTAGGTATATACACCATATGCATGTGTTCATGCATATGTGGTTCGTGTGTGTGTGTGTGTGTGTGTGTGTGTGTGTGTGTGTGTGTGTGTACCTGTGAATGCAAATGTGTGTGAAGGACAGAGTTTAACTTTGGATGCCATTCTTTAGGAGCCATCCAGCTTGCTGTAAAGACAGGATCTCTTGCTAGAATGTGGAAATGCCAGTGAGTCTATGGACCTGCTGTGCCAATCTTCCCCAACACTGAGATTTCAAGCATCTATTACCACACATAGCTTTTCATGTCGATTCTGGAGACTGAACTCAGGTCCTGTTGCTTGGGTGGTCAGCATATCACCAACCAAGCTGTCTATCTCCCTAGCTTGGAATCACCTTCCCATCACAACACTGACCATAGGTGAAACTCAACCTCTCAAATGACAGATTAATTAAGCTGATGGGACAGGGCCTGGAGACACAGGGTATGGAAGGGAGGAAAGACAGTTTATTTTTTCACTGGGCTGACAGAAATCTAGAAGATAAAGTCAGGGCTTCCCCTCCCTGTCAGTCTTTCCAGCATTTCAGGGACTGCTGTGATCTCCAGAGGCGACTCCAGTAATCTCACGAAGTGGCCACTCTTATATGAAAACCTTATTTCTTTGTTCTACTTAAATCATAAGGCAATTTAACCATATCATCTAAGGAAAAAATCGACTCTGAGGAAAGTGTTCATGTCAGTACTTGGTCACTGACTGACCACACACCACTCCACTGCTCTTTCCCAGGGGATGGGGCAAATTTGGCAAAGTAAGCTGTATCCATGGAAATTTGGTAATGAACCAGGATGATGAATGCATGGAGGAGTCTGTGTGGAGACAAGCTGGGCCCTGCTTTACGCAGGAGCAACATTGACAAGGTGGCCAGTCTCCAAAAAAAAGGAGTGCATCACAGCCCTTGTCCTTCATCATTTCCTCTCCTCTGATTTACATGTTTCCCATAAAGCGTTCAACTTCAAGTTCAGCTCCTAAAAGCATACATGTTAATTTCTCTACAGATCTATTATGTATGAATGAGAAAAGTCTATTCTCTTCTCGGTGTGTGGAGGATTTGTGCGTGTAACCCCCCATTAGTGTTAATGGCAGATGTATGCATAATTTCCCTAACTCCCACGATCCAGGGTGCCTGACTAAGCCACTCTCAATTAGTTACACACACAGTGACAGGGAACAGGTAGCAGGCTCGGGGACTACATTTCAAGTTTTCATGTATTAGTGGCCTGTGTTCAAAAAAGTGGTACAAAGGACGCAAGTACAAAAAAATTGTTCATCTTAGCATCTGTGAGACACTCCGTGGCTTCTGTAGGCTAAGGTGTCTCTGTCCCACAAGACTGGGTTGGTGGTGCTTGGGGATGGACCATGGTGCTCTGTAGGTGGAAGGTCAGAGATAGAGCTTTACATGAACCACAAAGTCACTGTGGTTTCAAAGATTGAAAGAAGAAACAAATGACCCAGGTCAGACCTGGCTATGTAGTTGGTGATTCTCTGGATTTGCACCCTGGGTTTGACTTTGCAGTTACACACACACACACACACACACACACACACACACACACACACACACACACAGAGTGATAGGGAGCATATAAGAATGATAATGAAACTGGTTTCTGGGGCTGCATTTCAAGTGTGTATGTATGTATATGTGCATAAGTGAGTGTGCTTGTGTGTATGCATGCAGAGTCCAAAGGCTGGGGATGCATTTAAGTGTGTGTGTGTGTGTGTGTGTGTGTGTGTGTGTGTGTGTGTGCATGCATGCATGTTTGTTTGTTTTTTTAACTGCTTTCTATCTTAGTTTTGAGAGAGTCTCTCACTCAACCAAGATCTTGCTGTTTCTGCAGGCCTGGTTCCCAAGCAAGCTCCTGGGATCTTCCAGCACTGTTTACAGACATGCAATGAATTTCAGGTGGGTGCTAGGATCCGAGCTCAGATCATTGCATTGTGCACAGAACTTTATCCACTGAGTTATCTTGAGGGCACTCCAGTTCTTTTGGCTTGAGAAGCATTAGCATTTATGTGTCACACATATTTCTCAGATACCAGGAGCCTTGCCTGCACTGTAACAGCTAATCCTTCCATCAACTTTATTATCTTAGTTTAGATAGAATGAATTCAGATTTGGAGAGTATAATTTACTGTCTATGTTCTCACAGACCATATGAAAAGAATTGAACTTATTTATATTAAAGACTTTTTATTATTATTTTAATTATGTATGTATATGTGCAAATGTATGTGTGTATGTGTGTGTGTGTGTGTGTGTGTGTGTGTGTGTGTGTGTATGTGTATGTGTGTGTATAACAGTGTCTGTAAGAGGTCAGAGGTGTCTAGCTCCTTGGAGCTGGAATTACAGGCTGGGAACCAAACTCGGGTCCTCTGGAAGTGCAGTAAGTATTCTTGACCACCAAGCCAGCTCTCCAGCCCCCTGAACTTAAACTACAGACTTCATATTCTACCCCCAAGTAGCGCTGTACAATTCTAACCCCTGAAGCAATAACAATCCTACTTCACCCTACTGTTTCATACTCATAGCTACAAAGAATGGAATATAAAAGTCTCCTGTTCTGATTGGTCAGGATGCTCTGTGTCAACACCCTCAGTTTTTTTTACTGCCACGACAAATTCCATCAAGCTCACCGAAGGCCACATAACAAGTGATCCAGAGCTTTGATAGCTTCTAACCTATAGATCCACATTCTTCAATCACTCTCTATACCTCCCAGTGACAGGGAAGTGTGAATCCAGTCAGAAAAGCAAGGAAGTTCATTGTGAATGGAGTAAAATGCTTACACACCCATGCATGTCAGCTTTCCCTACCTCTGGCATACAAAAAAAATTCATATCACCGAATGCACTTTTAGATCCACAGACAAGGATAATTAGATTCTTGCTTGACCAAAGTTGATGTTGCCCTCATGATTCCAAGAGCAAAGGTCTTTTGATGCAATTTGAAAATTAATCTATGCTGTGGCTTGCCGGAAAGGTTATCATTTCCACAGTCTTAAGTGCTCTGATTGTATACTAATCATAGATGATAATCAAAACGATTAACAGATATTAAAATTTATTGTGTTATGCTGTTCATCTGAGGCTGCCAGCCACAGAAGAGTCATTGACACCTTGCTGGCTTCAGGACAGAGTGAGTGATGAATGGAAACGTGCTTTGCAAAGCAATTCTAAGCTGAGTAGAGTGAGGTTCTGTTTGCTAGTATAGAAGGTGGGAACACTCCTTTTCTTTAAAGAACTTATGAGTTGGTAAACTCTGCCAGTTGGCCGGTTTCCCAGTTTACATCAATCATAGTCTTAATTAACTTGATGTTGACATTCATCCTAATATGTGGAAATAATTGAAACATCATGTTGAGGAAAAAGGGTGGAGCATGTGCTTTGATTGTGGGCACTTTTTTGGGGTTGGCCTGTAAAGGGTGCTGCTTAGGTTAGGCCAATGGCCAGCATCCTGAATGGCACACAGTCAAGGCTAGTATAGGTCTTTGGCTTCTTCACTGGCACATATATAAGTTGATTGGGTACTTTACACTATTAGGAGATAAAAAGAAAGGCAGGTTGAGGAAGAAGGTGGAGAAGCCACACACTCAAAGACACTGACTTGCCCTTGAGGCTGTTTTCTGTTTCTTTCTCAGTGGCTCTGGAGCCCTTCTACAAAGCAACCCCCCTGGCCATTGGAGTCTTAGAACAGCAGTCTTCATTTTTGCCTTCACATTGCCTGAGGAACATTTTGAAAAAATGGGGACAGGGGAGATGGAATTTAACCAGCTCTGTCAGGATCTCAAGAATCTGTGTTTTCCAGTCCTGGTTGACATTACAAACTAGGAGACCAAGGCCACACATGAGTTCCCCAGATCCTTATGGAGAAAATACAGGGTGGTTGCTCTTAAAGCCGGGCAGTGGTGGTGCACTTGGATCAGCACTTGGGAGACAGAGGGAAGTGGATCTCTGAGATGGTGGCCAACCTGGTCTACAAATTGAATTCTAGGATGGGCTACACAGGGAAACCCTGTCTCAAACAAACAAACAAACAAACAAACAAAAACCCAAACAAACAAAGCCTAGAATTGCGTTGAAATTATTTTTATTTTATGTAACTGTGTATATATATGTGTCCATGTGTGGGTTTGTCACACCTATTAGGTTCCTATGGAGGTAAGAAGGAGGCATCAGGCCCCCTGGACCAGGAGTGTCAGGTGGTTGGGAGTCACTTGAGTTCCAGGAGCAGAACTCGGGTCCTCTGTGACTGTAAGTGCTCCTATCTGCAGAGCCATTTCTCCAGGCTTTAAGTCTTGGTTCTTTATATCACACTACAAGGTTTCTCTCATGAATTAAAATATCATACAAGAGCCTACTAGGATCTACAAAAATGTTAACTTGTCTTTGAGAAAGCAAGTTTCCTCAAACTATTACTGAGATCTACTCAAAGGAATTCACCAGCTTTTTGATGGGGGAAAAATCCTATCCAGAACCATGGGTGAGCATTTGTCTGCCAGCTCCCATGATGCATCTCTTCTGAGATGGAGATTTTCATGCAAAAGTGGAACCAGAGGTCAGGAACCAGACACAGATCAAATGTGTATTAAAGATAATTAAATGAGCCTGGACACAAATTAATTGAGTTCTTGCCCAATAAACAGTAAGGTCAGAATGACACTTGAATTCAACATTATAACGGCAGAAAAGAGAAAGAAATGTTTTGGTTACATTATTATTCAGGAAAGGAGGGAAGCTGGAATTGTCAAGAACAAACTCTGGTCAGATGTCTTTATCCACTCAGATCTCCCATTACTGTTCAAAGTTCAATTATTGCTGGGTATGAACTGCACAACTGCCTCGCAGGTTTCAACAGAGATACCATCAGAGGCAAAGGAACCATGTCCAACAGCAGCAGAACATAAGCTGTTTACATTCTTAAGGCAGGAACAACAAACGGGCATGGGACACGATGCATCACCAAATGGAATTCACCCCACATCTTCAGAGCAAGTTCACGGTTGGGGAGTTAGCAGCTTTGATGTCTCCTGGGGGCTTCTAAGGCCTCTCTCCTTGGATTGCCGATGGCTCCTGTGTGGTTATGTCCCCCAGATTTCTTCTGAGTCTGTAGACTCCTTTTCTGTCTTAAAGGGTGTTCTTGTAAAGACACTGGTCATGTTAGATTATTTTCTACCTTTAAGACTTTGTTTTACCCCATTTACCTCTGAAAGCCCCTATTTCCAGACGCAGGGTATTTAAAAGTATAGGAATCTAAACCTTCTGACACTAGTTTTAGAAACATAAAACTCAGCTTGTAATATCTTAATAATATTGAAACCTGGTTCTTGCACATATGGATCTTCTTACATACCTTTATTTTTCTCAGTATTTAGTAGTTCTCAGTGTGCCCATTGGTCTTGCCTTGGTCACTGTTTGAGTGCTATTCTTAGTGTTTTGTTTTCTTAATCAATTTTTAACTACAATAAAGAGATTCAATAAATATTTTAATGTTGTGCTTGTAAATTGATAATTGCTTAAACTTATTCTTGTAGCTTTGTGCTTTTTTGCTTTGTGTGTGGCTTCTTTGGACTCTAGGTGTAGACTATTACCTTTATAGAGATGCTGACTTATCTCTTGAATTTGCCGTTTGGCTTTGACATCCTTGTTTGCTTTTAGCTCCTGCCTGTGCATTGTGGAATGGCTTTTGTGGGAACAGACAATCTTGTTGATCTCAGGGAGAACATGTTCATTTTTTCCCCATTAAATTGCTGTGTATTTTTCACGGATGCCCCTCTATTAAGCTGAAGAATCCTCTCTCTTACTCTTTTCCTGAGTTTTGATCATGAATGAGGTCGAATTACATCAAATTACTTCTTTGTACCTCCTGGATGACTGCTTGGCTTTTCTTCTTTATTCTCTTAATGGGATGAATTACGTTGTTGATGGTTTTTTGAATGTTAAGTCAAATTTCATGCTAAACCTCTTCATTATGTGTTATTTTTGAAGATTGCTGGGTTCCATTTACTAATATTTTCTTAGAATTATGGTCATTAATTTTCTTTTCTGGTAATAGCAGTCATTTTTTTAAGATCATGGCTATAATAAACATAAATAAGAAGTATTCCTTCATTTCCCTTTTTTCCCCCAAGAGATTGTTATTTTTAAAATATTTGCAGAAGTACCTAAGGAAAGCCATCTAGAGATGTCTTGTTTTACAGCTCTAAGTTACATTATGGATGCAGTCACATTTATGTAGCCTATTCTGGTTTTATCTTTAGTTGGTTGTATCTTTCAGACGTGTGCTTACTGTCCATATAACATCAGATTTACTGACACCATGCTTTCCAAATATCCCTTTATTATACTTTAAAGATTTATTGCTTTTGTTTTTGTTTTTTTTTTGTTTTTTGTTTTGTTTTTTGTTTGTTTGTTTTTTGAGACAGGGTTTCTCTGGGTACCCTCAGCTATCCTGGAACTTGCTTTGTAGATCAGGCTAGCTAAAGATTTATTTTTAAAGTGTTTTGTGTTTAAGTGTTTGCATGCATATTTGTATGTGCACCACAAATGTGCCTGGTGCCCACAGAGGCCAGAAGAAGGCTTAAGATCCTCTGAAACTGGAGTTAGAGAGGGTTGTGACCTGCCATGTGTGTCTGGAACCAGGTCCTCTGCAAAGATCACCAAGCTTTACCAGCTCATGACACAAAGATATCATTAGTTTAGATACATGTCTGGCTGACTCTCAACTAAATCTGTTTCTCTTTATCTGCCTTTCTTACTTTTATATATCTACTTTCATTGCTTCTGTATCTGGCTGGATAGTTGCTGCCTGACTTCTTGCCCTGGGTGTATCCCTCTTTTCCTCCTCTTTCTCTTGTTCTTTCTCCCTCCTCAAGCCTAGATTTCTCCTCCTATTCACTTTCTTGCCTGCCAGCCAAGTCTATCCTTTCTTCACCTAGTTATTTGGTGTTCAGCTTCTTATTAGAACAACCAGGTGCCTTAAGAAGGAAAGTTAAGCAGGTGCAATACATCCTTACATAATTAAACACACATCCTTACATAGTTAAACAAATGCAGCACAAACAAAAGTAATACTCCTTCGCACAGTTAAAGTAATATTATGCAGCATAAGCAAGTGCAACACATCTTTGCCCACTTGAAACAAACAATATTCCACAACACCAAGTATCTTGAATCAGAGCCATACCCCCTTAAATATCCACAAGACTTTAATGATTTCCCTTGGTCTTTGATATTATCTGCATTTAATCTTTCCTTTTAAAAAATGGACAGTTTCTGAACAGGGTAAGGAGTTCTCCTCTGCTCCCTTGCACCTTTCACTGCAACTTTTCTTGAGAGTAACGATGAGCACAGGCTGTTCAATGTGACCCATAGATAGGAGCAACACCAAAGGGTGAATATTAGCTGTATAAGATGAAATAAATGCAGGTAATGGGCAGATGGCTCTTAAAGAGGACATAAAGCAAATTGTTTCATAATTTTAACTGTGACATTGGTTTTGTGTGTGCACGTGTGTGTGTGTGTGTGTGTGTGTGTGTGTGTGTGTGTGTGTGTATGGTAGATAAATGCATGAAAATATAAAGGACAGTGAAATCATAAAACCCAGGTGAAGCTGTAGACCCTGCTCCAGATGTATGGATTTTGGGTCTGAATAATTTCTCTGGATGATTTTTTTCCTCTTCAAGGTGGTTTCTCTGTGTAGTCCTGGGTGTCCTGGAATTAGCTGTATAGACCAGGCTGGACTCAAACTCAGAGATCTGCCTGCCTCTGCCTCCTGAGTGCTGGGATTAAAGGCATGCACCATTACCACCAGGCACACTGAATCATTTTTCGTTTGCAAGTTCTTTACAATAAATTTTTAATTATTGAAAATAAAGAAAAAAAAACAATTTACCATAAGTTCCCACAGTTTAACCATTTCCTGTGTCCTTTATTTTCTCTTTTAGGTCTAGTTTTTCTGGTATATTTTCTAATGACGTTCCTAAATGGCATGTCAAGTGGTCCAGAAGTGATTTTTCTTGTCCTTTCTTTCTTTCTTCCTTCCTTCCTTCCTTCGTTTGTTCATTCATTCTTCATTCATTCATTCATTCCATAACATGTGTATATTTTCTGAAGAGTTTTGTCATTTTTCTTATAGTTAAGATTGTCTTTTGTACGTGAAAATATAATTTTTATCTTCAGTTTTGATGTCTGTCTCCACTGGACATGGAGTTCTAAGTCAATAGTTTTAAACTCAGCAATTTAAGAATTGCTACTCACTGTCCTCTGCTCTGGTTAGTCAGAATCTGGCTGTTGCATCCTTGTGGATGCCTTTGTGTTCTCCCTCTCTGAGTAATTTAGGATTTATTTTCCCCCTTTCCTCCTGACAGTTGATGATAATGCCTGTTGGTATTGTTTATAGTTTTCTGCTTAGGGTCCATTGGAAGTTTTGCATGTGTGAGCTCATGATTGTCATGAAAGTTTCAAAAACCATAGCAACCATTTCCAAATAGCTTTTCTGCCTGGATATCTTTCTCTCCTTCCCTCCCTCCCTCTCTCTCTCTCCTCTTTCTCCCTCTCCCTGTTTTCCCTCTTCCCCCTCTCAGTTTTCAAACCCTAATTTTATGACTTTCTGAACTCACCGAGTTATCACTCTGTGAAGTAGTTATTTGTTATCATCTCTTTCTTAAGCTGGAGTAGATTTTAAGGTGCCAGAGTCTTGTCTTACTTTTAGTTCCCTACATTTTCACCTAATAATATACACATCAGAAAGACTCAAAATTGTGTATTTGTGCAATCAGCTAACAAATGGCTGATGGTAACGGTCACTATTACTTCCCATGTCATTTTGAACATCCCTGTGTATGAATTACTCCTTCCTCCCTCACAAGTCTAGAACAGTGAATACTAGTTGCCTGATGTTGAAGAGGACCAAAACAAAGCTTGGAGCTGTTGGAGAATGCATTATTCCCAAGTGGGAAGCCAGGAGTGAAACATGTCTTGCTCAAAGCTCTCTCTGTGAGTCTCCTATAAGGAGGGCACACCCAGCATTTCCTTTACCACTAGGTGGACTCTACCTCTCGGTGCATCATCATTTGATATTGAGACTAAAATAAATTGTGGGCAGCACCAGGAAGCAAGGAGGCAGATGGTAAGATGGCCTTAGGCAGAATGGGACTGGGCATGCCCAGCAGGGGAGTGCTGTAGCTGGGATGGGTAGGGAGGCCAAGGCTGGGGTAGGTGCCCCCATTTGCACCTACTCATGCAGTTTAAGAAGGGTAGCAAACAGCGTCCCAGGGACACCAAGAAGCTTGTTAGCTGGTGTGTCCATCTATTTCAGTCTCCGAAAAATTGATCAGTTTTCCCCCCCTACTGGAAGCAAATTTTCCCCTTACTGGGAGGAACTCATGAGGGCTCAGGAAGAAAGAACATTGCAGACAATGCTCAGAGAAGGCTTGTCAGTCACTCTGCTGAGGGTTGGGTTTGTTTGCTGTTGTGTGCTCCTTGTGAACCCAGTAGTGTCCGGTAAGGACAAGGGTTATTTCTTGCCTAAATAACACAGTCATGCTTATTGATCTGTCTAAAGTTTATCTTTATGGATTTCTCCTTATCTTTGGGTATTGATTGATTTCTCTATTGAGCATCTGCCTTTCTTTGCTACTTCTAAAATTTATTCTGCTTTGCCCAAACCTCCAGGATCCCCATTCCCATCTGCAGCATTTCTAACATAGCTTGTTAGCTAGCTCACATTTTGTGCAAAATTAATATGATTTCAGATATTGAGGACAAGGAGGGGGTGGGTGTTCAGCCCAAATCCTTAGGAGGGGCCGAAAAGACTGTTAACAGTCCAAGTCCACAGAACACCTGTTCCAGTCATGGTAGCAGCATTCTGTCAGCCTGTCCAACCTGCAACAAAGGCCTCTAGAGCAAAAGCAAATGTTGTAGTGGAGTGAGATTCCAATTTCTTAACGAACTCGATTTTGTTGATTCACATGTATAGATGACTCAGTATTATTTCTGAATACAGAAGATATGGAAGAAGAGGTAAGATGCGTTCTCTGTGGGTTGTGCTTTCCTTTTTATGTCATTTATGTTCCTTGGAATGCCCCTGAAACCTCACTTGCTAAGGGAAGCTAAACAAATAATTGCCTACTAAATGGGAAATGAGACCAGTGAGCTGGATAATTTGTAACATCAAAAACGCTTTTTCCACAGTTAACGTTTTCTCTGTGAGGGAACAGGAGGAGCACACAGTTACGGGTGTCTAAACTGTGATAACTAACAGCAATGCCAAATGCATAAAGTGAAAATACCCCTGGACCCACCTTTCTAGTTCAGCTCCATCATAGCTGAACACAATGTGCTGTCACAGAATAGGAATCATGTGTGCCTCATGTGATCCCCAAAGAATGAAGCTGATTCGGTTGTAATATGTCTCATTTCTCTTTGTGGCTACTCAATTGGAACCTCCACCCCCCTTGCTTTTTGGCCATTGCTGGTTTGGGGGCCTATTACAAACTTTGAAAAAGTTTCCCCAAAAAACAATTGTGAACAGTCCTGTGAGGCCAATGTAATGAGACAGATGTCAGCTTTGCTATGGAAATGGATCACGACCACAAATGGAAGGAAGGAGATGGTAATCATATCAGATGGATGTTATTTAGGGACGAGCATTGTTGTTAGTGGGGAGTTGGAAAGGTGATGTGGGGTTGAAACTGAATGTCTTTACCGTGGCATTAATTTTCAGTTCTATCACAGCTGACTTTGTCACATGAATCAGATGTCTCCTGGGCTACCAACTGAGGTGGCTTGCCAATGAAAAATACTGCTTGAAGGTTAGTCTTAGCTTGGTGGACTGGATGTACCTCTGTTTCTAGTTATATTTCTCCTAAAACTGTTTCAAAAGCTGAATGTCGTAGTAAAATTGGAGTTTTGGGTGCTGCAAGATAGTGAAGAGAAATCATCTACTTGTTGGTGTTGTGAATCTCACACTGGTCACCAAAACAGAAGGTTTTTAGAAATGGAAGAGATGAAAGAAAAAGTAGGTAGAGAAAGAATGGGGTGGGGTGGGGATGGGATTGTCAGGCTTCTGAAGCCCTTCCTAGACCCAACTTATTTCCTATTTTTCCCATAGCATCTTGAGCCTTGGGTGCTAGGAGACAACTCTTCTCCATGTGACTGTGTGACAATGCTTTGCAAGCTGGAGACTTCAGAAACTCCCACTTCCCTGTGTAACTAATGTGGGATCCAGCCTCTGTCAGCCCTCAGAGCTCTTTGTAGATCACTTTGTGTTCAATCTGAGTGCAAGAGGTGTTAGAGCTAATGAGTAGGAGTATAGACTTTGGAGTTGGACTGCCTGTGTGGAAATCCTAGCAAACCACAGGTACCAATTCTGCCCTGACCCTTGGGGCAGTCAACGATGAACTGGGGAACACCTAGAAGAAAATGGGGGGCCAGAGATACAAAGAATGGACAGCAAGATAGTATTCTGATCAAGCTGACAAATTTTATTTTCTCAGGGGAGAAATTTCTCAGGGGCCCGTGGGCAGGATATGAGCAGGGTTTGCACGTAGCCAGGGCATGGGCACTGGCATGTAGGTAGAGTGAGAAGGTCAGTTGAAGGAACGCCCTAAGTTGTTTAGCTAACCTGTAATTGGCTGTTATTTGCAGTAGTAGAGACAGCCCTGAGCTATATTCTTTGACTGGCTGTTAAACCAAAAGCCTATATTTTGGAATGTTCTGCTGAACATCCTGTTTATTTCTTAAGAGGCAGTAATTTTGTATCTCAGAGGCCTGAGGTAGTGAGGATGGTGATGGTCCCCAACAGGTACCCCTAATCATAGAAGTTTTTGTGTTTCCTCATCTAAAAGCAGGACTAACAGCCCTCTCTAGCTATGAGAATTAAATACATTTGGGTGTGTTTTGCATGCAAACCACAGAGACATGTATGTGTATGTATTTTGTATGTTGGCTATATCACAGGTGACTATGTAGTCAGACACATAACTGCCTGGTGTATATTAGCAATGTGTGGGTACTTCCTGTCATGGTCACAGTCCCTCTTTACACATGATTTTGGTGTCTGTATCTTTGTGATGTTCGTTTTTTTATTTGTTTATTTTGTTTTGTTTTTTATCTTTTGCATTTCAGTTAGCCACTATCAGCCATGTTCCAAAGACACAGAATGGAAAATGCATGAAAGACAGAAAGTTTGTGTTTCCTGGATCGTTTAAATATCATTATGGATGATGTCTGAAAAGATTTTAAAACAAATTATTGACTGGATGTTTTGGATCATACCAACTGTGAAAGTCTAGTGCCAAACTCATGTGAGGGCTTGTGGCCATCCCAAGTTCCCACGGAGATGTTTTTCTACCCACTGTCTTCAGGCTGAGATCAAAGCTTCTCTCCACTATATTCTTATGGACAGGCAGGAAAAAAAGTTTGTGTGGCATCAGGGAGTCTTCTCTGGGAAGGGAAGTCTAAAGTCAACTGTACATGTATTTCCTGTTGTTGATGGCTTTTTCTTATCCTACCAGGTCCCATTGCCCTTCAGCCCTAAATAAACACACAAAGACATATTAATTATTAAACTGTTGGCTGATGGCTAGAGCTTATTATTAAATTGTTGGCTGATAGCTAGGGCTTCTTACTGGCTAGCTCTGTCTTAATCATTAACCCATTTCTATACATATATGTATTTCTACATGGCCTTCTCTTACCAGAGAATGCCTGGTGTATCCTATCCTCCTGGTCCCTTCATGGAACTTCTTCCTGTCTCTCCATGACTACCTTTCCCAGAATTCTCTTCATCTCCTAGCTCCGCCTATCTTTCTGCCTCTATTGGCTACTGGCCAGTGTTTTATTCATCAACCAATTAGTTATATACAGAATGGCATCCCCTATCAACCTGTTCTACTTCCTAAAGCTGAAAGCCAGCCTGGGCACCCACAGTTCAGGAGAAACTGCCTGGTGAAACAGCGCTCACTTCTGAACTAGTTAAGCTGTAGCCTGGAATGATTTGTGTTGTTTTGTTTTGAGACAATCCATGCTTTTCTATTAGTCTCTGTATTATTAATATTTCCCTTAAAATAAGCACAATACTCAGATGCATGGGAATTATTTAGCTCACAGACAGAGCTACCATGGAAAGTTTGGAGTATACATGACCAACCAATAGAAAATGGGTCCAACATGCCATGTAAAGGACAGAGTGCCCTCGGTGATGAAAGCTCTTCAGTCAATGCAGGCAAGTATGGATTAACTATGGGAGGTCATTTGGAGAAAGAGACAGGAACCTGAGACTACCCCCATCTGCCTGGGCACTTCACAAAATAATTGAGTTGGCAAGGTAACTCCTAGGACATTTCACTAGCCACCTGTGTGGAGCTTGTGGGCTTGCTTCATAGACCCAGTGGGAGAATCTGAGAGAGTGCAGACCTTCACTCAGAAGTAGTCACACCACTTAGCCCAGAGCAGCAGGGACAGAGGCCTTCTTTCCCTGAGAATTCTGATACAAGGAAGACAGAACATGCTTCCAGCTGCTCCTGTCTGTGAGGCATATGGCCTAGCGGATGGGATGCTATCTAAAATAGAACAGACTTTTTTTCCCCTAGAGAATGAAATATATACAAGAGAAAAGAAGTATCTAATGTGTTTTTCTTGTTTGTATTCCTCAAGTGCTTCAGAGGCCTATAAAGAAATACAAGAACAGGGAAATTATAACCATGTTATTCCCTACACATAATTTATTTACCTATTCTCTTATTATCAGACATGTAGTCTGTGTCTACTTGCTTTTTTCTGCAGTGAACATACTTGTACACATCTCTCCAACACAGCTTGTGTTATTTCTCCAGGTAGATTTCTCAGATGGACTTGGGCTCTGTGAGGAGGGCAAGGTCAAGGCTCCTGTGTGAGCCAATCCTGTGGACTTCATATCAATGTGGTCTCACCACACTGCAGGCATTGGAATGACCCAAAGACAGTTTTTTTATAAACAAATTGATAAAGGATGCCCCTGTCTGTGAGGAGTATGGCCTAGCGGATGGGATGCTATTTAATTGTTTCAACTTCTACTTGGTTCTATTGTAGGTGATGCAGCTTATTTTTCTTATTGATAGGACAGGAAGCATAGCATTATTTACACTTACAGTGTTTTGTATGTCCTCTGCCCGTTTTTTTACAGGCTTGTTGGTGATTTCCTGCTAGTGGTGCAGATGGTGGCCTTTGCCTGTATTTAATGCTTGTTTTCAGACTTCTACTTTCCTTTACGGTGGTATGCTGTGCTGATTTTTTCCCATTTAAATTTTTTCCTCTTTGAATAGTCAATTATATCTAGGCCTATGGTCACCCAGGAAGTAATGATGTGTGCAAGCACCTCCTAAAATTAAACTGAGCCATGTGGCTAACTTTCTGCTGATGTACTGTGAATAACAGTGGTGGTTGTCATTGTCTTACTGGCTCATAGGGGTGTGGGCTGTCTCATTCATGTCCATCTCTCCACACACTAACTCTCTAGAGCTTCAGGAATGGTACAAGGCCAGTGTTAACCATATGGGCACCAGGAATGCCCTAGGATGTGGCAAGCAAGGAATTAGGAGAGCCTGGGTAGACCTGAATGTAAGACTTGGACTTAAGTGGTAACAGAGAAGTTGTCTTTGGAAATATCTGCTACAGATGGTATGTTCCCACACATTTACATGTCATGTGCTGAGATTTTAACCTCCAGTGTAGCAGTCTGGGGAGATGAGCCTCACAGAAGGTCTTTCAGTTGTTAGGGCTGCCCTCAGGAATAGGATTAGATTTCTACCCTTGCAGTGTCTCTCCCCACCCCCCCTTCTCATGAGAAGCTGAGTGAGAGACAGTTGTCTATCAAAGAGGTTGTGGACCTTCAGCAGACACTAAGCTTGTCAGCACTTTGATATCTCAGCCTCCATAAAAGAGAGAAATCTTTGTTGTTTATAAGTCACCCTGTCTAGGAATTCTTATAGAGTAGCAAGAGCTAACACAGTGCCTTGTAGTTGACTCCCTGTTACAGCAATCTACATTTTCTCTAAAGTCTTCTGTCATCAAGAATTTAACTTTAAAAAAGATCTAATGAACTATTATTTCTTCATGACATTTTGCATGACTAATTTTTTATTTTTTGTTTATATGTGATTAAAAAACCATTTTTCTTATACAATATATTCTGATCAGCATTTTTACTCTCCCAACTCCTCCCAGATTCTTCCACCTCCCCATCTATCCAGCTCCATTCAGTTTCTCTCCCTCTCTTTAGGAAGGCAAACAAAACAAACCAGAAATAAAAAGTAAAAGAACAAAGAGAAAGAATAAGTGACACACACACACATACACACAAATACACACACACACACACAGACACACTTACATATACACACACATACAAATACACACACATGCACACACATACACACATACAAATGCACACACGTACAAATACACACACATGCACACACATGTACAAATACACACAGCACATACACACAGACACACAGACATACACATATATACATACATACACAGACACACATACACATACACACATATATACACACATACATACACAGACACGCACATATACATATACATACACACACATACACACATACACGGACATACACATACACATATACAACCACACACATTCAAACATACACACATGTACATATACATAGACACACCAACATGCACACATATACATATACACAGATACTCACACCATACACAAATACATATACAGACAAACATACATACACATACACACATGCTTACATTCACTCACATAAATCCTGTAAAAACACAAAGTTGAAACCATAATATACAAACGAGACAAGTACGACAAAAATGTTCAAACAAAGCAATATGAGACAAAAAGTCTATAAAAATCGCACTGAGTTCTACTGACAGGTATGGTTCTAATTTGAAGGGTGGTTAATATAGCCAGTGAGAACACAATGAGGAAAACTCATTTTTTCCATTGCAAGCAGATGTCAATTGGAGATACCTTCCTTTTAGGGATGGGAATTCAAGTTCACTTCCCCTTGCAATGCCGGGACCCCATCTCTCTTGGACCTGCACAGGCCTCTGTGAGCCCATATGTGTCATGAGTCCTGTTGTGTCTGGAGGACACTGTTTTCTTGCTTATGCATTGCCTCTGGCTCTTACGATCTGTGGTCTCTTAGGTTTGTACAACAACCATTCAGGCTCTCTGGGTTTTAGAGTCTCTATTGAGAAGCCATCACATTGAGAAGTTATATGTTACTTGGTCTTCCCCCCCCCACAGATTTTAATATTCTTCCTTTCTTATATACATTTAGTGTTTTGATTGTTATGTTTTGTGGGGAATTTCTTTTCTGGTCCAGTATATTTCATATTCTCTATGCTTCGTGTACCTTCATAGGTTGTGGAAATTGCCTATTATTTTGTTGAAAATACTTTCTGTGCCTTTGACTTGGGTTTCTTCTCCTTCCTCTATCCCTATTATTCATAGATTTGCCTTGTTCTAATGCCCCAGACTTCCTGGTTATTTTATACATGAATATTTTTAAGTATGACATTTTCTTTGACTGAGGTATCTGTGTCTTCTACTTTGTCTTCAACACCTGGTAGAGAGTGTTTCTGCAGGTCAATGGGTACCAGGAATAAAGGGGGGCAGCTTGGAGGAAAGGTTGAGGGGGCTGTAGAACAGAACCAAGAGGTGGGGTTCCCAGGCAGCTGGAGGTATGATGGGAAAAGGAGGAACTACAAGTAGGTTGTAGTAAGAAAATAATCTAGAGAGACAGGAATGAAGGGCTGGGAGAACCCTGGCTCTGTATCAAGAGTTGGAGTCTGCAGCGAATGGAGTTGAGAGGGAGCAGAGGCACTTGTAAGCAGATTGTCACAGGGCTGAGAGTAAGAATGGGGGTCATAACAGAGGTCAGGAGGACAGGTGGACAGTGAAAACCACCTACCTGAGTCCCAGCCCTGTGTGGTCGCTGGGGGCTGGGAGGTAGAAAGTGACACAAAAGAGTGTGGACCTTCTAGAAGGGAGAGGGCTGAGAGTACACAGGAAGGGGACATGCTGGGTCCACACCAAGGTCTGGCTGAGTCCCCAGGAAATTGTATTGCTCCAAGACCTTATGTGCATTTATGATTTAAAAAATATTTTTATGATGCAACTTAAATATGTAGTTGTTTGTTCCATTTGGTATTGTTTTTGGTATATGACATGAGGCAAACTGGACATATTTTTAAAAACAAATTTATCCATATGTCCTCATACTATTGAGTAATATCTCTTCTCATATGCTTATAATAACAACTGCTGTTTCTAAGGGTTTACTATTTTCTTTCATTGTTTATTAAGTAATAAAGTCCTGATTATTGCAACTTTATACAATCGCCTTGTGGTCAACCTTTTTCTTTAAGATTAAAAAGTTTTTATTTATTTTATATTCAAGGGTGTTTCGCTTGTGTGTTTATCTGTGTATCATGTGCACACCTTGCCTTGATGTTGGAGGAGGCCAGACAAGGGTGTGAGCTGCCATGTGGTACTGGGACTTGAACCTGGGTCCTCTGGAAGAGCCAGAGCCATCTCTCAGCCACCCCTCTTTAAGCTTGTTTTTAAAAAGTTCTTGGCCAGAGTTTTTGTATAATTTTTTGTATAACTGATAATCCTTCAACTCAGTTTTCACTTTCTAGAATAAGCAAGAGTGTCCCTTGGATTTGATTATGAGTACATATAATTCTCTACATCAATTTGTGAATAACTTTTATCTTCACAGTAATGAATTTTACTTCCTAATGACACTTCAGTCCACTTATTTGCTAAAACTTAATCTCTGTAGCTTTCTTCACACAACCCCACAAAGTTGTTGTTATTATTATAAACAAATTCATTAAGCGAATATATAAATCCTTTTTGGATTTCTATGAATACCACTCAGCAGCTAAGAGCACTTGATGCTTTTCCAGGGAACTTGAGTTTGTTTCCAAGAACCTGTACTAGGCAGCTCAGAGAATCTCTATCTCCAGCCCCAAGGGATTTGATGCTCTTTTCTGGCCTCTTTAAGCACCTGTACTCCTATGCACAAACCCCTACACACACACACACACACACACACACACACACACACACACACACACACTTAAAAATCTAACATGACTGAGGGTTTTTGTCATATTTTCTTAACAATTATTCGTATATATTAACAAGCCTTGCCTTTTGAATATTCATACTGTATGTGGCCTGTTAGGATCTTTACTTGGATCTTAGCTGATGTCCCCTTGGCTCTCTGATATTTTTTCTGTGTTCTGATGGAAAGTTCTTTGCGGCCAGTGACTTCAACTCACTGGGGGTGGAGGTGTGCCTGCTCTTTGCTGCTTGTCATACAGGTTTACCTTTTTTGATTTCATCTTTGGTTTTTGTATAACTTTACTCTTCTTCATGTACCAATTTTATTGACGTCTATTAGGATTGCAACCATAGCCTTCAGTGCTTTTCCACTGAATGCAATGCTTTGAGATTTCTTTTATTAGAAATTCAAAAGAGATTAAGTTTTAGAAGTTTTTATATCTCTTGCAACACTTGAAACTATAGACTTACTAAGTATAGAAAACCCTTATTATTGATATGTTTTATTTGTTTCCATTTAATGTGTTCTTACATATGGTAGGTTGTAGTGGGATATTCACTGTGTCTGCTTCTGTGGCACTGACCACACCCATTGAGGGGTGGAGCCAGGGGCAGAAGTGACCTGTGGGGCTTGGTCTAGGAAGGAGGCAGAGAACGCTCTTTCTGGCGGGACAGGAAGAGAGGAGCATCCAGTTTTAACTGCTGTGTTCATTTGTCTGTGTTGTGAGTTGTTTCTCCCTTAATAAACATCTATTTGGCCTATTTGTTTATCCTGACCCTTATTAAACCTCAATAGTAGGTATAACAGGATTTTACTCTCAGGCTATGTTTGTTTTATGACTGTTAAATAATTAGTGTCCTTATTTTATTTCACTCTCTGGGTAGGCTGGGCCTTTTACTTTGGTAAATTCCATTCTATAAACTGTGCGTGCCAGTCTGTCCCAAGAGGAGCACAACTCTAATAAGAGACTATTTACAAGGATGTGAGCAAGGGGCAGAGAACCCACCAGAGATGATTCCATACTCCAGATCCAGTGAACCCTAGGCCTGGATGGAAGAAGGGGGAGTGGCTACTTATGCCTAGGGAAGAAAGAGCTGGGTAGAGCAACCTCTAGGATGCGGGAGACATGCCTTTGGAGGAGGAAAAGTGTTGGAGAGTCCTGTTTTCCCAGTTCTTCCTGCCAAGTTTACTTAGAAGCAAGGTATAGGCCAGGTGGAAGATACAATGTTTAGAAGACAACAAGAGGTTTTACACCAATGGAAGCATCTTCTCTTTAACTGGTAAAAACACCACTCCCTCCTTCTGACCAAAATCAATTGGGTGAGTATTCTGAATGTCAAGTTTCCAAGGTCAAGCATTTCCCAAGTAAGTGAAGACAGAACATTAGAAGGCTGGTTCTGAGGAGGGAGTGGAATGAAACAAAGTATCTCTGGTGTTGTGGTTAAGACAGGTAGATGGCTCCAAAGTGTGTGGAACTTTTCTCATGACTGATGTCAGCAGCTCTTGTAGTGTCATTCTGTTGCAGAGTGGTGTCCCAGCTGAAGCATGAGGATCTCAAAAACACTCAAGTTCTGAAGGAAGTTCAAGAGTGAAGACAGAGTGTGAGGTCACCCACTGGCCCAAGGAGACGTGCAGGGGTTCCTACTCTCTTCAGCAAAGTACAGTGTTGCCATAAGTGTGATCTAGGTCATCTCTCTCTGAGACATCTCCCTAGATTGAGACACCCTAAATACCATGATTTCTTCATTTCACACAGACCTGTGAGGCATGCAGCTTATAATCTAACTGGTAATCTCTATAGAATCTTAAAAATAACTTATTGATTCCTTATGAATTTCATATCATGCACCCTAATTCCACTCATCTTCCCATCCCTCCATATTTAATTAGAATAAAAATGCAAATTAAAGAGAAAAAAAGATCTTGAAGTGGAAGCTGAGGTGCATCATGGTATGTTGCCTGCCTAGTCTACCTTTTTGCCCAAACATCTTTACTTGAGATGTTTATTGCAATGAGTCATTGGCCTGACTACTGGTCTCTGGCTTCTGCTACACTTTATCAACACTAGATCCTTGCTGGGACTCCTCCTAGTTATCCTGCTATTGCCCTGTGTTGTGGAGATCCTGCAGCTTCAGGTCTGCAGGGCCAGAACTGCCACGTGCTCCAGCAGTACTTAGTTGGGGTGGGCTAAATCAAAGCCCTGGATCTGGGCCTAGGTGGTAGCTGAGTTGGTCACCCTGCCCACTCTTTTATGCCTGCACCACCAGGGCCTGCTCTCCCTAGGTGAGGGCTAGCTCTCCCACACATGCCCTCAGGGCTGTCTCACCCCATCCTGTCCAGGAGGGCCGGCTCTATTGTGCTGTCTGTGTGAGGTGTGAGGCCAGCTCTCCAGACTGCCACAGCCAATTATGGGGAGGGCCAGTTCCACACAGCCCTTGTATATCAGCATGACCTCCCTCCCTTCCTCCCTCCCTCTCTAATTTTCTCTTGTTATAGCTGCTTTTCTTTTTTGAGACAGTCTCATACAGCCTAGGCTGTATGAGTTCTCTGTTTAGTGGAGGGTGACACGGGAACTCCTGATTTACCTGTCTTCCTACAGCTGACCATTGTTCTCTGTTCATCTTACTGAGAGTGAGGGCGGGGATTGATGGAAGGCAGCCAGAGTCTACCTGCAGTCTGAATTGCTGTACTGTGTGTCCCTTGGTGTGTTCAGCACTTTGGAATTCCATGGAGGAGAAAATATTTGTAGAAAAGCTGCTACTATGATTACATTTGCACATAGAGAGATCTTGGTGTCTCCAGAGAATAACACTGCTAGGGTGTTTGAGTTTTTCCCAGACAAGATTTTTTTTTACATACAATTATTTCTTTGGAGGGAAAGAGATAGCGCTGAAAATCTTCGTTGAGGAGAATAAACAGATGATGGAAGGACCATGGTCTTGATAATGAGGGAACTATTTGTTGAATCTGCTGCCCAAGAATCTGGATGAATCCCAGGACCCCAGATCAGGCTGTTTGTATTTGTTAATGGGGGGGGAGACTCCAAATAAGCTGTCCCCCATGACTTTTTAAGGGATATGTGTAGTTGCTGTGTTATGTCTCTCATGGCCTGCCAACCCTGCCAACCCGATTTCACGGACTTTTGGAAAAATAGTCCCCTCGGGGAAGACCATAGTTGTTTTGACATTTGGGATGGAAAATATTCACTATGTAACCTTTATAGGGAAGGACCCATAGCCAGAGACAAAGGAGAAGCACATCTGTTTGCTACTGTGTGAGCATTTGGGGGATTGCTCAAAGTGAATCCTTGAAATGAGAAGCACAGGGCAGGGATGTAGGAAAGTGGGGAGAGGTGACCAAAGTCAGTCAGAGTAGGTGCGTGCGACACCAATTTCCTGCTTTGGATTTGGGAACATTAGTTGTACTTCACAGGGAGTCTAAATTCCATTTGCTACAGTTTTTGTTCTTCAAGAAGAGAGTTGAAAGTGGACCATACTTAGGCTGGAGGAATAACACTCACTTGGTGCATGGAGTGTTTGCGGACAGGTTGACTGTCCTCGGTCCTAATGAGGAAGAGATGGGGCTGGAATGGCAGCCTTCAGAGAGCTTGAGAAGTAAAGCAGAAAGTCAGTGAAAGGACCTGGTGTGACAAGATTTCCCACTAGCATCCCTGTGAGCCTCTGGCCTTGAGTTGGCTGTCCTTCTGGCCTTCTTCATGGTTATGAGCATCTCTCTCTCTCTCTCTCTCTCTCTCTCTCTCTCTCTCTCTCTCTCTCTCTCTCTCTCTGTGCGTGTGCATGCATGTAGCAGGAAATCTAACTCCCTCACTGCTTGTTGGGCACTTACAGACTATTAAGAAACCCTGAAGTGTAGGGATTGAAGACCACAATTCCCCTCACTGCAGCTCCTGCCCACACCATGGCTGTGTTTAGAGGAGATGAGAACAAATGCAATGTGACCCTCACCTGTCCACTCGTTGCTTATATGGAACGCCCTACATTTATGTATCTCTCCCCAGGTCTGCATAGCATTTGTAAGGACAACCAACCACCATTCCTGCCCCCAGGGCTTTAGAATTTACATCTGAATATGGAAGACAGATGATGTGTGTATTTCTTTCTGATCCCACTTGAGCGTTCATTAAAATAGTCAAGTTAAAAAACAAAACAACAAAAATAACCAGCCAACCAACCAACCAAACAAACAAATGAACACAAATGGCATAAAGCTACAGAGATAAAGAAGCAGAAAAGGAGATAGCAGACGAGAAGGGACGAAGACTCTTTAAGAAAAAATAAAGTAGGCTGAGCCTGGCAAATGGTGTAGCAGGCAGAGCAAGTTAAAATACACATACTTGCTATCAACAATACTAGTAAGAAGTACTTGAGTTCACTTGTCAAAAACCCAAACATAAGTATTGGAGTCTACAAGGTACACACTAGAGAGGGATCAATATAGAGTGGGAATCAGAACGAGTGGGTTTTAGTATCTCACATTTGAACCCCAGGCTCTCTACCAAGCATGCACCAGCCAGGAGTATGCTTTTTCTCTTAACACTCACTCTCCACTCTACCCAATTCACCAGAACAGCAGAGATCTCATTTCTGGGGAAATAGCATGAAGGAGGCTCTGGTTTATGGGAGGCAGAGGCAGAGGCAAACATCAACAGGCTATCAGATGACTGTCCACATCATAAATCTTTGGGACCTTCTTATTCTTTCCCTTCTAAGCGCATAGAACAGATGTACCCAGTTCTGGATAGCACCTACATAGCTTCTGTTCTTGGAGAATTGAAGGATCTCAGAGAAAAGACCTCTGACATTTGTGGTCCTTCAACAAAAGCCAGATATCACCATTCACCTACAGCAAAGGAATTCCCTTTTATCAGATCAGGGTTCCTGCAAAACAAGCTTCTATATGCCTTTATTGTCTCATCTTAAATGCAAACAGTGGAAGCCACACACACATTTGAGAAGAGTCTCTAAAATAAAAGAAAATACTCAGGGAGGGGGCCAAGAGGGGCTTCAGATTTAGAATACAGGGCTGAAGAGTGGAGGGCAGGACAGAGGATGAGACTTTTGTCTGTTTGTTTGCAGATGGCTATTTTAAATATTCCTAACCTTGGCTGCATTTTCTACCATGATTGACACTGCTTGGTGGTTCTTCCACTTGCTCTTTGCTCACAGTACAAATCATACTTGAATTTCTTTCATACTTAGTTACTCTTCTTGGCTTGTTAATATTGATATTGCCCTTAAACGTCCATCTTCCATCTGATCCCGCATGGTGTCAGCAAAGACACCCCCACGGACCTTTGGTATTGCTTATTCCCTTTCTCACATATCCCATAATATATACATTCATTGCTATAGCTGGAAAGTCCTGTGACCTCAGGTTTGTCTGACTTTTCAAACTTGAGGCTGCCTGAAGTTCTTCGTCTTTAGTAGTTTGTTGCTCTCCATGGATATTACTATTATGGTTGTCTCTGTTCGGCACAGTAACTGTGTGAGGTAGATGTTAGGTGCTCTGTCTCAAATAGGAGAAACTCAAGCTTTGCAGTGTTCCAGTGACAACTGTGTTATCTCCAGATCTGATGCTCTTAGGTGTATGCCTAAGGTAATGTAGGTACCTGCAGAGGCCAGATGAGGGCATTCATTGGACACTCTGAGGCTAGGGTTTCAAGTGGTTGTTAGCTGCCCAGCATGGGTGCTGAGAACCAAAACTACATCCTATGTAGAAGCAGCAGGCACTTTTAACAGCAGCATTCTCTCTAGCTTTGAACCCAGGTCTCATAGATCTGCTGCGATCTTGGCTCTTTAGTGATTTAAGTGGACAAATGTTCTCATTTCCCAGTAGACCTTTAATGCCTTGATGATGAGAGCCATATATTACAGTTTTGAAAACCCCACTGTGGGTACGAGTACATTCCCAAGATACTTGCTCATTGGTGGTGGTGATGATAACAGCGTGATAGTGATGCATGGAGGAGCCGTGTGTGTTGGCACAGTTGGTGTTCTGACTTTTTAAGATCAGTAGCCAGCACTCAGAACAGCCAACGGATAAAGCACAGAACAGCTTGTTTGTCTTTTCCTACAGATACACTGTGAGCATGTCTCACTGGAAAGCTTTCCACATCCAAGTTTGCAATGACTATTCTTGAAGGTTTCCTAAGACAGCTGAGAGTTAGGGCAGGACCAAGTGTCACTGAATTGGATGGAGGGCTATGTGCTGACTTTGGCACTCTGCTCTTTCCAGGATAGCGCAAGCTTCAGTTATGTGAATGTATTTGTTGGTCAGAACTTTAAATTTCAGAAAAAGGAAATAAACAACAACAACAAAAACCAGTGCTCAAAGCATCTGAGCCTTGGCCTTAGAATTTTAGAAAATAAACACAAACACATGGAGAGATTTTTTTTCTCCCTTTTGCCATGTAGCAGTGGTTGTGGCTGTGAAGTAAATATATCCCACTGCACTGATCCTACATCCTGTCACATTAATGTTTCAGAGCACTCAATATAAATATTAAAACTAATAGCTTCACTCTTCAGCTATTACTCCTGCATCCCCTGAAATCATCATAAAACTTTCAAAGCCTTTTAGAACATTTACACACTTGAATATGGTGGCGGGGGAAGGAGATTCTCACAACACAGCCCACACACTTAAATAAGAGTGAAGAACTGTTTATGGAATATACTTTATTTATTCATCATTTCAAGTAAAGTTTTTATTTTGAAGGAGAGGGGGTGGGAATCAAAGTGTAGCTGTCAAGGGACAATGTTGAATTATTGCTTTCCTATATACATATAAAAATAAAAGAAGTCCATGAGAACCTCGGTCCAAGGTCAATCAATGCTAAGACGGTGGGTACGTAAACAGCTAATGGATCGTAAAGACACACACCGGGGTTATGAATTTTTAAAGAGTAGTCTCTTCAGCACAGAAACCCATAAATCAATGATGACTTATTGGCCAGATCAATTATGCAAAGTTTTAAAACATTTAATGACAGGTAATGAACAGGTCTCTGGGGGACTGCAGTCAACAGTGGTTTTGTGGTTGTAGTTACATCTGTGTAAGTGGATTGGGTAGAAGCAGCCATTCCCAGGGAATGGCTAAAAGTTAAACGGAGTCTGGAGTGAAGAAGAATGGCCACTTCAGTGCTTGGGACCACCTGACACAGCTACAGAGACAGGCGGCATCATAGTGGCGTCACAGGAGACAGGATAGATTTGGACCGAGGAAGCCAATCTGAGCTTGAATTTGGAGGTGTGTGTACATGTGTGGGGTCCATGTAAGGTCAGATGGCATCTTAGGTGTCACTCTTCATGCACAGTCCACTTTATTTGTTTGTTTGTTTGTTTGAGACAAAGTCTCTTAAGGGCCACAGGAACCCACCTGTGCCAGCTTTCCCAACTCTGGGATTTCCAGCTGGGGTCACTGATGATCACACCAGCCTTCTGTCTTTCTTATCTGGGGATGGGATGCTTTCAAAGCAAGTGCTTTACTGACAGAGCCACTTCTGCAAAGTGATCTGAGTAGCAAGGAGAGGCTATTTTTGGACAAAGAAAAAGCATAGCATGGATGATGACACAGGCAGGCAGGTCCTTGTCATTATTCATTTAGAAATTAAATTGCAACAACAACCAGAGACTCACAGGCAGACATGAAGTGGTGCTGAGATTTCCGCTCAACTGCGGAGCGAAGGCTGGCTGCTGAGTGTGGGTTGCCTGATCCTGAAGATGGTCTCACATCCCCATGTGTAGCATTACTGTGCTTTAATCACATATTAAAATAGTGACCTGAGGACAGACGAAGGATGTCAGGGAGATTTCTGAACCTAATAGTCTTTCAGAGTTTAAACATTGATCTTTTTTATTGTATAACTTCAGATCAGCCTTCAGATTATGAAGAAGACAGAAGTTAAACATGCCATTCAGTGCTAAGCATGGCGCTTTGGATCTAAGCCATAGCCATTGATGCTGAATTTTTGTGTTAACACAGTTGAAGCATCACTCAGATCAGATAAAACCTGCTGACTGAGTCTGAAGCCCTAAAAGTCCAGATAGTCCTGTGAGCTCTTGTTTCTTTTACTGTAGAGTAGAAGGATTGTAAAGTGAGAATTCTGAAATAACTTGGCTGTAAAATGACCAAGTTCAAGTGTTTCTGGCCTGGGACTGTTTTCTGTGTGAGAGAAGTTTCCCTGGAATTGCCGTTAGGGTTTTAAACACCTCAATAAATGGGGGAAATGAAACATTTTAAAACCATCACTGACTTTTAGGTGTGATGTTTCTCAAGATGGTTTTGTTATTCTTCAACTTATCCTAGGAAGTCTGGACTGTGTGTGTGTGTGTGTGTGTGTGTGTGTGTGTGTGTATGCTACACACACACACACACACACACACACACACACACACACACACACACACACACTATTAATTTGGGGCTAACAGTTACAGAGGGTTAGAGTCCATGACTACCATGGTGGGGCATGGCGATGGCGGCAGGCAGGTATGGTGTGGTATGGGTAGTTGAGAGCTCACATCTTGATCCACAAGCATGAAGCAGTGAGAGAGATATGGGGGATGGTGGGACTTTTGAAACCTTAAAGCCCACCCTTAGTGACACACCTTCTCCAACAAAGCCATACCTCCTTATCTTTCCTAAATAGTCCATCAACTGGGGACCAGGCATTCACATAGGAGCCTGTGGGGGCTGTTCTCACTCAAATCACCACAATGCTCAACACAAAGAGCTCCAAATCTGGAGATCCACAAGTGAGTACAAAAGCATGTGTATTTGCCCACTCACAAGTGTGTGCCATATGCATATACCCCCTCCCCAACATACACACAAAATAAATAAATAATGACCTAAAATGTAGCCAAATAAATAGGAATTATTGTTTTCCAAATAAGAAGTATCTCTGGGAGCAATAATTGGAGTAACATTCAGGCAAGATTCTTTGCTCTGTTCAGAAAGGACATCCTCCACTTTCAAGTAGGAAGGGCTGCACGCGCTGCACTAAAGTCTCCAGCAGGGGGCGTGTGCTTTACCTGTGCAGGTTAATCTGAGTCTGTGAACTTTTTGATACAAACACTTTAGCATCCACTGGATCTCAGAGAAATTAACAAACTTGCCTGAGGCCACACTGCTGTTATTAAATGGCAGAAACAATAAGTAAGAGTAGAAATCGTGTTTTGTCAAAAGCTGCCAGAAGCTGATGAGTCACAATGCTAAGCTTGAAAACAAGTTAAAGAGTGAAAATACTTTATTTAAAAGTCTCTGTTGACTTACGGGGCTTTGCAGAAATAAAGACTGGTTTTTTTTGGGGGGGTGTCTTCTCAAATGATTGAAGAGAGCAAGCAAGGCTCACAGCACTGGCTGCATACCAGTTTATCATACAACCAGGTACACAGGAGGCACAGAGTGACCTGTAAGAGAAGGGCCACTGTGTGAGCCATGGATGTTGTTTCCTAGTCCCTGGTCTTGGGACGTCTGTCAGTCTGTATGTATAAAATGCTGGCAGGATAACTATTCAGCTTCCAAGTAGGACATTAACACAGTGGCAAGGAGACATCATGGCTCAAACACCTCAGTGTGGAGGGAAACCTCAGCTCTCCCCCTTCTAATTTCTAAATGAATAATGACAAGGACCTGCCTGCCTGTGTCATCATCCATGCTATGCTTTTTATTTGTTCAAAAATAGCCTCTCCTTGCTACTCAGATCACTTTGCAGAAAACATTCTCAGAGTTTCCCTGCAGAATGGGAAGGAGATGACAGACACAAAATATTCAGTCCCTTGTGTATACACATGCGTTCTTAAAGGTGTGAGAGGTGCAGAGTTTGATGGAACTCAATTAGTCAATTACCAAGCTAACTCTGAATAGGCAAGCCAAGAGACTCATCTTCATGTGAGTCTGGGTTCCACTGAGGAGGAAGTTAACATTAACAGTCACAGTGGATACACAGAGAAGCAGGATCATTAATGACCTAATGGTTGCTATTGTGATGGGGTGCTGACATACGTGAAGGCAGGTGTCTTCAGACAGTTTACATTTCCACACAAAACGGATAGATTCCATCAAGTTTCTTCATAGTTGTTAAGGACTTTGTAAGTTTCTTTTTATAATTGACTTGCTTTCAGACAATAATTGTTAGCTGAAAAACTAGAAATGTCAACTGTGGAATCAGTGGCAGGAAAATGGTAGTTTCTTTGCTGCACTGATGAGGAATGGCCTTTAAGACCTCTGAGCCCATTAAGGATATAAACTCCTCAGATGAAGTTGGTGACAGCCACTCAGCCTGCCTGAGCCCTGGCCAGCTTGACTGGACTCAGTGTGTATCCAGCCAAAAGGGGATGAGATCAATGCAGGAGCTGCAAGGCCTCCAAGACAATGGCTGTTGAGAGGACCCAGTCCTTTGGGTGTCCTTAGGAGACAGAACTCCTTTGGAAATGAATTCCATGACATCCATGGGCTGCCTAAGTTCTTCCTATGTTATGCATTTGCTTGCAAGTGACTTTAGCATTTTAGCATAGACCACCCCTTGCTTTCCTCCCAGCTTTGGCACTGAGCACTTTTGAAGTGCGGGGCAAAAGCAATCCTGATGTGAACAGTGTGCTATGTTGCAGCTCACTGGGTGGGAAGCAAGCAGGCTCTGCTTGGATCCCTTAGTGATGCAAGGCCAGTGGCACATGTGGGTTTATGTCCCTAGTGGAATTCTTCCTTCTCTTGTCTTCTTATTAGAAAGAATCACAGTTAAGGTTGAATTTAAATCCTGGGACCAAACTGTATGGGGCCACCTTCTCTTTCCTGGCCCCTCCTATTTTTTTCATTCCCAGTTTTTGCTTCTGAAAATTCTTGAAAGGATTTTGTTTTGTTCAAAGGAAAGGTCCACGTGCATGTGAAGAAGATAAGGATGGTAGCTGAGAAGGTAAAGCAAAAACTCAAGCCAAGTTGCAGTGACGTGGCTCTGTGTGCAAGTGAGGTGTGTGCAGCTGCCAGTCTGAGACCACAGCAGTTCCCAAGGCTTCTTCCAACACCAGAAACCTTCCTGTCCTTCCTCCCTTACTCAGTGCTTGGAAAGGTAGTGACAGGGGTGTGGTGAAGATGTAATGATGGCTGAACTGTGGGCTGAGCAGCAGCTGTGTGCCGGGCGCTACCCTAAGCACTTTTCATGCATTAATGCCTCTAAGCCTTTTGACCAACTCACCACATGTGTCATTTCTTCTTATCAAATAGGGGACATGGGAGGGGATAAGGTAGTTTGTGTCCCTTTCTTCATTCCTAGTCTCTTTTGCTTGAGATACTTACAAGAGTAAGGATCCTATTGAAAAGAGAATGCTTATTTATGTATTTGCCTGACAGGGTCTCCAAAATGTAACTGAGCATGATCTTGGCTTCCTGACCCTCTTGTCACTAATTCTGAAATGCTTGGGTTATAGGCATGTGCCATTATACCTTGTTAAAAAGTGAATGTTTATGCCTTTTGTTTATTTGCCAGATGGAAATATATCAGTTAAGAATGCATGTGTGTATAAACAACAACAACAACAACACACAAAATAAATAAATAAAATAAACTTTAAAATAAAATAAAGTCCAGTTTCTAGGAAAGCATGAATCATGTCAGGGGAGCCAAGGATGGTCATACTAAATGCTTTGTGATCTCAACTCAAATACACAGCTGCAGGAATACTGTAGCTCTTAGAGGCCATATCTAGTCAGCTATTCAAAATAGTAACTTTATGGAGTAGGTAACTCTAATGTGTCTTTGACGTGGAAGAAACCCATAACTTTGTTTTCCCACGTCTGAACCTGGAGATGAGCTCTCCATGGGCTGGAAGGGCCTCCTCGAGCCTCTCTTCTTTGTCCACAGAGCAAATGTGGACAGAAATGGAGATGTTTCGTCTTCCGTATGACCTTGACCAAGAACTACTGAATCTGCTGAATAGTTTGCTTGACTTATAGTTTGAAGTCTAGTGTCCTGTGGTAGACTGCTGGTCACCTGTCTACTAAACACCTGAGTAGATATCCTCAGCTTTCTGTGTGTGACTTCTCAGAGGTTGTAGTAGAATGGAGTAGATTTTAGTTTCCTGGCCAGGGATTGTTCTGCCTATAGAGCAGCAGCATGCAGAGGAAACAGTGGAGGTCCATACTCCAGACCTGTCTGCCTTATGTGCGTACTTTCTGCATTTGGGAGGAGGCAGCCCCACACTATAAAACCTCCTTGAGAGCCACAGAGGTGCCTCTCTGAAACTGTAATGGACTTTACTGAAAGCCTAGCTTTGACTGATGTGAGATTTGGGACCCTACCAAGGTAAGAATCCAGGCAGCAAGTAGACCGAGGAAGGCAGATGACCCAGAGTAGGGCCAACCTGTTTACCAGCAGGTGTGTGTTTTAGAAAATCTCCCTTAACTGGTCATGACAGTGGGAAATACCCTGCTGTTAAACACATCTGCAATCCCAGTCCACCAACAAAAATTTTGACCTTTAAAGAAATGATGGAGAAGCTGGTGATTTTTCCTTTGGCATTGAAGTTCAGTCTATTTCAGGCTCCAAGGCAGCTGCAGCCCTGTTTGCTCCCTTCTTCATGTCACTTTTAAGCCCTGCTCTGCCACTGCCACTCTGAACCCTTCGGCACTTCTCCCTCTGCAATCACTCACTTAAAGTCTGTGATCTGTGATTTGCAGATGACATGTACATTTTTTTTTTTTTGGCTGATGGTTGCTGGAACAGTTTACAGTAAAAGGTTTGGGGGGGTGGAAGAGCATATTACAGTTCAATTCTCTAATTCTCTAATGCCAACCCTAAATCTCTAGTCTCAAGTAAGTGTGTGAACTGCTGTCTCATTATTTTGATTGACGAGGAGGTAGATCAATATTCCTATTGATGTGAATGATCATACTTATGTTTTGATAACCGAACAATTAGCTCATTCCTATTGTTTCTTGATCCTGTAAGAGTGGGGCACTTTACAGTAAGATGGGGGACAGAGGGTGTTATTAATACAGACCCCTCCCCCCATGCACAAACACAAAATGGCAATCTCAGGTTCCTTAATGACAATCTGTTTCAGGAATGCGTGGGACATTAATGAGCTCCCTGAGCATTAGAGCAATGATACTTGCATTTGGGGCTGTGTTTCATTGAACTAGCCACAAAATATGCAAATAGGCAAATCTTGGTGAAAGTTTTGTGTCATTTGTGGAGAGACCCACTGACTCAGAAAAGGCTGTCCTAATGAAAATCTGGCCTTATTTGACTTTTTAAGCAGACATGATAAGTATATGATTTGAAAGACACATTAATGAGAACGTGGCAAGGATTAGGGAGAAGCTGTGCTCAGATGCCAAGGAAAGCCAAATGGGTGTATCAAGCATCCATTCCTAATCTTCACAAGCAAATTTATTGAAGCATCTCAATTTTGCCATACACCCTAACATCTGCATATGGATTCAGGTTGCTAATCCCGTCACAATGAGTGGCTGTAGATTAGGAGAATGTGTTATCAGTACTGCTGTCACTCCCCATAAACACAGACTGCTAAGTCAAGTGTGGCTTTTATGCAGAAACCCCTCGTCTTAAGCAGATTTTGCAGTAACTACTGCTCAAATTCCAAAAAATTAAAGCAAAGCAAAACAAACAAACAAAAAATACAGAAATGGCCTCTGGTACTTTCTTGCTTTATCTAATTAGAGGTAGTTTATCTATGAGAAGAAACTGTTTCAAAGCAAAGGAAGACCCTGTTGTGCTAAACACTTAGCATGCATTGTCTTCTTTGGTAATTATTGGAGGGAAGTATTTGCTGAGTTCTAGCTGAGGTGCCAGTGCCTTAGCGTTTTATGTCCATGACCTTCCTTGGTGCTTGCCTCACTTGAGAATGCTCTGTCACCTTCTACAAGGAAATGGTAGAGAGTGAAGTCCTTGGTGTTGAGTCAAAAGATTAACTTGTCTCCTAGTGTCAGCAACTCAGACTCATGTTTCAGCACATTACAAATTATTCCATGCTGTGGACTTTTAGGGTCACTTAAGAACATTAGAAACAATGAATGTTAAACCTACAATTGCTGAGGGCTTATTGTGCTTTGTGTGTCAGCCTTACACTCAAGTATTATTTCTAGTGACAATAAAAATCATTTCCATTTAAATTGTTCTCCACAAGCCTTCATAGGATTTCAAATTTCTGATTAATCTCATTGTATTTTGCTTTTTGAGTTCTATTTGCTTGAAGTTAACATAAAGTAAAACCAAGATGGAATAATTGTACTCCTCAGAGAAATTCCAGAAAAAAACCACTAGAGGTGACCCCTTTCTCAAAGTGCTAGTGACAGGTTGGGGTATGCCTCTGCTACTAAGGTTAGAGATCAAGAAGCCCACTTCCACACAACCAAGTTCAGGGACATAATTCCTAAAACGTCCTTCCTTCCCAGAAAAAAACAGAAGCTCAGGGAAGTAAAGTGGGTTCAAGTTGATGCAAGAAAGTTTGCAAGAAAGGTTGCAAGCTGCAGGGACCCTGGTTTCCTAAGTAAGGGAAACACAGGTAGATGGAGTGTTCTGGCCATGCAGCAGTCAGAAGTCCCTAACTGGTGAATGTGACCATCTTCTTCATCAGTACCTACCTCATATCCCAATTAAAGTCCAGTGCTTCTGGTGGTATCTAAAACATATGTTAAGAGAATGTACCTCACTAAAAGAAAATTCCATAAAATGTACAAAATGGGCTTGTATACGTAAAGATGATTAAATAAACTCCAATTTGGATGTGACTTTGCTTATCCATCTGAGTTCATTTGGGCAACAAGCTTGTGGACATGGACTCAATTTTCATGAGAGCTTTTTATCTAATTTTGAGGTATCCCTCTGCAGAAAATTAGAAAAGATTTCCCAATTTCAAGTTCTATTTTCTTCTAGAAATAATGAATCTCAGAAGTTTCCCGAAGTTAAACAAATGTAACTAAATATGCTTGCACTTCCTGCAACTGTGAGTGGGCTGGTGGTGCTGACAGTGCAATTACACCTTAATTGGCATCAAATGATAGGAAATTAGCTTCATAGTAAATATTCATTCTCTCTGTGATCAAATCTATTATTTGCATTAGAGAGGTGACATTTAACCTGCTCGAATAAACCCAATCTTACTTGCTTTTAGAAAGCATTTTAATTGAGGACTAAGCACCAGTTCTTCATGAAGATTGCAGGAGAATATTACTGCTTTAATCAGATAACACCAAAAACAAATGCAAACGTAGAGGATTAGACATTAGCTTCAATTGTTTGAGCATTAAAACTCTATAGCAGCAACAACAAAGACAAATGTTTTTATCAGGCTCATTAAAAAAAATTGTAGAATCCATTAAAGAGGGGTTTGTTGTTGTTTTGGTTTGGTTGGATTTTTGTATACGCTTCTCCTTAAATAACACTGCCAAACTTGGTCCCTCACTCTCTCCCTACTTCCATCCTTCCCTCCCTCTCTCCCTCCTTCTCGCCCTCTCTCTCTCCTTCCTTCCCTCTTCGTCATTCCCTCCCTTCTTCCCTCCATCCCTTGTCCCTTCCTTTTTCTTTCCCCCCTCCATGGCTAGTTTTGGTTACCTCAAGGCATTGAGGTTTCAAGGCAATTGGATTTTGACAAAGTGTTTATTTCTCTCTGAGGATCATTACATAACAGCATGGCTGAAGCTGTGAGACATTCTAGGAGCTGGCCTTGGAGTATGCACAGTGTCACTTCTGCAGTATCCAGTCAGACAAGATAGTCTCAGGCTCACTCTGATTCAATAGTACCAAGAAACCAAGTTCCTCACTGGATGAAGGGAAAATGTGTTTGTACAGGGGAAGGAAAGAATCTCACAGAGACAGTGAATATTGTATTTCCATGTCTAACTTCTCACTTCACTGACTAAATGATGTGGATACAGAGATGTCTAGGTCTGCTAATGAAGGCCAAGAGTTAGGTAAACTTGTGAAGTCATAGGTTCCCATACAGGAACAGCATTTGAGAAATTGTCACACATGCACCCATTCAGTCCTATTTGTGGGAAGGCAAGTGACCAAGAGTAAGCTTGGAGGGAGCAGTTGAGTTGGTGACAGTGTCTGCTGGCTTCTCAGAGTGGGTCCTTTGGAAAGCTCAAGTTCATTACCCCATGAGGAGGGATCTGTAGTGTGGGTCAGCCAAAGACTAAAGGGCATGTATGCCCAATTCAGGAGTGGGTTATGGGGAAGTCTCTTAGGGCCCCTCAGGAGTGACATTTATAGACTGGATATGATATGATATGATATGATCCTCATATCAAATTTCCCAGTTGGCTCACAGGCTGGGAGTTATTTGCAGTCTCTGTGATAACAAGTCTCCATTGTTACTTAAAGGATTTAGAGTCATATGGAACACTCACCTCTAGGTGTGTCTATGAGAGTGTCCAGAGATGTTCATCTGAGGAGGCAACAATTTGAAGGGCATCATCGCCTGTGATGGGATAGGATAGGGAGAGAGCCAAAAGCTTGATGAGGGCCAGCATTCCTTTGTCTCACCTCCTGACTGAGGGTGTCATGTGACCAGCCACCTCATGCTTCTAGAGCCATGCCTTTCCTATCAGGGTGGAGTGTACTCCTCAAACTCTGAGTCCCATATAAACCAACCTCCTTCCTCTATTCCTTCTCTTACTGTTGCTTTTCATCAGATGTTTGGTCAGAGCAATGAGAAATGTGACTAATACAGTCCATATGCCCAAACATTTGTTCATTTTTAACCAATTTCTGAAGGTGATACTTTGACTGAAGAACATTTTGTTTCCTTCTACTATTTATTAGGTGTTAATTTTTATGCCAGAAACTGATCAGTATTTAACATTTTATTTCTTTAGCTCATTTACCCTTCAGAGCAATTCAGTGTGACAGTTGTTGTTTCCTAAGTTAGACAGGGCCTGTGTGACAGCAGATTTTGAGTGCATATCTTTCACCTTTAAGCCAGTGTCCTCTACCTTTTTCCTACTCGGTGTGTTAAGGCTGTCTGGATGCTGCGGTTCATTGAATGTGGCAACTGTTCACACTCTCCTGTGACTTTGTTTCTGAAAGGCCTTTATACCTAAAAATAATGACAATAGTAAAAGCACATGTGTATTGCCGAACGCCAGGCACCTTGTACAAGCCTGCTTTGTCTTAGAATCATCCAGTGGGGTAGACAGCTTTCCTAGTCTCACAAATAAGGACACCATGGACAGCACACCCAAGGTCACGCTGGGAGGAGGATGGTGTGGTTTCTGGGGCCATTTGGGAAAGTTCTGTCCTCTGGTATCTTTTTTTCTTGTTCACTGACACCTGGTTTGTCTGAGTTAGCACAACACAAGGAGAAAACAGCCCATAAACTCAAATGAGAGGGGTTGAATTGGCATCTCTTTATGGGTGTTAGGAATGTGGTCTCCTGGGTAGGTTCTGAAGGGGTAAGGTGTTCTGGGAGAGGGGAGGGCACTTCCAGACTGGCATCATCACAAGGAGGGGCAGGAAGCACAATTAACGGTGAGATGATGGTTTCCAGCATTACTGACCTTCCACAGGCCCAGCCTTTTCTGTTAGAGTTGTAGCCTCACTGAGACTTTCCCCAGAGTTCTTGAGACAGGAACTTCGAGAAAGCAGCCTGCCTGACAGTTTGTTCCCTGCTGTTTCCCTGCTTTCAGAACTGACTGAAGTTTACTTTCTGGTACTCCAGAGACCTAGCTTCTTCTTGCCTTCCTCCAAGGCGGTCTATTTAATCTCCTGTCGTGTGGGAAATTATGTTCAAAGTCTCCGTGATCCTCTGTCCATAGTAAGTTATGCATGTAGTGACAAGTACATGCCACAAGGTCTCAAGATTATATCTGCAATGTGTTGCTGCTGGCTGTTGATCAAGATAGGCTGCAAGAAAAACATTATTTTCAGGTGTGAAAAACCGTCACCTTTATCAAATAATTTTTCTTGCATTTTTCCCAAGACGTTGTAGCCTATTTAAACTTGGGAGGTTAAGTTTGTAGTATTCATTATGACTGAAAATTTAGTTCACACAATCATGATGCTCTCTTTATTAGGTGTTACCGTTAAACAATATTAAAATAAACACAATGTGGCTGGCCTTTTGTAGGCTACATGGCATGTTTACTTCTTTGCCTTGTTTCTTAATTACATTTATTCATCTTCCTGAATATTGATGTCACTGCCACCCACAGAACTTGCTATTTTAGAGCATGTGGCTTACATTTGATTTTGTCCAGTGAGAGCGTTTGATGGGAGGATTTCAGTTGAGTATTTCATAGTATGCTGTGTGTGGGTGCTTGGCTGATGTTTGCCAAAACCGAATTCTGTCTTTGGAGGTGGAGGATGGCAGAGCTAAAATAAAAATGTACTTCAGAATCCCATGACATAGTAGATGGCACACAGATACACCAAGGCACAGCTCTTGGCTTTTGTAAATCATGTGAACATTGTGAAAATGATTGAAAGCAGTGCATCTAAAACAAAGAGGCTAACAGAGTGATTAAGGACCTATGCCTGCCATTAAAAATAAACTAAAGGGGTAACCCTCTTGTATTACATAACAAACCAAAGTAGAAATAGAGAGCCAATTTCAGGAGAAATGCTCCACCACAATAGAGGTACACATTTACAGTTTTGTTTTGGGGGAGGAGTTATAAAAATTATATTGAAGATAGACATATTTGAATGCACAAAATATACATAATCTACTACATTCAACAACCACTTTGTTATTTATAACTTTGTCCTGGTGCAGGGGTATGCCTTTTTCGTAGCCACAGTCAGAATATGTTCTATTCTTTATGACTTTATCATACTTCCCAGCCACCCCTATCAAAATGTGCTTTCCATAGCCACATTGTTTTGCAGGACAGAACAGAAATACATGCATCACTTTTACTTTCTTTCAGAAGTTTTTGCATGTGAGGTTATTGATTCTTCACACTCCAAGTGTGACTACTTTAGTGGCCTTTATAAACTTGCCATACTGTTTTCCAAAACAACAGGCATAACACCTGCAGGCCACCAATAAAATAGTAATTAATTGCAATGTTTCAGAAAGGGCTGCTTTGTTGCTACTGTATTTCCCACTGCAATTGGAGCCTTTAAAGATTAATCAAAATGGATTGTCTCCAGAAGCTGCTGCAAGATGGACACTTGGGTGTCTTTATTCTTGGAGAGTGGTGAGCAAAGGAGGGACCAGCTGAAAAGGCCACTACATAATTTGTGTTCACCAGAGTAGCCTCTGCTGGGTGACAGGATTTTTCTTTTTTTAGAGTGGCACATGACATTTTCCACCAAGGAGCAAACCAAGCAAGTGTTCTTCAGGCCCCAGGCCAGGAAGACAGGCACAGCCTTGTCCGTGTCAAGGAAGAACATAGGTAGCAGGAGACCCGAGAACAGATGAAAATTGAATTATCCTTACCTCTAGGACCTGCCTGTTGAGACCCAGCAGCTGTGGCAAGCATTTACTACCAACAAGAGGCAGTTCCAAGAGAAGAATATAAAGCATACTCTGCCCAAACCCACGAAACTCAGAGTGTCTCACAATGGCCAATTTATTATTTTTACCCTGTCCAGTGACACAGAAGGATGCATCAGGGAGCTGCTAGCCTCTGCGATGAATAACTTAAGTCAGGCTGCAACATGTGAAATAATTCAGCTGACCAGGATTTATAACGCTAGTTGGATTTTCCTGCTTTCTTTGGGGTTCATGAAGCATGGTGTTGCAAGAGACCACGGGAGTCCTGTGATGAAGTTACATATCTATTTCTCGTCCTTATTTTTTATTTATTTTTTTTGGTATTTTCATATTATTTTATTGCCTAATCCAAATGTCTTTCTAAGTAGGGTCCAGTCTCCCTGGGGATTTGTAGCACTGGATTTGAAAGAACTACCAACAGATCAGGGCCCTACCCACTCTCATTTTTATCCCCCTCCTCATATATTTTGTCCCAAATGGTTTCACTTACCTGTGAAACAAACAAACTGTGTTGAGCTGGAATTTCTTCTGCTAATTATTTGTGTGTACTTGGTAAAAATAGAGAGGCAGCAATGCAGTTGTGTGTACAAGTCAGCCCCCTCCCCCTCCTCCCAGTACAGATGTCAGTTTGCAGGTAGGCTGGCTGGACGTGAACAGAAATGGCATGGGGCACACTATCTGTGGCCAGAGTAAACATATCTCAGGAGCTACCTGGGGCGGGTATAATTTCATGACACTGAGCAGAGCTGGATCTTTGCTCTCTAGATGGGTTATGGGGTACTCACTCATCCTAAACTCTGAACCCTATATTTGGAGGATGGAAATGACCTGAAAGGATGGTCTGATCAAATCCTCTAACTCCTTGGAATTTTTCATAGGGTCAATAATTTGTGTCCATTTTTGTGTGTTATCATTCCAGAGCAACATTAAAAAAAAATCACTCCTGTGTGATGGTGTATCCTTTCCAATTCCTTTGTTAACAAGAAAATTTAATGGGATCCCCCAAGCTATTAGAAAAGAGGAAGAATATCCACAGAATGGAGATTTAGTGGGTGCCTATAGTTTTCTGTTGACAAACTGCCCTTTGACTTCTTGATCAAGCCCAAGAATTGAGTCCTAGAGTCTTCTGAGGTTATTGCCTGACTATAGGTTAAATATTATAATATTCACTGATTGAGGGGAAAGTACTATGAGCAAGTTTAATTCAAGGTCCTGGAAGGCTCAGGGGCTTTGGTGATGATATAAAATGTAAATGCATTCTTAATTATCTCAAGTCATTGCACGCCCAAGTGGATCTTTTTAAAGAAAAACACAGCTTTACTGATAATGAGCATGAAAATTACTGAGGAATCGGTGAAGTAAATCTCTCAAACCTTTTCTCCCCCACCCCTTATCTCCAAAAGCTGATGTAACTTTGCTAATTTGAGTATGTGTCCCTTTCTAGACTTTACAGATAAACTTAAGGTTTGTCAAGGGACTTGGAAAGGGCTGGAATAACCTGCCTTGGATTCTACGTTAGTTACTGGCACTTAAGATTATTGTTGTTGATATTATTGTTATTCTTATCATTATTATTCCCTGTTTTATTGGTACATGGAGTCAATAGTTGCAAAGTGACTTACTTTCTAAATGTGTATTTATTTTCTGGCTGTGGTATCTCCATGAAGCAAATATTTTATGGCCATTTTCTCAGTGGGGAAAAGAGAAACCCAGCAGGCTCAGTGACTTCTGGTTGATCTCTGTTCTGCAAATGGGAACTGAGGCCTGGGTTGTGGCTTTCTTGTCTTTAGCTTCTCTGGTTTTCCTTTAAGTGACTCATCTGAACACTACATTCTTGGGCTGTGGGAAGGAGTTTCTCCAACACTCCCTTTCTTTTATATCACCTGACAGAAAGACATTGTTAGGGGGAACTCTGTAGATTTGACTAGGCAGCTGGCAACAACCAAGGAGCCCAGCAGTCAGGTCCCCTAACAATAGCCAAGAAGAAGGTGTGTGACTGTGTTGAGTCAGAGCTACCTGGGATCAACATAATAGTAGTGGTGCCCTGGGCCTTGAAATGTGGGATCAAGCTGCAGTGCTTATGCCTTTGACATGAAACACACATGCCATCCCTAAACATCAGTGAAGGCCCCTGACTAGCCATGTTTCCAGTCTCCACTGAGGTCCTGGCTGCCACCATCCCCCATCGGAAGGAGGGGGTGATTTTCATTGGGTAATTTTATGATACTTCGCAGGTTGTTGCCAGCAGCTACACAGTCTCTCTCATATATCTTAGTTTCTCCTTGACTTTGGCCATAGGGATGGAAGAGAACCATCCAGAACCTGTTGTGGAGTTAGGTTCCTGCCATGATTGGCTCGGTCCTCAAACTGTGAGCCGAGGAGAACAGTTCCTTCCTGTTAATGTTATGGGATTAGTTCCCACAACAGAGAACTGAGAACCTACTGTCTTCTTGGTGTTACTGGACTGCCCACGTAAGCCACCCTTTAAACACTTGGCCAGAGCAGCAAATAGTAGAGGGTGTTGACATTAGACCAGCAATTCAACCATGGTATCTATATAAGGTTTTGCCTCAATAATGAGAAGGTATGCCACAAACAGACCACTCCCAGTTACCACACCGCTGGTGTTTATGGATAATTCTTGTACAATTGTGCACATGAGTGTGATTGGCTTTGTGTGAGCAGATTTCTCACTCCTGGGATTAAGGTGTGCTTTCTGGCACAGGAACCACATGTATTGGTTGAGTAAACCCTTGGAAGGATGTCTCCATATGAGATCCTCTGCCATGAGATGAATGGTTGAAAACTGAAGGTACATTAGGTATTTAGAACTGTAGATTCACCAATAAATAGAGGGAGGACAGATGAGGACAAAGTCATCCACCTCCATGGCTTTGTATCACCCTGCCCCTCACCTAAGATTGTAGAATAGTTGTTTCATGATAGGTCTAGATTCCTTACTAAGAACTGATTCAAGACATCTTGAAAATGTCTTTGAACTTTGGGTAACATTGGTATCAATTATGGTGATATATTGTTTATGACTTAATAAAGGTTGCCTGAGGATCAGAATGCAAAGATAGCCACACTAGTCAGCCATAGAGGCTGGGCTGTGGTGGCCACACCTTTAATCCCAGAGCTCAGGAGACAGAGGCAGATGCATTTCTGTGAGTTCAATGCCAGGACTACTTGAGAGTGAGTCAGTCACATCTTTAATCCCAGCATTAGAGAGGTGTATAAGATAGAAGCAAGGTCTTGTATTCAGGCAATTGGTCTCCAGCCATGGTGAGGACAGGATCCCCCTTCCAGCCTTGGCTGCTTTGCTTCTCTGATTTGCAGGCAAACTTTATTAAATCATAAACAATATACCACCACAATCTATGTCCTTGTACTATGACCTTTATATTAAGTACCATCTAGTAAATTCTAAATGGAGACCTATAGTAATGTGAGTTTCCCTTTCCTGATAATAGCATAGTAGACATCTGGAGCTGTTGACCCATTGCCTTTCCTCCATGATGATTTGGGTTGTTAAGAAGCACAGGACTGGTGAGCTCACTCAGTGCAAGCCCTGCTCAGGGGCATGGGTGGTCACGGGTGTATCACCTTGTTTGCAGCCATCCCTTTATTTTTACTTTTATGGTGCTTCCTTTTATTTCTGGGTTTTCCTCTTAAGAAATCTGAAAAATATAGAAATACACAAAGAAGACTATAATAAGCATCCATTTTCCTAACTTCACAATTGAATTGGTTTTCAGTAATTATTTCAAAAGAAATAAAGCACTATTTAGCTGATGTCTCATATTCACCACCCTACTCCCATTCTACTTAGTTTCTCAGGACTGTTGCTAAGAGGAGTCTGTCATAAGCTTTAAAAAATTGCACATACATATATGGATTTTCAAAAAGTATTTTGTGAATTTGAACTCATAAAGTAACTATACTGGTAGATATATTGTTTCCCATGCAGCTCATCCTGATGTACACAAGCTCTAGTTCATTCAGTTACTGTGGCCTAACCAATCAAAGGAATTATGCTATTTTTAATCAACCCCTTCCCCAATCATGTTATTTCTATTTTTTCCCTTTTTCAAAGAATTATACTATGGTATCCCTCTTCACATGCCTTTTTACACACACACACACACACACACACACACACACAAGGGTTCTTTCAGGTTTTATACATGTTATCCTACAGGCAGATGGAAGGAGGTTAGGAAATTTGCAAAGCAACCTGCTAAAGTTGGCATCATCTTTACCAAACCCACCTTCCCTTTTACTCCATGGTCATAGATTGTGCTCCCTCATGCCCAGACTTACTTTAAGCTACTTTGATCACGTTTAAGTTTGTCAGTCTAGAAGGAAGTAGGTAGCTCCTTGGAGCCTCTAAAGCTGCTGTGCACACAGAAGGGAGGGAGAAAGAGAAAGTACCCATCATGCCTCCCTTCTGTAGGTCAGCTTGTAGGTGCTTAGGAAACAGCATTTATAAATAGCATTAATGCTTGGCTGTGGCTCATTACTGGGAAGAAAGACCAAAAGCGAAACAAAATAAAAGCAGTTTCAAAGCAGGAAATTTCATCCTGAAAATGCCAAAAAAGATAGCAAAGGGATCTTCAGAAGAGGTATAATAGATTTACCAAGCACTTCATGGGCCACCACACTTGTTTCCCATGTTTTTTTTTTAACTTTAACTTTCTCAGGTAGTTCAGAAGGCTTTGGGCTGTCGATGTGAGCCCCCTCTTTTGCTGATGCTCTACTTGCTCTGCTTCCTGCTCCCCAGGGCTTTAGGCTGCCTAGCCTCCCCCTGTTCTATTCCTCCATGTTAGAGCATTAAAGAGCTTCCCACAGTCTTGCTCATCCACAGAAGCCATGCCAGGGCTTTACATCAGTGATAACGCTGATTACTCTTAAGAGAATAATCCACTGGGCTGGATTAGATGCTATAGACTTTTGGTTTGTTTGTTTGTTTTGTTTTATCAGAAGTTGCTAGAAGGGTCAGTCCCATGGTTGGCATTGTCAATTACTCGGTTCTTTCTGCCTTCTTCTCTTGCTGGCTTCAACTGTTTCTCGGACTCCAGGATGCTAGCTAGAAGATGCCTGCAGGGCTCTCAGGCTCTGAGTCTGGCAAGACGAGGTCTAGTGAAAGAAAGGACCATTTCTTCCTGGGTGCTTTTGCTTTAAAAAAAAAAGGAACATTTTCAGAAGTTTATAAATGGTTAATAGTCACAGTCAATCTCTTTCTAAAGAAAAAAAAGATGTGATATAGAAATGAATACATCAGTATGGATTTTTGTTTATTGGTACAAATTTAAGGTCAATTTTATTATACTAGAAGTATATTTTAACTCTTGTTTAAGGTATAATGTTTATTCCGTTTGTTTAAAATGCAATGCATATTTTAGATACACTAATTTATAGTCAAACTTATAGATGTTAGTTAGGTTTTCTAGATATGCAGAGATATATTTCAGATGAATAGGTAATCTTCAAACACTTCAAAGACCTACAGAATATGGCATTTAAAATGTTTTAAGAGCTTAGACAGTGAGACATGTCTGCTCTTGGCAACATCAATCTACTTCATTGAAGATGGGCATCGAAGAAACTCCATATGTAGTTTGCTTTTCTTTGTGGCAAAAGCTAGTCATGTGGGCAAAGAAACTACTCTTGCCTGGACTGCTTGACTTATGCTGTATAAACTGGACATGCAGGACCCACAGAAAAGTGACTGCTGAACTTGCCAACACAAGATGGGATGATCCGTCAGGGTTTCTGTTTCATAAAAGAGTCTGCCAGACATTCTACAGAACACAGAGGAGAAAAAAACTGACTGACAAACTTCCAATATAGGCAGGACCATTCTTCAAATTTCCTGCTTCACTGAGAAGTCTGCCAGACACTCTATGCCTATGGGCTGGAGATGGATGCTCCAATGTTTCAGGAACTTTGGGGGACTGTCCTGTCAGCGAGGTCTCTCTATCATTTCTAGAGTTTTGGAAGTTGCTTACAACACACTTCCTGTTTACTTAGGTAACATTATATCCTTCTGGGGTCTTTGATGGGGTTGAAGACTAGATACTTATAGTTTTCCTTAATTACGATAAGACATAAATTAGATATAAAACTTTAGACTCACAAAGATGGATAGATGATAGAATATTTTCTTTAATTTTGCCAAATCAAGTAGACTAAATATTGTAACAGTAATTCTTGTTTGATAAACTGTTTTGTCAAATTTAGTTTTAATATGTTAAAGTTAAAAACCTCCCTTTTTAATTAGACAGAGAAGGAGAGATGATGTGGGATGTCCTTTTGTATACTGCAATTATGTGTTACTTTTATTGGTTGATAAATAAACTGATTTGGCTAATAGCCAGGCAGAATATAGACAAATAAAGATGTGGAAAGAAAGAAGGCAGAGTTGGGAAGATGTCCTGTAATACCAGGGAAGCAAGCCAAGAGAATTGTGGTGAAATATAAACTAAATGAATTAATTTAATTGTGAGAGTTAGCGAGTAATATGCCTGAGTCATTGACCAAATCAGCTTTATTTATCAACCAATAAAAGCAACACATATTCACAGCACATATAGAAAGATATCCCATATTAGTCCACCAACAGTATCCTCTGTCCATTGGTTAGGACTGTGTTTCATGTCTAAGCCTTATAACTGTAACACAGCCTTCCCTGGAAAAGGGAATAGGCCTGCACTGTTGTCAGTCCAGATGTCAGTAAATCTGAGGACAGTTTGTTGTTTACAGTGATTGGAGAGGGTTTGGTGGTGTATGTCCAGAGAGTTAGACAGTTCTCATATTTAGACCAGCTGAGATAAATCATAATTTATCCCAGGAGATAGATGGAGTAGAAATCCAATTCCATAAGATTTTCCTTGCCCCCTGAGACTCTAGCTGTACTTAGTAGGTGCTTGCTATCATGGTAGGGGAGAGGCAGTCTGACAGCTGATGTCAGAGCATACAGCTGTCTTCCTGTGCCCTGCTCCTATGCAGGCCACCTGTGATGGTCAATATTTAACATTGATTGTCACTTTGATGGGGTTTACAATCATGTAGGAGATAGACTTCTGACCACATCTGTGAGGGTATTTACCATATGTCGGTAAGGTAGGCACACGGGCTATAAGCTGGGGTCTTATACTCAACAAAGAGGAAGAGGTAAGTCCCTTATTTCTGACTGTGGACACAATGCAACTTGTGGCTTCACACTCCCACTGTCATGCCCTTCCCATTGTGATGGAGTGGGTGGGCCTTCTGGCTGAGGGTAAGGGCAACATTTCCTTCCTTAAGTTACCTCTTGTCAGTTATTTTGTCATAGCAGTGAGACAAGTGACTAACATATCACCCAAACTCAGTCACATCTAAGGAAGACTAGATTCCCTGACCAAGTCAGAGATCCACTCCTAAGGGATGTTTGTAAATGATGGCCTTTATTTAGCCTTTATTTCCCCAAGTTCTAGTAGCAGGGGAAAAAAAGAGGTATCACTTTGGAATTATGAACTCTGAGGTGATTTCCTGGTAAAATAATCTATTTGAGCCACATCAAGAAATCCTTATGGGAAAATACCAAATGTGAATACAAATAAGTGACAGGTCATAGACAAGCCTCTGGCTGGTGTGCGGGGTCAGACACGGTACGGAGAGAGCTGGGGCAGGAGAGCCATGGGGGCAGCACTGGATCAGCTGTGGAGATTTATGTACATTTTCAAGTCTTGCCTAGTGAGGCTTTAAGAATGAGATTGGGAGCCAGGTGTAATGGTTCACACCTGTAATCTCCATGCTCAGAAAGCTGAGACAGGAGAATTGCTGAGAGTTGAGAATAGCCTAGGCTGCATAATGAGATCCTGTCAAAACCCAACATCTATATATGTCTCTTATTGTAATAGCATCTATATGTATGTGTCTCTTATTGTGATAGAATCATCTAAATGTGTCTCTTAGAGAGAGGGATGAAAGGGACAGAGATCCACATCAGCAAGTGGGGGAAAGCATTACAGATTTCATAACTTGGGGAACAAAGCCCAAATGTTTAAGAGACTCAAGAGAGCTTGGCAGAGAAAGTCTGGACCATGTGAGCAACATCTGAGGACCACTCAGTGTCTCTAGTACTTGGATACTTTTACACCATCGAACAGGAACTCGGAGTGTCCATATTCACTGTGGTGATGTCAGCATTGTCCATGCTACCACCACCCTGTTTCCTGTGCCTTCGGGAACAAGCTGCTCAAAAAGACCTGGAGCCCAGGCACAGCACAGACTTTTTTCATCTAGGTGTGTCCGACCTTTCCATGTGGAGATAGAGGTCACCTACAAAGTTCATGCCCAAAGACTGTGCAATGAAGTTACAGATGACAAACAAAACTGCAGGCATGCACACCAAAACCTTGTGCTTACAATGTTGTGTTAAGTTGTATTCATAGCTCGCCTGGAGGACACGGGGCCCATGGGCGGCAGGCTGACATGCCTCAAGTTTCAAGGAGTCAAGGCAGCTTTCCTCAATGCTCCCCAACTTCAAATACTTCCCAGCATCCCACTGGCATGTGAATGCTCTTGCCTGAGTTTGTTTTCCTGAGTGTCCTTTTGAAAGGAACTACGGCTATATAAAATCATACTTTTAAGAAAATGCAATCTGTTGATCTCTTCATGATGGAGTCTATATATCATTTACACTTCACTTCTCTGTGGGTGGAAAAGCTTTTTTCATGGTTTATTTAGCGGGAAGTCATTTTGATCAGCAAGATGAGTAATACTTTACAGCTGTTTGCAATTACTGCCTCTCCTCTGCCAGGAGTTTTAACTATTATGCTGACCGAAATACCAAATGTCTTGGTGAAGATGGGAGAAGGGACATGCATATTTCATAGGTCTGCTCAAGCCATGAGAAATGATCCATCTCTTTATCCAAGTTTCTCTTTCCAAGTTAAAATATATCTGAAGGTAATTTCTAATTATTTTCTGATTTTAGAGGTTTGTTAGTGCTGCTGTTTAATTGGTGAAAGAATATAACCTGTAATGTAGTGACATCTCCTTTACTGGCTAGCCAGAGGTCATAGTATAGGCCAGCTAGAGGTCATTGTACATTAAATTTCATGAGGTGTTAAACCAGTTTGGCTGAGAATATGCATACAGATCTTAATCTGCTTATTTGTCTCTTCAGAAATGCAGCCCGGGTATAGTGACCCAAACCTACAATTCCAGCACTTCAGAGGCAGAGGAAGGGGAATCGGGCTACTTGAGACACTGTATAAAACAAAACAAATAAACAAGCAAAAACTCACAAAACCAAAATACCTGTTATAAGAAAATGATGATCAAAATATTCCAAGACCCGGGAAAATAAAATAACAAGTATGTTTTCTCTTATCCTATGACATAAATCTAGCTGGTTGATGAGTCTCTGCTCTGGGACATTTATGAATTTTTGTCACCTGCTAGGAAGGCTGACGAGGAAATGTATATTCAGACTGAAAGTTGGGAGTTGCCATGGGCAGACTAGGTTCAGAGACTGCTGCACTCCTTTGGATGCACTGCTGATTGTACGAAAGGTGGATAATGATAACACAGCCTACCACTTGCATCTTCCTGTTGTGAGACTCAGAGACAGAGATCCCCGGAAATCAACTAGCCGAGCTGCTCACCATATTTTGAAGTTTTTAAAATAAATGGTAGCAACCATCTTGAAATAATTTTTCAGTTTCTCTCACATATGTATGTTCACATGTGTTTGCCTATGTGCATATGTGTGTACATGTGTACCACACCTGTGTTTACCTACATGCATATGTGTGCACATGTGTACCCATACCTATGGAGGCCTGAAGTTGGCCTCAGGCATCTTCATTTGCTTTCCTTTGTGTCCCCCTGAATAGGAGTATGTAGATTCAGCTAGCTGGGTTAGTCAGATTTCCCTGGTGATACCCTATCTCAGCCTCTGGATTCCTGGAGAGCAGGCAGCTACTGCACTTGTGCAGCTTTCCTAGTTTCTGGTCCTCAGCGTTGGTTAGCAAGGACCACACCCACCGAGCTATCTCCCGAAGCTGTAGTTCTGTAGAGTTTTATGGTATGTGTCATGTTGCTTACTTGCCTCCCTTTCAGCTTTATTAACACAAGCCCCTCTAAGCTATATGTGAGTGAGAGAAAGAGAATGGAGGACACTTTAAGGGAAAAGCAATCTTGACATCCACTCTGGTTAGTTATGGTTGTGTCCTATGCCCATTCCTGGCCTGGAGGAATGCTGCCAAGAGATGAGATGAGTTCAATCTGAGGAACACACTCAACTGTGAGAAAGGAAAAAATCCACTCACTCTTTTTTTTTTTTTTTTAACATTCTCAACCTCAACAATTTCCATTTATTTGGCTTTAAGCATGTACAGAGCATGTGTATGGGCGTTGTTAGAACATAAAGCGAGGTCTACCTTTTCCAGACTATACTGTTTTGGGCATGATTACATTGATCATATTTACTCCAAGTATAGCTAGAATTGAACAGAACAAGAAGTTCCACACATGAAAAATGGGCTTTACAAATTAAAACAGACAACATAAAATTTCAATTCCTAAATAACACTGAATTACCAAGAATGTGAAAAATGGGCCTTACAAATTAAAACACACAACATAAAATTTCAATTCCTAAATAACACTGAATTACCAAGAATGTGAACTGGTATAGAAATACTAGTAAAAAAATCCTATTTTAAGAGGGAAATTATTGTAAGGTCCCTAGTGTAAGAGACAGTAAAGAATGAGTTGAGGGTCACTAAAAATACCTCAGTAGTAAAGATTTCTGTGTCTATATGCTGTCCAACTTAATGCCAAAAGGGAGCCAACCCAAGACTAAGATGTGCCATGTTGGTTTTTAGGGAAACTGTTACTTCCTGAATTAAAATAAGAAAATCAAAGTGTAGATGACAAACCACTTTTCCTTCCCACTATAATTTTCCTTAATTTGCTCTCTGAAGAGCAAGACAAAACAGTATTAGAGTCTCAGACTCCTGAATTATCCTTACCTTCCTGATGTGGCCAGGAGGAGGTACTCTTGTACAATTAAGACAAAAGAAAAGGCTTTCTATAACAAGAGCTCAGGACTGTGGCTCCCCTATATGTGCTGCAATGCCCATTGCTGGTGGGATAGAGGCTGGAGGAGGAGGTGGAGACATCCATTACAAGACAATATCACAGTAGAACCCCAGCTAGACTTTAAGGAACTGTTCTACTGGGCAGGAGCAAACAGACATAACTAAGTTTCACACTTATAAAAGTATCACTCTGAATTCAGGAACAAGAGGCATTTGGTTGCAGATACAGCCCCATCTGTAGATCCTAACCTTAAATTTAGAGAAATACACTCATTGCATTAATATCATGGGTTGGGGTTTCTTACTTGATTCTTAAATCCATCTACAATTTTGCTTGTTGGTTTAGTTTTTAAAAATTTACAGCTATGATAAGAAGACTAACACAGGCAGCCCTTGTTCAGGTGGTCTTTGTTTCAGAAAGTCCATCAGTCATGCAGCTGACTGTCATTGCTAGATCTGTTACTTGCTAAGGCCTCAAAGCTCTGGGTTTGCTGAGTAGAGTCCTCACCATTTAAGCTCTTCCTACATACTGGGCATGTGTCAGGCAGCTGCTGTGAGAGAAGGGGTAACTGCTGGGTAACTGCTGGACTTTCTCCTCAACTGTGTAATCTTCTTTGAACTGGACATTCTTACTTGTTCCTGTATTACTGTCACTGTTGGGAGAGAAGTGATCTTTCCCTTGTTGGCTGGAGGGGAACCTGTGTTTTCTAGCTGTCCTAGAAGCTGGGTTACAATGGCATCAAGCCCTGTCTGACCCCAGGTTTGGAGTGCAACATCCTGCTCCAAGAAAAGGGATGTGTGCATCCAGGAATTGCAGAATTTTCAAAGAATTCTGCAACTATCTGTTGTATCATTCCTTCAATAGCTGGTGACCTGTCGGAAGGGCATGTACTTCCTTGAGGCCTGTATCTTCTCCTCATTGGCAACCTTGGAAGCTGACTTGGTCCCCAAAAGTCAGTGTGAGTTTGGTGACCTCTCTTATTGGCTCTCTTATCTTGGCCTGGTGGATTGCTAGTTAGAAATGACCTCAAATCTTGTAAAAACATTGTGTGATTTAGACGGTCCCCAAACTCTGCAAAATGTGTCGATGTGCTATCATCCAGCTACCATCACCACCTAAAAAACTGGAATCATCTGTCACTTCCTCAATAAAACCTGATTCACATCTGGGACATATTTATTCCGGTAGTTTGGGGCTGACCTAGCCCTTACAAAAGTGGCAGAAGAAACCATGAGCGGCAACAGAGGAGTCCATGTCTGTCCCAGCCGCCGATGCCTCTGCCATGTTGCGCTTGGCCACAGAAAATTTACTCTCTTAATGAATGCACACTATGCACACTGACTCAACTCAAGTAGGTCTTTTAGAAAAACAAAAAGCAAAAAACAAAAACAAAAACTTTTCTAGATAAAAAGATGGAAATGGAATAAAATTGGAGTGACTGAAAATACCAACTGGCCCTCGGCATCTTCCAGAGGTAGTATGGGGTACCCTGACTTGGGTTCCAATGATCTCTTGGCAAAGAGAATGCCTATTCAAATTGCCCTTCTCGAATCATTAACAGTTTATAAAACTTGACTGTATCCAAAAGCCAGGATTCCGGTGAAGAAGCACTGAGATGTATTATTAATTCACATTAAAATTTAGTGACTACTCCTAGGGAGGCCTCGCTCTTTGCTTAGCAGAAGATTCTAGATGATAGACCAGCAATTGATCAAGAGGTCAAAGGATCATGAGCAACCCTATGATGCAGAAAGCATTGGAGAACGGCTGCAAATATCGAAGGAATTTTCCATAAGTTATCAATAAAGCAAGATTTGGTTCCTGGACATTGACCCATATATGTTCAAGCTTGGCAAGCTTTGTATTTTTTCACTTATATTTAGCTCCAGGGATTTTTAAACAGAGGTTAATGCAAGGAGAAGACCCAAAAGATAAGGTAGCTACTTTTTAAAAAGCCTTGTATACCTTGTGATATATACACAAGGCAAATATGGAGGGTAAAGAATAGTGAGAAACATAGAATTCTCGTAACTAATTCTGATGCTAAAAGAATAAAGAGACATGAATCTGGCCTCAGAACTTCTCTCATGTGGGCACTCCAGTGAAGACAGAAAAACAGGCGCCGGCTACTGAGGTCCAGCATGGCCTCACAGGGCACTCAGGAGCAATCCAGGGTAAAGTGAGGCTGGAAAATTCAAGATCATAAATGGCTCAGTGGTTGTGTTGGGAGATGGTTTCCCAGCTCCTGTGCTTCTCTTCCGAGATGGTCCACCTCCAAAACTCTAGTTTTCACCAAGTATAAAGTGGCTCTCCCACAAAGATGAGAAAGCTGCTCTTGGCAGAGGGGAAGATGATGGAAACACAAGGTGTAGCTCAGCATTGGGCCAGGCAAGCAAGAAGCAAAGAAAGGGGGCTCCAGACCGGCCATTTTCACTTCAGAAAACTTTGGTTTTCTTTTACACATCTCAGTCCCTTCCTCTCTCCATCAGTATAACTTTCTATGTCAAATAAGAACTTTGTGTCAGAGGACTGAATTTTCCTGGAAAAGACACCTTCCAGATTTCTAAACAATGGAGTTTGGGGCAAAGTAATTGGCATCTGTTGTGTTGTCGGCCTTCCTGACACAAACATCACAAGGGTTATTTATAGAACAAAGCCAGAGAGGCTGTAGGTGCCTCCATGGTTCATCCAGATGGTATCTGCATTCATTCATTCATTCATTCATTCATTCATTCATTCATTCATTCATTCCCTCCTCCCGCAGAAGCTGTCTGGCCTTGCTCAGGCTGCAAGGTGGGACAGATGTGCCCCACCCCCAGATGTCAGACTGCTCTGCAGTCCCCAGGAGGTGGCACCTCACGCTGTCCCATTAGAGAGGCGTGTGCGGCCTGCTTGTTGGGCATGTTGATGCAAGCTTGGGGAGGAAAACATAATTCACTTCTGCTAGTGACAGAAATGTTAACACTTCCTGGAAATAGCTGATAATCTGACACAGGAGACTTAAAGGATTACTGTAATTCATTTGGCTAATAAGAAAAGCTGTTTAAAAGCTATATTAAAAAAGACTTAATGCATGGAGACGGAGCATTGCTTTAATATATTCTGTGTCATAGGCTATTAGAATGCTCTCCTTCTCTTGTTAGGCTACCACACATCTCTGCCTTTTTACTCCATAAAGAGGTAACAGAAAGCAATAGCCATTCACGGAGATTTTCCAAGGAGACATTCGGGTGTTAAATACTGCTTGAATATCTCTGGGTACCGGGCACCAGGCAGTGTGTGTAGTCAGGACTCAAGAATGAAGGGTATGAAGTCTCCCACCTCTGAACAGGTTTTGCAAAGAATCCATGGGACAAACAGGAAGTGATGCAAGAAAAAAATACATATGAGATTTTGTTGACACCATACTCTCATTGAAGCTAAGTGACTTGCTGTGGGTGCGTGGCTGATTCGCAGGAACTCTGAGTCTGGGTTGTTGATCTTTTTCTTCTCATTTTGATGCCAGATCACACTTTGCTTCAGCCCTACTTTCCCTGTGGGTGAGACAGATGCCTGGCATTGACAGCCCTTCTTAAGGTTCCTTTCTGCTTCAAGGGGAGAAATATAGCATGGATATGTCTCCAGGGCTGATGACCAGAGGCCTGGCATACACTGGACAACTGCAGTAAGAAGCCAGTGTATGTGTTGGGCTATGCAGTCCTACAGGACGGTCAGATTCAAGGTTACTCATCTTGGATCAGCCTGCTTCCTCTCAGAGGAGACCCTGGCTTTGTACTGGCTACCTTCCTCCAAGCCCCACACTGCAGTTCTGGTGACATACTCTCTTTGGAAGCTGGTCTTTGTGTCTCCATGGACAGATGCTGACACTTGGACACACAGACACTGGTGCTGAGAAGGATGCCAGAGTCATGCTGCTTTTTAATGACTGATGTAAACTCAGTAAGAGCAAAACCAGAATGTCCCAGGGTTCACACAGGGTTATTAGAATGGGTACAAGTCAGGTTCGGATAAGCCAGGGGTGAGGATGACCACGCTAGCTAGCTGCCCTCTCTCAGTGGATTCTTGTTCCAGGTCCCATGTTACTGCTACTGTACTGTGGGTGATAAAGTTGTTCCAGTGGGTGATGCTGAGACATAATTATAATGAGGCTTTCTCAGTACAACAGCAAAGAAGAAACTAAAGTTCATGAACAACAGAAAAACAACCTCATCCAATTTAGAGAATTCCAAAACACACATTCTAGCTGTGGTTTAAATATTTTATTTTTGGTGATATAGTGAAAACTCAGCTAAATGACCTAGCTGCTTTGTTTAGTCTTCACTTCTTTAAAACATTTCCAAACTTTGCCAGGCAGTGGTGGTGCACACCTTTAACCCCAGCACTCAGGAGGTAGAGGCAGGCATATCTCTGTGAGTTTGAGACTAGCCTGGTCTACAGAGTGAGTTCCAGAACAGCCAGGGATACACCTCACAGAGAAACCCTGTCTTGAAAAACAAATAAAATGAATATAAAAAGAAAAACTAACTATTTAATTTCATGTGCACAGGCATTTTGCCTGCATGCATGTCTTTGCATCACATATATGCTGGTGCTTGTTGAGGCTGGACAAGTGTGTCAGAGCCCCTGTAATTGGAGTTACAGATGGATGTAAGCTGCCATGTGGATGCTGGCAATCAAGCCATAGCTCTCAATCTCTGAGCTGTCTCTACAGCCCCTTACCTTCTGTTTTTGTATTTGGGGAGTGGTTAGGGTTCCTGAGTCTTTTCTAGTTGTGCTTGCCATTATTAGCTTACATATGGAGAAGGAAGAACTATGAAAAGAAAGAGTGTAGAGAGAAGAGCTTTTATTTCTTGCCCTGCCATATCATTATTATCAGTGTGACTGCCTAACACCACACATAAGAAGGTCTATGGTGGACTTGTCATTTGTATTTCAGAGAATGTCATTGTCTTATGTCTACACTCAATGCTCATTATCTCTAAGTTACCAGTGACCACTTCTCAGTCACAAGTGGGACCCACCTACCTTTAATTGACACAAGTCTCACTAAACTCCTACACACAGGTCCACTAGGTCTGTGTTCATGGTGTTCTGTGAACCCTGCCTTCAAATGAAGAGCCGTGGTGGGAAGGGAGGCATATGTCCTGAGCCTGTTATCTGCTCCATGTGTATGTCCTATTGACTTTGACTCAGAAAACATAGCACCAAGGGTGTAATAATTAAGGACTTTGATACAGTGGCAGTGGGCATTACAAAAAGTAGTTTGAACATTCATGGAGCCAGGTCTGCATGAAGAGAGTGGAGCTTATGGCCAACATCAAGGTAGAGGTACCATTTTGATATAATGAATAACTAAAGTGTATCCCAATGGAAAGCCAAAACTTCCCAAAAAAGGGCTGCTTAAGTAACAATGTTCAGTTTGTATTTATTGGTTACTTATAACAGAACCTATTCTGCTTTGCGATATGCATTTACTCACACTTTAGTATATAGTTAATACAGAAGTAAATCTCAAACAGTTCCTATGTATTTATTACAGGTTCCCATCATGCTAAGGATGGATGAATGGATGGATAGATGCTATGGACCTTTGGATTTAGGAAGCACCTCTAGTAGTATTCATAACACCCAACAGAAAAATACTGATTTGTTTTCAATGCCTGGGGCACTGAGTACTCCATTAGACAGTGGTGTGTGTGTGTGTGTGTGTGTGTGTGTGTGATACAGAGAGAGAGAGAGAGAGAGAGAGAGAGAGAGAGAGAGAGAGAGAGAGAGAGAGAGAGAGAGAGAGAGAGAGAAGGAGAGAGAGAGAGTTTCATGCAAGTATTTCATATGTAATTTAAGGGTAGAACTTTCCTACCTTAATATACATCTCAACTTGACTTTGCCTCTAAAGATTTAGCTTTCTTGTTTTCTGGTGACTGCTCTAGATGGTTTTGTAGCAAGAAAAAAAACTACGAGGTTTGTCTAAAACTGCTATGCTTCATCAGTTGTTATCATTTGCTACATAAATATTAAGTAGGCTGTTTTCAGTTTATAAAGGATGTGTATAGAAGCCCTTAAACTGTGGCCCACATAGATTAGTCTACCCTCTTCTATGAAGTCTTTTGCCCCCTTTCGGGCATTAATCACCTAACTTCCAGAACCCAAAGATCAATAATTATTCATGACTGGGACCCACCAGCAGCCCATAAGTGCTTTGTGCAATTTTCAGGTCACTTTTGTAGTTTGGTATATTTTTTTTCCCTTTCTGACACATGGAAATCCTTCTTTTCCGAGCTTAAGTGAACACTTCTCTGCTGCACTCCACAGGGGAGAGACAATTCCACGAAGGGCACAGGGAGTGAGGGAAAAGGGGAGCTTCAACCTTTACAGATGAGAATGTGTGTTTATTATTTCAAAAAAAGCAAACCATTGAAAAAATATTTACAGAGAAAGAAAGTGTGTACTGGCTCCTCACAGCTGAGGGCATTGGAAGCCATTCCCCACTGCCCCCCACCCACCGTGACCCAGGCAGTGGTAATGGGAGGTACAATTTCCATTGCTGAAGGGCAGAGTGGACTGAAATGCCAATGCAACTTCTGCATTGCCCCAATGCGCCTATTTCCCACAATATAAGCTCTGAATTGCTCTGAACTTAAAATTCTTTAGAAGACAAGGCTCGGGGCCCAAGGGAAGATGTCACGGTTCTTATTGCTGTTGAATTGTTCTGTATTGGTATTGATTATACATAAAAGCTATTTGGCAGGTCCTCTCTTGTTTTCGACCTGCAACCACCCATGCCTTTCACATACTCAGATGACCCTGTGGCACACAAGATGGAGGCCCTCTGAGTACCTTAATTAAACATTATTGTAGCAGCCCTTGGTCAAGGTTGCCAAAGGAAGGACTTCCGACAGGGTGGGGAGATTAGCAGGTGACCTCTATAGCTAAAGTCTTTCCCCATACTCTGGTCCTGGATGTGTGTGTGTGTGTGTGTGTGTGTGTGTGTGTGTGTGTGTGTGTGTGTGTGTAGGGTGATGGGCATGTTTGTGTGTGCATGTGGAGGCCAGAGCAAGCCTATGGTATCATTCCTGAGGATCTGTCTGAGATATAGATCCTCTCCTGACTCATATCTCTCCCAGTAGACTAGGCTGGCCATCCACTGGGCACTGGGGCTCCATACCCCAGCTCTGAGAATATGAGCCTGTGCTATTAACTCTGTCATTTTTCCGGAACAGTGTGGGTTCTGGCAATCACACTTAGTTCCTCATACTTCTTTACTGACTGAGCTTCCTCCCAATATCTGAAATGACAGATCTTAAATGTCAATATCAAAGAGTTTTTACATGTCTACATATGTCATGAACCCTACCGAACTCAAAATAGAGAATATCCCAAGCACCCCAAAAGGCTTCCTCTGAATCTTCCTCACCTGATATCCCTCTCCTTGAGATAACAACATTCTGACTTTCATATATTAATGTAGCCTGCTTGTTCAGTTTCACAGGTGTGGAATTAAGTAATAGATAATATATCCCATTTTTCTGAATTTTCTCATTCAATATTATATCTATAAGATCTATTGATTTATCAGATATGAGGTATGATTGAAAAATAAATAAGACACCCATAGATGATAACCTTTGAATATTTTGAAATGGTCCTCATGAGGGGTTGTACCCTCCAGCTGGTCCTGAAACTCACTCTATAATCTTCTTTGTAGATGGGAAAACAGCTGTACATGCTCTGCTCTAGACATGTGTTCTAGAGGCATACTTAATTTTCAAATTTACTCTAAACTTCTTTCTATTATTATTCTTTTCAGAATTAATGTTGAAACTTAGCCACCATTATTCAGTGTGAGGGATGCATGTCGGAGAGATACATGTTGGGAGGGATGGCCTTGAGGAAATGTTTGAGTCTTTGGGGCTCTATTCTCATTGAGGTAAGGATAGTATTTGTCACTTTTACTGTGTCAGCATAAAGCAGATGCCTGTGGCTGTTGGGGATAAAACTCAGTGGTGAAAACTTACAGAGCATGCTCAAAGTCCTGGTTTCAACCACAGCATCCCTGACCAACCCAACCAACAAATCCCATGTCTTCCTCAGACAGTGAACCCTCTGGTTTTTTCTTTGGTCTTGTCCACCTGCTACTGTGAGAAAGAAGGTTTTACAGTTGTGTATTTACCTGTGAACTTAGACACTCTTCTTTATCTGGCTTCTTTGTAAGTAATTTTCAGAAGAGAATTTGCTCCCTGAACTAATAACTAATGCATGGCACAGTGTACTACAGAATAATGTCATTTAACTTTCACAAAACAAACAATTTTTTTTTGCTTTCTCAAGACCATGTTTCTCTGTGTAGCTTTGGCTATCTAGAACTCTCTGTGTAGACCAGGTTGCCTTGAACTCACAGAGATCCACCTGCCTCTACTTCCTGAGATACAGGATGAAAGGTGCATACCATCATACCTGACAAAACACACATTAAGTATTTTAAATATGAAACCATAAAAACAGAAGCCCACAGAGAATAAATAACCCAAAATTATATAGCCAGGAAACAGTTGAGCTAAAGTTTCAGTGCAAACCCAGTTCTATTATATGGCTGGTGTCTTCTATGGATACTCAAGAAAAATCTCTGCAACTGTTCTGAGCAATGATTTCAGTTGACAAAGCTGTCATCTAAATAGGTGGCCTGGCTGCAAGATTAGGGTTTTTCTCATCAAGAACCCAAAGTCTATCATTATGCTTTTTGTACTGGCCAGGCATTGGCCACAGTGCTTACTGTGGCCTGAAGGACACATTGTATGGCATTAACATGTCTATTAAGGTAAGTTGAATATGGTGAAGAAATTTAATGTCACAGATGTAACTCTTGCTAGCTATTATGTGGGGATGCATTTTTAATATTTTCAAAGTCCTTTTCTTTTATGTATAAGATGAAAATGAATACCCATATTTCTCTTATGAAGCCATGTTAGCATCAAGTGATTCAAGTACTAACACAATGCCTGGACATAGTTACCAATAATTAACTCTGTGGCTTTCTTCCACTCAATAGAAGAGGATGCCCCCTATTGAGTGGAGCATGAAGAACAGAACTTTATCGAGGTAATATGATGCCAAGGGAGAATGTTAGGCTGGGTTGGTGGGAATGTTTATAAAAGTGAGAAACGGATCACATTGGCACGCCAATATTGGCCACTCACGTAATCAATTCATTTACTTCTCACAGCCAAAACATGTCCATTAAAAGGGTTTAGTTGCATGCTTCCCTCTCTCTCTATCGATTCCTTTTCAGTGAAAATATTGATAAGTTTGCATAGATCGGGACCTTAAAGTTACTTAATTATTGATCAAAACAGTTGCTCAGGCTGAGCAGGTGGGTTTCCACTGTCTAACAACTAGAAGAAACAGGCAGGTTTTCTGCAAGATAATGTGGACTCCAAAACATGCCCCCCCCCGGGATCTCTCTTATAGCAGCTCTAAGCCTCAGCTTTTTGAGCTGCACCTTCTTTACCCAAGATGCTTCTCTACATACTACATGTTCATCAGAAACTGGGAAGAAGGCAGACAAAGCAGAATCACACATAGCAAATAGACTTGGCTTGGGGGCTGAGAGAACCATGAATATGGGTTTGAGGTAATTTTGAACTACATTTTATGATCCATTCTGTCTACTTGCAATCCGTATATAATTCACCCAGCCAAGGCAGAGTAGTAACAGAGGGACCCCCATTCAACCCCCATAAAGATTAGTGAAATGTGTCCCTCAACTTCATGGGATTGAAAGATTAAGTAAGAGCCTCAGGTGAGTGTGTTAGTCAATGTCCTCATTGCCACAACTGCTGACAGAAGCAACACCAGCAACTTAGGGGAAATGTATTTTGCTTCACAATTTCACAGGATACTGCCCATGATAGCAGGGAAGGTATGGCGGCTGGCACAGACTTGTCTCCTCCTGTTTAGTTCTTTTCATGTGTCTCTGTGCTCTGCCCACCATTTAACTTAGGCTAACTGTGTTGCATTCCAATAGATGCATTATTAGTTGTATATGTGGGAAGTGCATAATTTGCTAATATTTGACATCTGTACATACTTGTGACTCTGTCATCAGAATGAAGATAATGAACACAGTTATCACCCTCAGATGCCCCTTCCTGCTTTCTCCCTGGTGTCTTCTTCCATTCATTCTGGTCCTCAGGCAACAGCTGACCTGCTTTCTGTCACTGTCGATCAATCTGTGCTTTGTAGAATTCTACATGCACAAGAGTGTCTGTGATAAACTCTACTTCTTTCACTGAAGGTAGTATTTAGAAAATCATACATTCTGTGCTAATCAGCAGTTCATTACCTTTTGTTGATGGGTAGTCTTACCAAATATGCATTTGTCATTCATTTGATTAATGGCTTTTTTCACCTGTTCTTAAACCTTTGAGTTGTATCCAGCTTGGAGTGACTTTGGATAAATGTGGATATTTGCACACACGTTTTCATGTGAATGTGCGGTTTTATCCATCTTAGAGCAGAGTGTACTTACACATATTTTAAGACACCATAAACTGTTTTCCAAACTGGTTGTACTATCTATCTTATTACAACTGGCAATGGCTGAGGCTGTCAGTTTCTCCACATCCCTTATTAATATTAGGTGAGATCGATCCTTCTATTTTTCCTATTCCAATAGTTGTGGTTTTAAATTTGAAACCTCCTAGTTACTAATGCTGCCAACCCCCTATTCATGTAGTTATTTATCAACTGTAAATCATTGAGAAGTATTTTTGTGTTGGACTCTTCTGCTCGTTTCTTTCTTTTTAGCTTTCTCATTTGTTTTTCATTCTTTTAAGAGGATTTTCTGAGGAAGAGAAACATGCAGTTCTGATTTTATATATGTGGGTGGGTTTTCTATGTAGCATGATTTAGACATTGCTTTCTTTCATTGGGAAACTCCAGGCATGTGTGTATTAGGCTACTGTCTTTTTCTAGTATTTTATTTTCTGTGTTTATTTTGGACAGATATTATCTCTGTCAAATTCAGTAATAATTTGCTTTAAGTCTTAATTTGTTGTTATGTACATCTAATGAAGTTTTATTGCAGATATTGAATTTTTAATGCCCGAAGACCAATTTTGGCTCTCCTCTCCTCTTCAATCCACTCTTCTCCTTATTTATGTAGTTTCTTCCTTCCTCTTCCTTGCCCTCTCTTTTCTTCTCTTCCTTCCCCTTTTCCCTTCCTTCTCCTCTCTCTCCCCTTTTCCCTCTCCTTTATTGCTGTACCAAAAATGTTCAGTCTTTTAACTTGCTGAACAGGTGGTGTAGAAGTGACTCAGACATATGACACCATGGACAATCACACATTTTCCTGTGACCCTAATAATAATTTCAGATATGCAATGTTGAAAGAGTTGCCTTTCAGGAATAAGAAATAGAAAAGTGAGGAGTAAGTTCCTGGTCACAGCCAGTGTCAACCTGGTAGACTGCTATTATATCTCCTTCTTGGTTGTATGTTGACTATTCAAAATAATGAGGTGATGGGGAAGAAATGAAAAAAAAAATGGAAGCAATGAAGGCCAGAAGAGATAATCTTAAGAGTAAGGAACCAGAACAACAAGGCTCAAACATGGTATCTCAGAGAATCATCTAGAGAAACACCTGGACTTTCTCTGTACCACATGCAAAGCAGTTTTAACTAAGACAGGTGGAGGGTAGCCCAGGAATCTGCATTTTTAGTAGGAATCAGCTGAGGGTCACAGGCAAGAGCAAAAGCATTAATCTTGCTGTACTACTTGTTCAGGTGCTGTGAATGTCACTGAGAAAAAACTTAGTGTGTCTAAGCTAGCAATGAAGATCGTAACTAGACATTTGTCTGATGCATTTCTGATGAACAAGTGAAAAAAACAGCGCCTCCATGAGTAAATGGACTTTGGTAAGCATCTCTGTGTGTATGACCCTCAATTATAACACTCAGTAACTATCGATATCAGTGTTGATTAGTGCCATTGCTGTATTTGTTTGAAGAACCATCTTAGCTTTGTATAGCAATCTAGTTTGAACTAAATAAAACAACTTAGAAAGTCCTTTTCAACATAGTTAAAATGCAAACTTCAATCTAATGCAACCAACATGGATTTGGCATTAGAAATATAACTATTGAAGTTCCTCTAGGTTTGTGGATGTTTAAACAAGATAAAGAGAAATTTAACACCTATGGTCAGTTGTAAATAGCTATTCTTCATGATATGTCATATTTTTTTCATATATTCCTCTTTGATGTGTAACAATGAATGCACAAGTGACAGATTTCAAAGATTATGACGATGTTCAGTTATTTTGACCATTTTATGCATTGCTACAGGTAAAATCGTTTTGGTACAGGGAGAAGAGGAGAAAGGATAGGAGAGAAAGGGGAAGAAAAGGGAGGGGAGGGAGAAAAGAGCAAGGAGGAAGAGAAGGAGAAGGGAGGGGAGCTAAAATTGTTCTTCAGGATTTTTTTTCTTTTTTTTTTTGTGGGGACAGGTTTCTCTGTGTCCTGGAACTCTCTCTATACACCAGGCTGGCCTTGAACTCAGAGATCCACCTGCCTCTACCTCTTGAGTACTGAGTAAATTTAAGGCATGTGCCACTGCCCAGCTGGTCTTCAAGAGTTTCAAAATACCCTGTCTGGGATAAAAGAAAAAAAATGTGGCAAATGTTCATAAAAACAAATACAGCATTAAAATAGAGAAACATTCCTTAGTTACTGGCCAATTTTCTTTTCCACATCTTAGGATAATCAATCACTTTATACTTATTTTAGTAGTATTAAAACTCTTCATTATTAAACTTATTTTTACCAAGAAACATTTTTTAACAAGGCAGTTAACCCTACTGGCAAATGATAAAATGGACTTGAGTTTCATAAATGGACCTCACAAAGGTTGTGAATTTAGCCTGTAGGATGGATAAGGATAAAGGATTATAAATTAATAAATACTTAATATTATTGTTGTTGTTTTAACTGTAGTGATGCTTTTAAGATTTGAATATAAAACGCCCCACAGCTGATGGTCCATGACATAGCAATTCTTAAAGGGGACCTTGCAGAAGGATTGCATCAGGAGGACACTGAGCTTGTCAGGAGGCTGGCCCACACGTGAGCTTCTAGCAGAACAACTCTTAAGAAGTGGAGTCTGTGGGAGGTCGCTAGTGGTGGCCCATGTAAGTGGCAAAAAAGAAAAGATTGAAAAGAAGCTGAGGCCAATAGACCCTCTTTGAAGCCCACATCCCAGAGCTGTTACTATTCTAGTTGCTGTCTTTCTTAGTCAGTGTTGTGTTATTGTGAAGAGACACCATGTTCCCTGTGCCTCTTATAAAGGAGAACAATTGGGGCTGGCTTACAGTTCTGAGAGTCAGTCCCTTGTCATCATGGAGGGGAGCGTGACAGCACACAGGCATACATGGTGCTGAAGAAGTTAAGCATTCCACACCTGCATCCACAGGCAGCAGGAAGGAGAGAGACACTGTGCCTGGCTGAATTGAGCATTTGGAACCCCAAAGCCCTCCCCCAGTGATAAACTTCCCCCCACAATGCCACATCTGCTCCAACATGGCCACACCTCCTAATCCCTGTCAATTCCCCAATGACAAAGCAAATATATGAGCCTATGGGGGCCATTCCTGCTCAGACCTCTGCACTGTTCATAGCTGGATGCTTCCTGCTGAAATGACTTCAAAATATTTCATTTTTATTATTAGTATTATTATATTATTATTGTCAGTGTGGATGTGTATGTATTTGCATGGTGTGTGTGTGTGTGTGTGTGTGTGTGTGTGTGTGTGTGTGTGTGTGTACGGTGTGTGTAGAGGTGTGGTGAGGCCAGAGAACAATTTGGGGGGATGGTTTTCTCCTTCTAAGGTGGTCCTGGGGATGAAGCTCAGGTCATCAGGTTTGCACTGCAGACACTTTTTTTCATTGAACTGAGCTATCCACTGGCTCTAAAATAACACTTCACTTTTTCCTGGATCCACAGCACCTAGTAAATGGCCAAGCTTGCACATGTGTGTAGGATGCATTTCTGCATGCAGACACTACACTCACAGATATGCACATACAACACAACACACACAAGACACACAGAGACACAGACTCCATATATATGCAGAAATACACACAACACATATACACAGAGGCACATGGAAATGTGCACACACAACACACATACAAGAAAATGCACATAGCACAACACACACATAAATACTCACTTCTCACATGCAGAGATGTAGGCATACACATACAATACAGTCACACAGACATACAATGCACACAGAGACACACACCCCACATATGCAGAGATACACACACTCATGCATAACACACAGTTGTGCATACTCAACACACACAGAAAACATGCACAACACACAGACACAGACCACATATACAGAGATACAGACACACAATACACACAGAGATCACACACATGCACACATACACACAATACACACTTCAATAAATGGTGGTACTGCGAAGATTTGTTTTCACTTACCCCTAAGAATAACCAATTGCTCTTATTTTTTTTTTACCAGCTAGTACATCAATCTATTTCCACCACTTTGCACCTTCTACTCTTCTCTGGTGATTGAATGTGTATACATCTGTGTAGGTCGCTCTATCTCATTCCATCCATCTGCTCCCACCCAACTGCAGTGTGAGAGCAACTACCACCCTGAACAAGTCTCTATAAGTAGTGAGTCCCCTCTTCATTTGTCAAGATTTTCATTGACAATATACTTAAATGTATAGATAAGCTTGGGGGGCTATATTTCCTTCTGTTATTGTATATTCTTACATTTATTTGTCTTCTTTCATACCTTTAAATAAAAAGCATAAATTTCCCATAAAAATCTTTACATTTAGCAGTATAGATTTATTGCTAGACATTGTATACTTTTGCTCCTATAATAAATGAGCAGATTTATTGTTGTAAAATATTCAGTAAATCGTGTTAGGTAAATTAATTATTCTTATGAGAAATATAGAAATAACTTTTTACATTATACTCTTCAAAATCATTAATTTTAGGCAAAGACTTAGAACTCTCATAAAATTTCAGAAGAAAATATGGGAGTATATATATATATATATATATATATATATATATATATATATATATATGTACTTTTACCTATCTGTTATCTATTTATTATATATAAATATATACATCGTCTTAAGACAATTTATTGCGGTATAAATTGGGATATACTTACCAATGATATAATAGACTTACAGACTGCAGTCCTGACATGTGTGTCCACCTGTGGGACTATCTTCACTAACTTAGGGATTCTAATATCCATCACCTCCGGCCTTTCCCTTTGACCTCACTCTCATTGCAAAAGTAAATTATCCTAAGTTTAGTGGCTTAAACAACATGAGTGACTTGTCATAGTTCTGAAGATTTGAAATCTAAAACCCAGCTCTGGTGGGCTAGTTCAAGGCACCAGTAAGGTTGGTTTGTCTTAGGGGCTGTAGCGGGGACTTGCGGTCCTACATTTCCTGAGTGCCACTTGTGTTCTTGGCCTCGCAATTCTTCCCTAGTGGCTGCAACCTTCTCTATGGTCATTTGTCCTACTCCTTCTCTGGTCCTCCTGACCCTCTAATCAATGTGCTCATGGCTACACTGGGCTCTCAGAGTCAAACCTGGACACCTCCCCAGTGTTTGTTGCCATGGCTTTATTCATAATGCACTTTGAAGTCAGTTCTCACTTTTTTGCATTTCCATGAAAATTTTAGCGTAAATTTGTTTAAAAAAAAGTCTTGTTAATGTTTTGACTGAGATTGTAGTGAGTTTGGATCATTTTGGAAAAAACTAAAATTAAACAATAATCCTCTTTACCCCCAAACAGGAGTTAAATCTCTAATATTCTAATATTCTCTCCATGTTTTATAGTTCTCAGTGTACACAGTTTTACGCCCATGAGAAGGTCTATTTTCATAAGTATTTGGTATTTTAAATGCTGTGTTTTAAGTCCAATTTCTGAATATTTATTACTAATACAAACTGATTTTTAATGTATTAGTCTTAGATTTGGTAGGTCTTCTTGGCCTGTTATTTTATTATTATTTTCATAGTTTTCCTCTTACATCATGTTGTTTGTAAGCATAGCTTTTTACTTATTTCCTTCAAACAGAAATGGCCACCTGCCTCCCTCCTTCCCCCATCACCCACCATCATGCCTTATTGTAAATGAAAACTTTTTATCAACAAAGGCTTTTGTACTCTCTTAGCATGCTTATTGCCTTAACTTTTGTTGCATTGTGCGAGCTGGTTCCAAAGCTCCAAGTCCAAGGATGGTGTGAGGTGGCTGAAACTCTGATGAAGTTTTAGCACTTGGAAGCAGATAATGTGAGGAAAAATTAATAACAAAAAGATACAGGATTCATGGCAAGAAGGGAAAATTAGAAAGAACAAGTGTTTCTGCCAATAGATATAGATAACTCCCTGACTTGAGAGTACGTTCTCCCTGCTCCCCATTATCTTAAGGACAAAGCCACTGAGCCCACTGATCCTAGAGAAAGAAAACCCCCTAACCTTGCAGGTGTGCTAAACAATCCCGCCTTGTAAAAACTTTGTACTCTATGAAATCTCTGTAACCTTGGAAACCTTACGGGCTGAGACTAGCAGTCTCAAGCCTCCCTTTCCCTTTAAAAATGCTTCGCAATTGTAAGCAGGCACCTTACTCTTCTGATAAAGTGAGGTCCCAGGTTCTTAGCATTCAAAACCTTTTGCAGTTGGGAGTCACTTGGTTGAGGAAACCCGGTAGGCACAACAATAATTCCTTTCCTCCCTCCCTCCCTCCCTCCCTCCCTCCCTCCCTCCCTCCCTCCCTCCCTCCCTCCCTCCCTCCCTCCCTCCCTCCCTCCCTCCCTTCCCTATGTGCCTGCCAGTGTGCATACATGTCCACACTCATGCATGTGGGCTCGCCATGCACAGCACACGTGTGAAGGTCTCTTCTCAGGTGCCTTCCACTTTTCTTCTGAGACCAGGTGTCTGGTTGGCCTGGACCCTCAGCCCTACTGGCCTGTGAGCGCCTAGAGATCCTCCCCTCTGCTCCCAACAGGCAATGCAGGCATTATAGGTGGTTCTGCTTTGCTTGGCCTTTTGTTTGAGTTCTGTTCATTTGAACTCAGGTCTTCTTGCTTGCAAGGCAAGTGCTTTAGGCTGAGCCGTTTCTCTTGCCCCCGAGGCAGATTATTTTCTCCTCTAAGGCAGATTATCCTACAAATTATTGGATGCAAGAGTTTTTCTCTGAGTCTACTAGATGCCCGACTCTCATTTGTGACAACAAAAACTGTCTTCCAGACACTGGCAAATATCTGCGAGCAAGTTGTCCAAGTAGATAATAACTGCTTTAGGGTTGCACTAGGTAAGCAGGTTCAGGGCCAGTCTTCATTGCTTCCCTTTGATTGGGCACCATTCCTTACTTGTAATAGGGAGCCAGCATCACCTGCATCCAAGAAGTTAGATCAAGGGCTTGCTGTGCCGTCCCCGCCCCTCACCCCCACCCCTGCCCCATCTTTCTGTGTCTGTATCTCTCTCTCTTTCCCTCTCTCTTATCCACCCCCTCTCCCATATTTTCAGATCAGATCCTAGCAGCTCCCTGAGTGATCTCTATCTGCTTTCGGGTGCCTGAATAAGCCAAATTTCATTTTCCAGAACTCTCCTGTCCTCAATATAGCCTCATTTTGTGTAGAGAGACAGTTTATTTGCCCAGGCTCAGAATGTGTTTAATTGATCTCTGGATCACTCGATACACATACCCTTTAGGTACTGCCTAAGGAAAGATTAATTTTCTGCCCCAGGAAAAAATGGAAAATTCCAGACCATGCTAATGTGGCTAAGGCTGAACTTAGAAGTAGCAAACTCCAGAGTTGAAAGTAAATCCATTTTGACAGAAGCAAAGTATACACTTTTTTTGTAAAGACATCTAAGAACATGCTATCAGACTGAAAAACACAAGTAGTAAAATAGTAGAGAAGAGAGGTGTAGTCAATGCAGAAAGACCTGGGCCTCCAGCCTGGCCAGGAAGTTATAAAGGTACCAAAAGGATCGAATACCCATGGCTACGTGGCAGGCACAGCTCCAGGTAGTTGACTTACATTAGCTCCTAATGCTAACACTATTATCCAGTTGCAAAGAGGCCTTATCCCTGCATCAGAAAGATTAAGTGATTTGCTTATTATCATACATCTAGCAAATAGTTGAGTTGAGATGATCAAACACCAAAAGTGTCCACATCAGAGTAAAACTGGGCCCTATAAATCCAGAGACCAACCCCTATCCTGAAGCTGGCCCCCATGCTGTCTTCCACTATTCCCAAATTGTGGATAATGTGTTACGTTTATGAATTATGTCACTCTCTTGGATGAGGGCTTGGGTTTTAACTACCCTGAAAAATGTGTCTGGAGAGATTCCTTGGTGGTTAAGAGTTTCTGCTGTTCCAGAGGATGTAAGTTGGGTACCCAACATTCATGGTGGGTGGGTAGTAACTGCCTGTAATTCCAGCTCCAAGGAATTTTGTGTGTGTACATACATACACACACACAAAAAGATAAAAATGGAAACAATCTCTAGGAGTTTTAATTTATTATTTTTTCATGTATTTTTGCCTGCATGTATATCTGTGTACTATCACATGTGTGCCTTGTACCTATGAAGGCAGAAGAAGGGTTGGACCAGCTGGGACTAGAGTTACAGGCAGGTGTGAGCCTCTATGAGGGGTTGGGAGTTGGCCCTAGGTCCTCTGCTAGAGCGAACAGTTCTCTTAACCACTGGGTCATCTCTCAACACCCCCCCAATAAATCTTTAAAAAGTATACACTGAAGAGAAAGACAAAGATTGAGAAGCCCTACTCTATAAATGCGTGGAGTTCTTATGAATTTTTATTCCGTTGTACTTATGGGTGGGGGCAATGTGATACATGGTGGGCACGAGCCATGCATGTTTTGACCCAAGTCTTCAGTGAGGACATGCAATTCATCACGGGTGAGTGGTGTCAGAATCACCACACATTTGATTTTGAATGAATTATTTTGGCTTATCTGAAACTTTTTACTATTGCCAACATTTCACAGCCCCCCCCCACATTCAGTTATAGGGGCACCACCTACAGTTTTAGTTTCAGAAGCTGAGCAGGGACTGGAGCTCACCAAGGTATCCCTGATACCCTTCAAGAACCCTGATGTGTTGACAAGGCACCACACACCACACCTCTGCAAAAACCAAAACCAAAACAAACAAACAAAAAACAACAAAACTTTAGCTGTTGAGAGACTTAGGGGGAAAATCCAAAAGAAATATGATTATTTTTCAAGTGGAGAAACTGAGACGTAAAGAGATGAAGTGCTAACTGTCTCATCAGAGATGAGAACAATAAAACAGTTGAACCAGTTACCTATTCTGCCTACTGTCGTATAACCAATCTCTGTAGGCAGCCACCTGTCTGCAAGCTGAAGAGCCCTGAAGTTAAAGATATGCCACACATATGCCATTTTGATGAAGAAGGGATTAAGACAGAATGATTAATGCAAACAGCACACTGGAATAATAATCAAGTGCATGACAATTTGAGCTCTTCCAATGACATCCCAGTCGATGAATCAGTCTTGGCAGATAATTATTCGCCATATCTTCAGTCCATAAAGTGATCAATAGAGTCAAATGTCCACTTTAATATTTTACATTGAATGATTACACAATAATAGACACCAGAATAAATGTTGAGGGAGATCAATGGAAGGATTAGTTATGATGCCAATACATTTTTCCCTTTTAATTAGTCAAAACCTAATACAAAATTAAAAATATGCTCTATCAAAGCTTTTCTTTCATACCTCTTTGCTAAGGAGCTGAAATTATGTTCAGAGATTTTATTATTGAACTGTTAATTATCTGGCAATTCAGATGTTTTGTGAAGAATCTCATCTTCTGGGAAACTGACTTGATGGGGCCTAAGCTACATTTTTTTCCCCAGAGGGGAACAATGTTTATGTCCATCAAATCGTGGTAGGAAAAGGAGCATCCTGAAGGACATCTGGCTACACTGTTGTTCGGATGGAGAGGTTCTCTGGGGACCTGTGCACTTGTGGGCAAGTTCCCCCGGGCCTGGCCAGCCTTTGCTTATAGGCCTTGAACTTGGCTTCACTATGAATCCACCACAAATCAATGTTGTCAGTTTCTATTATTTCATTGTCCACTAAGGAATATCCCAGGATGGTGCTGAATAATTCATGATGGTGGTGTTGATCCTACTTCATGAGTAGCTAAATTCTAAGACCCTGTAGGTTTCAGTCTGTGAACTGGTCCCCAGACTGGGGAGTCTGCAAGAGAAGTTCGAGTACCCATGGCTCTAGGGAGCCTGTCTTAACTGTTACTTAACATAACTGTGTTATGTAACAAGAGGTGCTAAGGAGGGGACCTACTAGGTTGGAACTTGGTGTTCCATAACATCTGAAAAGATCAGTCTTAATTGGTCTGCTCTGAGAAGAATTAGATTCAGCTTCCACACGTGAGGATGTATGAAGAGACAGGAAAAGATACAGAAATGAGGGAGTTATTGGCATATATGGTAGATGCATATATAAGACAAATTGTGGACTGTCAGGCATCTGAAAAAAGTTACGACTTTGCAGAGAATTCATACCCTATGACTGAGCATGATGTTGATGATGAGTTAGCATTTCCAGCAGACTTTTGTTTTCAGGATAAAAGATGGAGGCTGTAGGTTTCCCTGAGAGCCAGTGTCCTTAGCTACTGTCTCAAGTGAATCCAAACACATAGTGCAAAAGAGCAGGGAGCCAGCTGCACAGGGATCCAGTGATGGCTGTTGTACATGGGGAAAACATGGCAGCCCACCCCAAGCCTTTAACTTGGTCCTAGACTCTTGAGGTCACTCAGGACACAGTGGGCACACCCAACATTTGAGTCCACTCAAACGAGTCCACAGACCCTAGTGTGTGGTGTGTCCATTTGTTGTGAACTCATCAATGTCATTGGGCCTGAATACTCAAGTCCTTGGGCAATTCTCTCCAAGGAATACTCATCTCAGACAGCTCAGGGTGAAATAGGCCAAGAGACCAGTGAGTGGGATCAACTTTCAACCAGGTCACTATATCCTTCCAAAGCCCGAAATCATGCTCTGATTTCAGTAAAATCCCTAATCAAATTCCATGTTTTCCTTCATGTCTGGATAGTTCTGAAAAATATTAGTAGGATCTGTACCTTCCTCTTACCAAAGGGCTAATGATGTTTAATATCTTTTTCTGGTCAGTGAAATGTCTATCTGTGCTGATACCTTATTTATGATCCAATAAAGCTTGCCTAAAGATCAGATGCAAAGCTAGCCACAGCCACACAGGCCAGGCAGTGGTGGTATACAAAGTTAATCCCAGCAGCACACTAGTTAGCCATAGAAGCTAGGTGTTGATGGTGGGTGCCTTTAATTCTAGCACTAGAGAGATATAAGAGAGAATCTCAGGGTCTCATTTGGGCATTCAGTATTCATTATTCAGTCACTCTGAGGACAGGATCACCCAGCCTTGGTAGAGGTAAGAACTCTGTAAGTGGTTGGCTGCTTTGCTTTTCTGATCTTCAGCTTAAACCTCGATCTCTCTCTGGGTTTATATTATTTGTACTTTTTTAATATTTTCGTTTGTTTCTTTTGACAGTAGTTGGTATATAGTGGACACCTGGAATGGTTTGAATGAGAAATGTGCCCTGTGATCTCAGGCTTTTGGCCCTCAGTTGGTGCTATTGAGGGAAGCTTGCGTGATATAACCTGGGGCTTGGTTTGAGATTAAAACCCTCTCTAGTCACTTCCAGGTTAATCTTTCTTCTCCTCCTTCTTTATCTCCTCCTCCTTTTTCTACCTTTTCCTCCTCCTCCTCTCCTCCTCCTTTTCTTCTTCTTCTCCTTCCTCTACCTCTTATTTTTGCATTTGGAAACGTGGGCTGTCAGTGTCCTCCTGCTGCCACCATGCCACTAATTGTTGCCTGCTGCCCCATCATGATGGACTCTTATCTTTCAATAACCATGAACCAAAATAAACTCTTCCTTTATAAGCTGTTTTTCGTCATGGTATTTTATCACAGCAACAAAAGTAATTAATAGCAGTACCCATCATTTGCTGAAAATACTTGAGTTGAAAATACTTTCCCTTGAGTGTAGCTTGCTTTTTAATCCTTGTAATGGGATTCTCTAAATAAAGAAAGTTTTTAATATTGACAAAATTAAAGTTAAATTTGCTTTCTTAACATTCTGATGTTAAGTTAAAGAATTCTTTGTCTAGCCCTAGCTCCTAATGGTGTTCTATTGATTTCTTAAAGTTTTATAGCTTTAAATTTTACGTTTAAGTTGGTGAGTAAGATTTGGGTGAGAATTGGTGGCTCATGCCTTTAATCCCAGCACTCAGGAGGCAGAGGCAGGCAGATCTCTGTGAGTTCAAGACCAGCCCAGTCTACAGAGCTAGTTCCAGGACAGGCTCCAAAAAACCCTGTCTCAAGCAAAACAAAACAAAACAAAACAAACAAAGAGATTTGGTATGGGATTTATCTTTGTCTTGTTGACTTTGGACATATAGCTGAGCTAATATCACTATTTTAAAATGCTATATTTAATAAAATACTTGCAAATTGAGTCTAAGAACACATCAGAAAAATTATTCACCATGATCAAGTAGGCTTCGTCCCAGAAATGCAGGAATGTTTCAACATTTCAACATAAAAAAAACTTAATGTAATAATCATTGTAGAATTTTTTTTATTCTTTGCTATTTGGGGTCCCATCACCCAACTCCCAAATAAATACAGGTAGACTTATTCTTGCCTGGTCTTAGCTTGGCTTATTTCTAGCCAGTTTTTCTTAACTTAAATTATCCCATCTACCTTTTGCCTCTGGGTTTTTACCTTTCTATGTTCTATATTTCTTTCTTTCCTTTTTATTCAGTGGCTGGTTATATAACCGGCTTCTGGCATCCACTTCTCCATTTTTTTTCTCCTTCCTCTTCCTTCTCTTCTTCTATTATTCTCTCTGCCTGCCAGCCCCACCTATCTCTCTCCAGCCTAGCTCTTGGCTGCTCAGCTCAGACCAATCAGGTGTTTTAAACAGGCACAGTATCATAGCTTCATGGAGTTAAAAAATGCAACACATCTTTCCATCATTAAACAAATATTCCACAGCATAAATGAGTGTAACACATCTTCAAGTAATTATTCTACAACATGTCATATAAACAACCCTTTGAAAGAAAAAAAACATGGTCATCTCATTAGATGCTGAAAAAGCCTTCGACAAAATTCAATACCCATTCATAATAAAAGTCTTGCAGAGGTCAGGGATTTGACGAACATGCCTAAACATAGTAAAGGCAACATATAGCAGTCTAATAGCCAACATCAAATTAAATAGAGAGAAGCTCTAAAATCAGAGAGCAGATAAAACTGTCTACTTTTCCCATATCTATTTAACATAGTACTTGAAGTTTTAGCTACAGCAATAAGATGACTAAGGATGATCAAAGGGATACAAATTGGAAAGGAAGTAAAAGTATCCAAAGTATCGCTATTTGCAGATTACACATAAGTGACCCCAAAATTTTACTAGGGATCTCCTACAGCAGACAAACACCTTTAGTGAAATGGCTGGATACAAAATAAACTAAAAAAAAAATCAGTAGCCCTCCTATGTACAAATAATAAATCAGCTGAGAAAGAAATTAGGGAAACAACACCCTTCACAGTGACCACAAATAATATAAAATATCTTGGTTTAACTCTAACTATGCAAGTGAAAGACCTATATGGCAAGAACTTATAGTCTTTAAAGAAAAAAATTGGAAAAGACATCAGAAGATGGAAAGATCTCCTATCCTATCAAAAGCAACCTACAGATTCAACAAAATCCCCATCAAAAGTCCAACACAATTCTTTACAGACCTTGAAAGAACAAAACCCAACCTTATGTAGGAAAGTAAGCAAATAAACAAACAAACAAAAAGAAAGAAAAACCTCAGGATAACTAAAACAATCCTGCAGAACAAAAGAACTTACGGAGGTATCACCATTCCTGATTTCAAACTGTACTACAGAACAATTGTATTAAAAATTGCATTGTATTAGCATAAACATAGACAAGTTGATCAATGGAACCGAATCAAAGATACAGCTGTTAAATCATACACCTATGGGCACCTGATTTTTGATAAAGAATCCAGAAATATACAACAGAAATAAGAAAGCATCTTCAACAAATGGTGCTGGTCTAACTGGATGTTGGCATATAGAAGAATCCAAACAGACCCATATCTATCCCTGTGCACAAAACTCAAGTCCAAGTGTATCAGTAACTTCAACATAAAACCAGATACGCCGAACCCGATAGAAGAGAAAATGGGGAGTAGCCTTGAGTGCATTGGCATAAGAGACAACTTCTTGAATAGCACGCCAATTGCAAAGGCACTAGGACCAACAATTAATAAGTGGGACCCCCTGAAACTGAGAAGCTTCTGTAAGCAAAGGACACAGTCAAAAGAACCAAACCACAGCCCACAGAGTGGAAAAAGATCTTCAACCCTGTATCTGTCAGAGGGCTGATTACCAAATTATATAAAGAACTCAAGAAACTTGACATCAACAAACTAAAAACTCCAATTAAAAATGAGGTACAGCATGGCAGTGGTACCTTTTATGCACTCAAGTGGCATAGGTCCGTGGATATGTAAGTTTGAGGTCAGTCTGGTCTACAGAGCTAGTTCCAGAACAGGCTCCAAAGCTGCAGATAAATCCTGTCTCAAAAAAAAAAAAAAAAAAAAAGCAGGGAGGGAAGGCAGATTGCAGATCTAAACAGAATTCTCAACAGAGGACTCTCAAATGGCTGAGAAGCACTTAAGTAAGTGCTCAACATGCTCAGCCATCAGAGAAATGCAAATCAAGATGACATCTTATACCTGTTAGAATGACTAAGACCAAAAGCACAAGTGACAGCTCATGCTGGAGAGGATGTGGAGCAAGGTGAACACTCCTCCATTACTGATAGGAGTGTAAACTTGTACAGTCACTTTGGAAATCAATATGGTGGTTTCTCAGAAAATTGGGAATCAACCTACCTCAAGACCCAGCTATATCACTCTTGGTAACATAGCATATACCCAAAGGACTCTCTACCATACCACAAGGACACTTGCTCAACTATGTTTATAGCAGCTTTATTCATAATAGTCATTAACTTGAAACAATCTAGGCATTCATCAACCAAAGTACAGATAAATAAAGAAGTGTGGTATGTTTACACAATGGAGTATTAATCAACAGTTTAAAAAAATCAGTGTTATCATGAAATTTGCTGGCAAATTGATAGAACTAGAAAAGATCATTGTCTTAATTAGGCTTCCTATTGATGTGAAGAGACACCATAACCATGCCATCTGCACAGAATACAGTGTGACTGTACTAAATGTGAGGTTCACTTTCTACTGTACTGACAATCAGGAATGCCTGGTCTTCTGACTCCATATTATTTAGCACATGGCTCATCAAACTCTGTATTGTCCATATCCACTGCCTAGAGTTACAGCCCAGAGAAAAACATGCTATTATTTATTAATTGTCACATGCTTTATTCACTCATTTTTACCATCAAATATTAATACATTGCCAGTTCCTGTGGTTGAGTCTGTAGTGTCCTTAATGTGGTTTCCCTTGGAAGTACTTTGAAATGGAAATATGTATCAGGGAGTTTTGTTAGAAAAGACAATGGTCTGAGAGGAGAACTCAGGGGTGGAAGGAGAAAGATCCATGTATGATACAGCTGCAGACCAGAACTTAGTGGATGACACAGAGGTGTGGAGCTGGGATGGTTGGTCAGAGCCCTCCTGAATGGAGGTGAGGGAACATTGATACCCACCCTAGATGAGAGCTCATGTTGGGCCAAACAGCTCCAGCCAGCTGTGTAACACTTGAGGAGAGAGACTCAGCTGTGAGCTGACCATAGCTAACAGCTCCTGAGAGAATGGGCAGCCTTGCTCTGAGGAGGCTATGGCACCCACATGGCATGCACAGAGTGAGGCTGTGGAGAGACCGGCAGGGCTGGACTTCTGCTCAATCCTTAGAGATGGCAGTGGGAAGAGAGAGCCAGACACATCCTCACCACAGGGATGTTCAATATAAGGAGACCAGGAGGGCGAAAGCTGCCCTGGGAACTCACGTCAGGGAGCAACCAACTCCTCTGGGGTTGTGGTCATGGGAGATATGCTCTGTTACCTCCACACCCTTGGCACTTTTGAGTTTTGAGGGGAGAAAAATTCCATGCCACTCTGTCTCATGGAATAAGTAATAGATTACAAATGTTGGAATCTTCTTTTGAAATATGGGTTCTGTACTTTGCCAAGTAAAGCGAAGTAAATCATACATTAATGGAGTCGGTATTTTCAGGGAGTTAGTGCCACAGGCACACTGAGCGAGGAGCCAGCCAAGAGATAGGAAAGGTGAGCATGTGGGTTACATGTACTGTGGAAAATAACCTTTAAACTTTTATGTTCTTCTCTAGGGCAAAAATTCTATTCTTTAAAAGGTTAGTCTGCTACCCCACCCCAAAAAAAAGGGAGGAGGGGAAGAGAAGGCTACTTCATTTTTCATTCTAGGATCAATTTTTCTATTAAAAATAAATTGCACTTGAAGTAACCTGTGATGTGTTCAGCTAGAGCTAGTGGCTACAGAAAAACTTTTGTGTCTGCAGTCCTGGTGATTTGGAAGGATGGCTGAACTACCAAGAGCAAATGTGAATGGCTCTGATCTTCTCAAATTTGGGTGACATATAACCTTGAACCTCAAAGAATTTCAGGGCTGCATGATGGGCCTGAGGCCCCCAGTGACAGCTTTGTGCCCAATGTTGTGTGATCTTAGCAAAACCTGGAGCTCTCTCTCCTTCCCACGTCCATCAGTGGAAGTCCTCCGCCCTTTCAGGGTTTGAGTTCAGTTGGAAAGTCCCCATAACATGAAACAAATGGCAAATGGCTCAGAGGGAGGATGTCAGTGAGTGCAGGTGTGCCATCTTTAGGTCCTTGGGGAGGTCACAGCAATGTAAGGAGCCAGGACATCTTGGCTTTGTAGAGGAAGCCATCATGGAGCCAGACTTTGAAGGAAGTGTGGTATAGAGGATAATGGTATGTTCAAAGTGCAGGACAGCTGCACACAACCCAGAGGAGCAAAAACTGAGCTGTGTCGGGGTGACAGACCCTTCTCTGGGAATTCAGTTTTATTTGAGAAAGAAAAGAACTCAGGTCATGAGGACAGCAGGATTTAGACACTCGGGACTCAGAATTTCTGTTTGCTCACTATCTGTGAGATTACAAGGTGATTGGAAGCCTGTCCTGTTAATGATTCCCAGTGCTGTAAGATGGTACAAGCCACTAGATGGGTGCCCTCTGGTTTTAATAGGATTTTAATGGCATCTGGTTCAAAACCTCCATCTTTAGCAAATGATATGTTCCAACCAGGGATTTCTTCACCAGAATCCTATGCCATGTGCTGGCTGGTTTGTGTCTTGACACAAGCTAGAGTCATCAGAGAGGAAGGACACTCAGTTGAGGAAATGCCTCCATGAGTGATTTATGGGGGAGGGTCCAGCCCATTGTGAGTGGTGTCTTCCCTGGGCTCCTGGTCCTGGGTTCTTCTATAAGAAAGCAAGCTGAGCAAGCCATGAGGAGCAAGCCAGCAAGCAGCACCCTCCATGGCCTCTGCATCAGCTCCTGACTCCAGGATCCTGTTTGAGTTCCTGTCCTGACTTCCTTCAGTAATGAACATTAATGTGTAAGCCAAATAAACCTTTTCCTCCCCAACTTGCTTTTTGGTCATGGTGTTTTGTCACAGCAATAGAAACCCTAAGACAACTTGGTCCTGGCATAGAGGGGTATTGCCATGACAGACCCGAACATGTTGGTTTAGGGAAAATTGTGGAAGGACTTTGGAGCTTTAGCCTAGAAGATCCATTGAGTGTGGAGATCTCAGTGGAATGTTCTTGAGGGGCTGGAAAGATAAGAATGTTGAGAGCAATGCAGAAGATGGATGCCCGGCTTGTGAAGTTTCAGAGGGAAGTTTAAAGACCCTGTCAGGGCTGTTTGCTATCTTGAGTCTGTCATTCTTTTCAGCTGGGGCTGAAGAATCAACTCCAATTAACAAGAGACAGCTCCATTGAAGTGGAATCTTTGTGTAACTGGGCAATTGATCCTGGCTAGCTAGAGTTAAGAAATTAGTGCTAAGAAGAGACCAGCATCAGTGAGGTGGAGTCTTCTGAGATGTGCTTCCTGAGAGTCTGCATATAGAATCTGTGTTCCAGAGGTGACCAAGATTGTGCCTCATGCTGGCGGTCATACTTGGTAATGAAGGGGTCATGGAGAGCAGTTGAGGCTTGACACTGTGAGAGGTCGGGAGAGGCCATTGGTGAAGATGCAGCCTCAGTGGCAGTTGAAGGTGCAGCTGAGGTTTGGCACCATGAGGAGAGCCTATGAGAGGTTATTGGTGATAGTGCAGCCCAGTTGTAGCAGGAACCCCATCATTTTGGAGATGCCAGTACCGTGGGATGACCACCAAGAAAGCAGCAACAGTGGAGGGGAGCCAGAGAGAGCCTAGAAGACAGCTGTGTGTGCTGCAGAGGGCAGAGCTGGAGAAGGGACCAGGCCCTTTTCAGGCCCTTTTCAGGAGTTCAGAGGACCACTGGGTGGGATTGGAATTTGGTTTGGCTTTGTTTTCATTGTGACCGTGCCCTGATTTTTGCTTCTAGAAGAAAGTATTTGGTTTACTTTTGATATTATTGGAGCCCACTTTGAATTTTAAGAGACTTTGGATTTTAAAAGAAATCAGTTACTTTGAAAGGACTGAATTTTTTGGGGTTGGGTGGGGGTAGCTTTTCATAGGAAGTTTTAATGCAGGGTTACATGAACAGAAAGCCAGACATATTAATTGGAGTGAGAGCCTCAAATGCCAGGAAGCCTCATCCATGAGTGCCCTGGTTTTTAGAGCCTTAAAGGTTCCTCCTCCCAGAGATGCCCCATGTTTGATAAAGAGGAAGCTTCCATGCTAGCTTCAGGAAGAGTAAAGCATGGAGGATGTGAGGGAGGGGGTGTCCGGGATGGGAGTTTAGTACAGGTGGAGGAAAGAGAGCTATAGATTTCTGCAGGACACTCTGAACATTTCTACCTGAGATATGAACATCAAGGCTAGCAGTGCTATGAACTATATAAACACATGACATCTCAAGAATGCATGATGTTCAGAACATTCCAGGTGTGTAGTTCAGTAGAGCTCCACTATAAGATAAGGTTACGGCAACCGTGGCAAAACTCCAGTAACCAGAAAATGTTATAATGGACTGAAATTTTAATGTGTTTAAATTTGTGAAGATTGTGGAACTTTTAATGTTATTTGTGTTTTAATGTGAGATCTTGAGGATGAGTAAGAAAGGAAGGGTTGTGGCTTAATAGTGATGTATTTGTGTGTCAAGCTGACAAGGGATCAGTTGTATTGACTGGTTTTGTGTCAACTTGACACAAGCTAGAGTCATCAGAGATGGAGAAGCCTCCACTGAGAAAATGCCTCCATGAGATCCGGCTGTGAGCCATTTTCTCAATTAGTGATCAGTGGGGAAGGGCCCAGCCCACCACCAGTGGGTGGTGCCATCCCTGGGCTGGTGGTCCTGGGCTCTATAAGAAAGCAAGCTGAACAAGCCAGTAAGCAGCACCCTCCACGGCCTCTGCATCTGCTCCTGCCTTCGGGTTCCTGATGTTTGAGTTCCTGTCTTGACTTTCTTCAGTGATGAACAGCCAAATAAACCTTTACCTCCAAAACTTGCTTTTGGTCATGGTGTTTTATAGCATAAATTCTAATTGTTCTTAATTATAATAATTAATAATAAAATCAGAATCAGATGTTGGGGTTAATACTGAAGATCAGAGAAACAAAGCACCAGTCACTAGAGAGTTTGTTCTCAGACTGCTTAGACTGCACTGTTCCTCAGACTGTGTGCTGCACCTGCCCTTGCCAGCAAGGAAGACGTGACTCCGGGAAGATCTTCTTCATGCAGTTTTAATCAGGATCCTTGAAACATGTTCTTCTGACCTGCAGGAGCCCGGGGGACCCCTGCACCAGCTTAAATCTCCTTGCGCTAACCAACCCCAGTGAGCTACGTGGACCCTGCAGATAGGCTACTTTAATGAGGAAGTGGACAGGCTGAACGGACTTAACCAATTAAGGGCTTATTTATGCCAGAGAGCCCTCACCCTTGGGGAGGTGGAAGGCGGAAGCCAGCGCCATCTTTAAGGCACGGCACTTCGCAGCTCTCTACAAGACTGTATCTCTCTCTTGTCTCCTCCCACCTTATATTCCTCTCTCTGCCCAGCCCAGCCATATCACTCCTGTCTCTACCTCCCTAGTCTTGGGATAAAGGCTTGTGATCCCAAGTGCTGGGATCAAAGGTGTGAGCTCTGTTTCTATTTTAGACAGATTCAATCTCATATAATCTTGAACTCACAAAGATCCATCTACCTCTGTCTTCTAAGTACTAAGATTAAAGGTATGTGCCACCACTGCCCAGCTTCTATGGCTATGGCTAGCTTTACACTCTGAGCTTCAGGCAAGCTTTGTTAGATCATATACAAAATATCACCACAGTGTTTTATTGCAGCAATAGAAACCCTAAGATACCAAGTGTTACCTTTCTTTCTTGGAAAAAAAATGCTAAAAGCTGTCACTTCCTGCTAGATCTTGTGGTCTGCTCTACTGAGCAACAGCAATGTGCAGGCTATCATGGTGTGTGGGTATTTAGGGTCTGACGGCTTCAAATGATGGACCTTGTATGTGTCTCTATCACATTCTAACATGTTTGAGTCTACTCAGTTTGAAAACCTGTGAAGATTTGATTTAGCCCAGACTCTATTCTTGGAATGTGTTTGTCATTTCTGTTGGCTTTAGACAACAAGCACAACTTCTGAGACTTAACAATGTACAGTCAAGGCAAAGGAAAGGACCTTCAAGATCATGGGAAGAGACAGTTACCTTACCAACTAATCCACTATGAAAGCTACAGGTGGACCAGAGCCTAATCCAGGAGATAAAACCCAAGATAAAAAGTAGCTAAAGGGGCTAGGAGAACCATGAAGAGGTGTGTTATATCATGTTCCAGAAGGCACAGATCTTCTCAGCATAGATGACCACTGCTCACTGGGAGTTGTTGTATGGCAGGGCACACACGTGAGGAGCATAGTGTCATCATCACCATTGTGAAGAAGTGACAGCCTAGAGCAGTGGTTCTCAACCTTCCTGTCACTGCCACCCTTTAATACATACAGTTCCTCCTGTTGTGGTGATCTCCAACCATAAGATTATTTCCCTTGCTACTTCGTAACTGTAATGTTGCTAGTCTTATGAACGTAATATAAATATCTGATATACAGGATATTTGATGTGTGACCCCTGAGAACCACTGGTTCAGAGATCAAACCACCTGCCAGGTATCATATAAACTGGAAGAACTGGGGACAAGTTTACTGTCGAATTTGTTTCCCTCCAATGCAGATACACGGGATTAGTGAAATACTGTGAGGTTCAGGCAATCTTTAGGAGCCATAATCAGCAAAATCTTGGGAGCTGAGTTCTCAGCAAGCCAAAGGATCGTCACTCCATCTACAGAGAGCATTTCCAGGTGTGTGGGCAAAGGATCCCTGTCTCTTAGTTTTGATTCTGTTTGGACTGAGTGCTAATTTTGTCTTACTAGTAGCATTGCTTTGCTCTTACATGAAATCTTAACTATGTAACTAGAAATAACTCCAAGTCAACCAAAATTTGAAAAAGCATTTCACAAAGAGTCCAAATGGAAACCATAATATCCCAAGGCATGATTGAAAATTATGAACTACCTAAAGCCTGCTTTTCTGACCTGAATGAAGGCTCTGAAAAGGGCTGAGTGACCCTCTCTTTGGTAAGATGAGACCACGTAGAAATACTTAGATTAATAGAAATGGGTTAATATTTAAGACAGAGCTAGCCAATAAGAAATAAGTAACTGGCCAACAGTCTTATATCTAATACAGTGTCTCTGTGTGTTATTTGAGGCTGGTGCTGCTCTGGGACCAGGCCAGTGGGAAAACATGCTCGTAACAAAATGTCACCTTCAATGTGGCTACTAAGAACTTCCACTTAAAACTTAACAAAAGCTTAAAAAGGGGTTTTACAAACAAAAGAACAGAGACAAGCAAGTCTTCTTAGTAACAGCATTTTCCTTGGTTGGACTTTGTTTTGCTAGAGACAAGCAGAAATTTGCGCAGCTCCTTTAAGGGAGGTTTCCTGACTCAGCAAAGCGGCACAAAAACCACACAGCTTTTAAGAAACGCTGCTAACAATTCAATGTATTAGCAGCTGGAGTGAGTAGAGGGCGATGGTGGCACACACCTTTAATTCCAGCACTGGGGAGGCAGAGGCAAGCAGATCTCTGTAATTTTAAAGTAAACCTGGTATATGGAGTGAATTCCAGGACATCCAAAGTTACACAGAGAAACCTTGTCTCAAAATAGAGTAATAAAAAAGCCACATGAAGATGAAAAGCACACAAAGAGTCTGGATACAGTATGCTATGATGTTTTCTTTAAATTGCTCAATTGCTAAGAAAGAAATAATTGCTACAATACACTTGATTATCAATGCTGCTAAATTAATTCAATTTATATATCTTAAAAATGCTTTGACTTCAAAATTTAAGTCTAAGGACAGGTTACTGGGGAAAAGGATTTCTATTTTTGTTTCCACAGAAAATAAAATGCTGTGGATACCTTCCAGACTAACATGGTTTGATCAAACAAGACCCCTGAAACAGTGTCCCAGGTGATCCAACATTCAACACAGCTTGGACAAGGCAGCCTTGCAGATCACTACAGTCAAGATTTCTGAGACTTCTTAGAATCCCCAAGACATCGACCCCTACCAGCAGGAAGCAGTTTAGAAAGAACAACGCCAAATTCCCAAATATTGTTTATAAATGTTTGTTTTCATTTAAATGGGGTTGATTATAAATAGTTAATGACCACAACCAATCTCTTTTTAAAGGTAAAAATGGGATTATGGTATAGATATAAATACTTTGTTTTGGAATGGACTTTCATTTATTGATACAAATTTAAGGTCAATTTTGTGATATGTTTAGGTATTGTGTTTACATAGCTCATTTAGAAATGTAATGTATAATTAAGTACATATAGGACTTTAGACTCACAAAGACAGGATAGATGATGGAATATTTTCTTTAAATCTTGCTAAATGTTAATGAACTAAATATTGTTAACTGTGGTTCTTATTTGATAACTCTTTTGTTATATATTTTGCTATGTTAAGCTAAAACCCTTTTTATTCTAGACAAAAAAGAGGAGATGATGAGAGATGACATTCTGTAAATATGTTTCTCTTATTGGTTAATGATTAAAGCGCTATAGGACAACAGGAAAGCAAGATAGGCGGGACTAGGAGACAAGGAGGAGAGAGGAAGAAGTAGGGAGGAGTTTTAAGATGTAGGACCAACAGGGTAGAACTCCGGGCCCTCTTTCCAGTAAGATAAGACCACGTGGAAATACTTAGATTGATAGAAATGGGTTAATATTTAAGACAGAGCTGGCCAATAAGAAATTCTAGTAACAGGCCAACAGCATTATATCCAATATAATGTCTCTGTGTGGTATTTGGGGCTGATGTGGCTCTGGGACTAGGCCAGCGGGAAAACCTGCTAGTAACAGAGTGGTTCAGGGACATCTCAATGCTCATGTTTCCTTATTTGGTGGGGCATGTCTTCATTAGAGGCCTGGTTCCGGGACATGAGGATTTCTGTATCAACTTAACTTACTTTCTTTCTTTCTTTCTTTCTTTCTTTCTTTCTTTCTTTCTTTCTTTCTTCCTTTCTTTCTTTTTTTCTTTCTTTCTTCCTTCATTTTCTTTCTTCCTTTCTTCCTTTCCTTCTTTCTATTTCTCTCTTTTACTTTCTCTCTCCTTTTTGTTCTCTCTTTTTTTCTCTTTCCATTCTTTCCTTCCCTCCCTCCCCCTCCCTCCCTCCTTCCCTCCCTCCCTTCCTCTCTCCAGGAACCAATTGGATTCCCACAAGAAAGCTAATGTTTGGCTTCTTCCTCTACTGAAATCACTGTATGCACCAGACACCCGAGCTAGGGCAAGCATGTTCCTGCTTATCTTTGAGTCCCCTAACCCAGAGAGGATGCTGTATAATCTATTACAACCTCTTTATTTTTCCTAGTCTTGGAACCATTATGATAGTCCTGAAAAAAAAAAAGACTGAGGTGATAAAGATGCTTAATTTGCATTTAGGATACTTGAGTCTGATTTCCATATTTCCTATGAACTAGTATTCTTCTGAGCCTTAGTTCCTCATTTTCAAAATGTCAACCATGCAGCCACAAAGGCCTTCTTCCCAATATACTTTAATTCTTGATTTCACATTTGTGTCATGAACATATAGCCTTATCATATGATGTGACAGAGATTTTGGAACAGATGCATGACTTCCAAGGAATGTTACTTCCAGTTTTTATTTACAAACAAAAATGGCAGTTCCCTTGTCTCTGATGGTTTGATCATTCCACAGCCTGCTTAGAAGGCCATGTCATTTACTATCCAAACCAGAAGATGCTGTGAAATGACAGCTGATGCTTTTAATAACTGGAGGAGAGTGTTAAGCTGAGCTGGAAGCTTCCTTCACCTTTGCCATGACCACATTTCTCCATGTTCCTCCTCCTCCCCCTTCCTTCCTTGGGCTTCAACAAGAGTGAGAGGTGCCAGTTCCCTCAGCTGCTTAATGGAGTGTTAAGTTCAGAGCTAAGGTGTGAGCATTTGCATGCTAACACTTTTAAGCTAGTTTATCTGCAATAGAAATGCCCTGCTGAAAGTTTGCTACCCCTTTAGCTTTGAGGCAATGCGGCATTGTTCATTCCTGTTCCATTCGATCAGGAGCTGACCTGATCAGTTCCTGTCTGAGCTGCATCATTTGGAGCAACTATTTAGAATTACAATTGTGTCTTAGACGACACCAGAAGGACCCAACCCTCCACCCAAGCAAGGGAACCCAACCCAATCCTGGACACAAGCAAGGGGACTCAACCCTCCACCCAAGCAAGGGGACTCAACCATCCACCCAAACAATGGGACCCAACCCTCCACCCAAGCAAGGGAACTCAACTATCCACCCAAACAATGGGACCCAACCCTCCACCCAAGCAAGGGGACTCAACCCAATCCTGGACACAAGCAAGGGGACTCAACCCTCCACCCAAGCAAGGGGACTCAACCATCCACCCAAACAATGGGACCCAACCCTCCACCCAAGCAAGGGAACCCAACCCTCCACCCAAGCAAGGGAACTCAACCCAATCCTGGACACAAGCAAGGGGACTCAACCCTCCACCCAAGCAAGGGAACTCAACCATCCACCCAAACAATGGGACCCAACCCTCCACCCAAGCAAGGGGACTCAACCCTCCACCCAAGCAAGGGGACTCAACCCAATCCTGGACACAAGCAAGGGGACTCAACCCTCCACCCAAGCAAGGGAACTCAACCATCCACCCAAGCAAGGGAACCCAACCCTCCACCCAAGCAAGGGAACTCAACCATCCACCCAAACAATGGGACCCAACCCTCCACCCAAGCAAGGGGACTCAACCCAATCCTGGACACAAGCAAGGGGACTCAACCCTCCACCCAAGCAAGGGGACCCAACCCTCCACCCAAGCAAGGGGACTCAACCCTCCACCCAAGCAAGGGAACTCAACCCAATCCTGGACACAAGCAAGGGGACTCAACCCTCCACCCAAGCAAGGGAACTCAACCCTCCACCCAAGCAAGGGAACCCAACCCTCCACCCAAGCAAGGGAACTCAACCATCCACCCAAACAATGGGACCCAACTCTCCACCCAAGCAAGGGGACTCAACCCAATCCTGGACACAAGCAAGGGGACTCAACCCTCCACCCAAGCAAGGGGACTCAACCATCCACCCAAACAATGGGACCCAACCCTCCACCCAAGCAAGGGAACCCAACCTAATCCTGGACACAAGCAAGGGGACTCAACCCTCCACCCAAGCAAGGGAACTCAACCCTCCACCCAAACAATGGGACCCAACCCTCCACCCAAGCAAGGGGACTCAACCCTCCACCCAAGCAAGGGAACTCAACCCAATCCTGGACACAAGCAAGGGGACTCAACCCTCCACCCAAGCAAGGGAACTCAACCCTCCACCCAAACAATGGGACCCAACCCTCCACCCAAGCAAGAGGACTCAACCCTCCACCCAAGCAAGAGGACTCAACCCTCCACCCAAGCAAGAGGACTCAACCCTCCACCCAAGCAAGGGGACTCAACCCTCCACCCAAGCAAGGGAACCCAACCCTCCACCCAAGCAAGAGGACTCAACCCTGGATTCAAGGAAGGGGACCCAATCCTGGACTCAAGCAAGGGAAGCCTTCAGCAGTGTCCTGGGATCCATCTCCCTGTGTCCTGTAGGGCTGCTGTCTGCATGCTGTAAGAAGTCAATGAGAAAAGGGGAGAATCAATGAGCAATTAAATTCCAGATGATTCCATAATAAAGACAGCTTATAAAAATGTTTTGAAGAAAGTGTAACTGAGCTCCTTCTGCAGCCTGTTATTCTACTTAGAGACTATCAATCAAGTGCCACCCTTGCTAGGACAGGCAGAATCCATGGTCTGGATGTTGACTCTAAAAGTATTGTTAGAAATAAGGAAATGAACCTTGTTCAGCTGTTAACTTCTTGAAGAATGCAATGTCATGAGTGCACTATGTTGGGACAGACAAGTACTTCTGTGTCTTCACACAATGTCACAATATTGAATAACAATAAATTCATTGGCAGTAATTTGTCATATTTCTGTTTTCCTTGATAATGTGAACTGTAAGGCAAAAACAGGTTCTTTTTTCATTCTAATCTTAGTTACTAATATTCTCAGAGTATACATCACAAATGTGTGCATGTGTGTGTGCGTTACTGAATGGCTATAGAGGGTTCCAAGGCCACAGGAGAGTTGAAGAGCTTTAAGAAGTAGATTATACCATTCTATCTACAATGGTGTACTACCTGCAAGAAACACTAATGCTATAGTGACACAAAGTTTGTGGGAGTAACCAACAAATACTAACTTGGTTTAAGGCTCACTCCAAGAGATGGAACCCATACCCAGTACTACTTGGATGGCTAAGAACCTGAGACCAGATAGCCTAAAGGCCTAGGGGAAAATCACTACTACTATTCTATAAGAGAAATGTAGCAATAAAATGACATTGTGCTCTACCCATGGATCAGTGTCATGTTCACCTATCATGTGAACATGTGTGTTTTACATCTATATCTGTTTCTTGTACCTTTTCTCAGGCTCTTTCCTGTAGTGGGATATTCACTTTGTCTGCTTCTGTGGCACTGACCACACCCATTGAGGGGTGGAGCCAGGGGCGGAAGTGACCTGTGGAATGAGGTCTGAGAAGAAGGCGAGGAACACTCTCTTGCTTGTAGTACGCAGAGAGAGGAGCATCCGGTTCCAACTGCTGTGTTCATCTATCTGTGTTGTGAGTTGTTTCTCCCTGAATAAACATCTATTTGGCCTATTTGTTTATCCTGATCCTTATTAAACCATGATATCTGCTGTTATGGGCAGGTTTTTCCCACCGCCACTCTGGTCCCACTGCCCCGCTACCGTGCCAGCCCCCAATAACACTCAGAGACTCTGTATTTGATACAATCCTATTGGCCAGTTACTATTATTGTTTATGGGCTAGCTCTGTCTTAATTATTAACCCATTTCTACTTATCTAAGTATTTCCACGTGGTCATCTTATCCAAGTGCAGCGGGCCAGCATCTTGCTTTCTCCACGCTCTACATGCTGACTCCTCCTTACTACTTTCTCTTTCCTCCTTGTCTCCTAGCCTATCTTGCTTTCCCATTGGCCACAGTGCTTTATTAATTAACCAGTATGAGAAACATATTTACAGAATAACATCTCCCATCACTTTCCTTTCTTTGTTTTGTCTTATTCTAATTTGTTTGGTTTTCTAAAGTTTATCTTTATGTTTTAGTTTATTATCATCTCTTTGGAGCCTTTTTTTCTTAAGTAACAAGAGTAAGAAAGCAGTTGGATCTGGATGGAAGGGAATGGTGGTGAGGAACTTGAAGGTGTAATCAGACATATTGTATGAAAACAATCTATTTCCAATGAAAAAAGAAATAAGCTAATAGAGGTATCAATAGATCTGTATTGATAGACAGTAAACCCAAACCAAGGTGCAGGAGAAATGGTGAAGACTCAACAACAGCTGCGGTGTCACAGGTTTTAGAGCGAAGCTGAAGGAGTGGCTCCCATTGCAAAGGTGAAAGGTCATGTCTAGATGAAGGAGTGGGTAGACAGATGGAAGGAAGCCCAGGTGGACAAACAGAGGATAAGTAAACGACCATTGAATAGTCCTCACAATACTAGTGAAACCAGGGTTCCCTTTTGGGGTTCTTAGTCTTATTGATAAAATAATTTATGAGCAGACTGAAACAGAATCTCAAGGATAATTTTATTAAAAAGAAAACCGTCAGGACAGGCAAGCTATACATTGCAGCAGGTGCCTGGAGAAAGAATGTGAAGAGGCAAAAGCAAGCCCCTTGAATTAAGCAAACATAGAGGGCAGCCACCTGGCAGGGATGAAGACTTTAGAGAGAAAGGAAGTCCAATAAGTTAGGGAAAGCATGCTTAGAAAAGAGAAAGAAAAACGTATGCTTGCAAAGCAGTCAGACTTGCAAAGCAGTACAGCTACACTGTTTCAAAGACTATGTTACAGGAAGAAAATCACAGAAAAAGAACATTAAAATATCCCCTCATTATTATATATTGTTTATATATATTTATTATTCTATTATAATGGGATATTAAAATATCTCATTAAAATATGCAAATATACACATAGTGGCCTGTTTAGGAGGACATCCTTATCAAAACCTATGTATATAACACTAACTTTATAGTTTAATGAAAAAAGATTATTGTTCTGTCTATCCCTAGCATGGCTTGGGATGAACCCACTTTTACTGATGGTGGTCCCATCCAGCTATCATAACAAAGCAAAGAGACAATGGCATGTCTCCACCTAGAGGTGGGTTCTACTCTTTCTTATAACACATTACTAGCAGGAACTTAACACTGTGGCAGTGTTGCGCATCTGTCTACCTCTTTAAAAACAAACAAAGTTATATTTTATTATTAATTTGGTGGTGTATGGCTGAGAGAGGGAGAGGTGTAGTATGCACGTGTGTAGGTACAGCATGTACTTGTGGAAGCTAGGGGCATATAGAAGATTATGATCTATTAAAGCCACTGAAGATCAGAATGCAAAGCTAGCCACAGCTACAGAGGCTGGGCAGTGGTGGCCACACCTTTAATCCCAGGACTCAGGAGACAGAGGCAGATGGATCTCTGTAAATTAAAGGCCACCCAGGGCTACATGTGAGTGAATCAGTAAAAAAAGAAAAACAGAGATCATGCTTTTAACTCCAGCATTAGAGAGGTTCGTAAGACAGGAGCAGGACATTCAGTATTCGGTCTTAAGTGATTAGTCTCCAGCCACATTGAGGACAGGATCACCCTTCCAGACTGAGATACACATAAGAACTCTCTAGTGGCTGGCTGCTTTGCTTCTCTCATCTTCAGCTTGAACACCAGTATCTGTCTCTGGGTTTTTATTATTTGTGCTACAGTTTCCTCTGCCCATATTTAAACTTTTTCATCTTTCTTTTCTTTCTTCTTTTCTTCATTCTTAAGGGTTTCTTGGTGGGCTGTTCCTCCTGGGCTGGTTGGTCAGTGAGCTCCTTGGGTCACTCAGTGTTGAGATTGCAGGCATGGGTGACCATGAATGACTTTTATGTAGATGTTGGGGATTTGAACTTGGGCTCTCTTGCTTTCACAGCAAACGAGAGCTTTCTCCAGATGTCCACCTCTTTAATGGGTGCAGATGAATGAGTTACACCCCTTTTCCCTTGGTGTGTTCAATAAATTCATGAGCCTACTTTTCCTGATGTGGTTTTAATATATCCATATATCCCCACTGTCTCAGTTCAGCCTAAAGTATTTATAGGGTCACACATTTTCTGCTCTTAGGATTATTTCTTATAGCTGTGAGGCTCATATAAGAAGGAAAGATAAATGGATTTTTTTTTTTAAATACAAGCTGCCCATCACTGATCTCTAAGGTTCAGTGTGGGTGTTCTAATAATGTAGTTCAGGTATAGAAATGTCACCCCAGGATGCTGCTCAGCCATGGGGACAGAGAACCTGGGAAAGGTTTTTCATGGAAGCCTGGTGTTCAACTCTGTGTGTCCAGAAGTTTCTAACTGTCACTTATCCTTGGGGATGGTTTCTTGTGTTTACACTCCAGTGACAGACAACCTCAGAGGTTGGTATCCACATCATGAAGCAAAACTGAGATGTTTGCATTGGTATTTTTTAAAATTTTGGTATTTTTATATATGTATTCCGTGTACTGGGATCACATCCCTTTCGTTATCTTCTTCTGTTTCCCTACTGCTGCTGTTCCCTCCCAACCCATTCCAATCCTCCTCTCATGTCTTTTTTCTATGCAGTTCTTGTGCAGGTAGCCACAGGTGATATGTGTTCATGATTGCAATATGATGCATGCAATAGACGGCAGCACTTACAGCACTCCTTCTTAATCTTCTGTTCTCTCTTCTGCGATGTCCCCTGATTCCTGGAAGAGGTGACACAGATGTCTCTTTTAGGGACGATTGCTCAAAAGTCATTTATTCTCAGTGTGGAAATCAAGTTCGAATCCAGACTCTTATCTATCACCTTGAGAATTGATTTGATGTCTGTGCTCTCAACTATCTATCCAAGTCATACAGAAGAAAATGAATGATATATTTTTGTAAAATTTTCTCAAAATAGGATTAATATGGTAGGCACTTAGCTACTTAATTGATAGAAAGTTGGTTCCAGGGGAAATATTTTGGAGTTATTGAGGATAAATGTTTATTAGGCATTTTATTTGCCATGCAGGAGGCTTCTTCTGAGGTGCTGGAGACTTACCAGTTAACAAAAACATACTGCATTTTTTGGAGGGAAGACATACAGGACAGCAAAAAATAGGAGAAAGGGTAAAGACCAGAGATAGATGTTGGATCAAAAAGCTGTTAACTGTGCCAGAATTCTCTCCTAAGGCTGAGTTCTGGAACTAAAGGGTGTGCTGAGATGAGTGTTCCAGACAGCAAGCCCACAGAGCAGAGACTCCTATCAATATGGTGTCACGGGGACCAGGCATGGGTTTTGATTTGAGAAGTTGGGAAATCTGAAGATGAGCTCGTCAGAGGCATGTCAGCAAGTGTGTTAGAGACAGGGTGAAGAGTTTGGAGTGCTTGCTGGTATGATTGATGATGGGATGTAAGCATTGTGGAGTGATTTAATTTCTGTCACTGTGGACAAGAGCAGAAGCAGGGGACTGATGGACCCTCCCAGCCCAGAGTTCTGGTTACCTGGTGCCTTTGTTAGTGTCCTACTGCTGTGAAGACACACCATGAGCACAGCAACTCTTAGAAAAGAAAGCTTTTAACTGGGGCTGGCTTACAGTTTCAGAGGGTTAAGTCATTGTCATCATGGTGGGAAGCATGGCAGCATGAGGACAGATGTGGTGCTGGAGAAGGAGCTGAAAGATCTGCATCCAGATTCCAAGTCAGCAAGAAGAGAGTTATGCTGGCCTTGGGTTGGGCTTCTATAACCTCAAAGCCCACCCCCAGTGACACACTTCCTCCAACAAGGCCACATCTAATCTGTCTCAAGTAGTGTCACAACTTGATGACTAAGCACTCAAATATATGAGCCTATGAGAGCCATTTTCATTCAATCCACCACACCTGGCAAGAATAGCAAGGTTATGGGATAGGAAGCATGTTAGGAACTGTCAAGATTCACTGATGAATTAGTTCTCGGGAAGGAGGAAGAGGAGGATTCAAGAGCAAGGCCTGTGTCTCTTGCCCAAGTAGGCTTTCAGAAGACTAGAGGAACTGGTCTGTGAGGGAAGGTCAACCTTGCATGCATCCTGCGGTGTCTGCTAGCATCCCAGCTGTGCACACCCTGTTCTGTGCTGTTGCATTTTACCATGATGTCACCATGGAGCAAAGACACCCCAGCCTGGAAAACAGTGACTATGTTCAGCCTTTAGATAAAAGGAGGAATTGGAAAGAAATCATGAACACCTATAGTCTCAGCACTTTGAAAGGGGAAACAAGAGGATAGGGAGTCCAAAGTCTTAGATAACTTGAGCTGGCACAAACCAGGAGCCCATATGGTGAAGAAATAAAGCTTCCAGCAAACAGCCAGGAAGGAACTGGAGACTGGAGACTCTGCTCCACACCTATGTGAGGGACTTATGGAAGATCATCCAGTCCCAGTAAAGCTCTTACATAACACAGGCTTTAAAAGATCCAGAGCCCAAACCAGATTTGTGTCTACTCTCAGATTTGTGTCACTTAGAAACCAAGACAATAGGTGTATGGTTTCAAGTTGCTAGATTATTTCATGGCGATAGATAACTGACACATTACTGGAGGAATGCAAGTGATGGACAGTTATAGATGCCATCCATGTACTTCTCTAAGGGCTCAACAAGGGCTATCCTGTTACAAATTTGGTCAAGCATTCATTGCTTAGTTTCTGGTAGATTGGTAATGTCTTGGGAGTGGGTATGGGGTGGGAAGAGGTGATAAAAATGGCTGAACAATAATGCTTTTGCTGCTTTCTCTGCAACAACTGTAAAGGAAATAACCAATCCCTCATCAGGACCTCAGAATACCCTGTGTTGGAATGGGGTAACTATTGTGCCCTTCCCATGGCTTCTCAAGATAATGACAACAACAAACTCGGAGTGGAGCATGCTCTGTTACCTCCACGGATGCCATAAGAATAGACTGTGCTGTTATTTTCCATCTTTAATGTGAATTGACAGAGCCACTTTGGTCTGTTAGCACTTCCTCTCTGAAGAAGAACCCGGCATTGCCCAGTGACCTCAGCAGCAAATGACCCATGCCACAGCCGATTCTTCTTCTCTAGATGGGAACTCAACTGACACCTGTTATGTTGCCTCTTAGATGAAGGTGATTTTACATAAGATGGTAAAATGGGAGCTTGGCCAGCCAGAAGGCAGGCAGACCATAGCCCTACCTTTTGGCAGCTGAGGGGAAACTCCTGGTGATTAGGAGAATAGTTTGGAATGTCTGGATCTCTCCCATAGGGCATGACTTTGCCATCTGAGATGCTCCTTCACAGGCCTACTGATACGACTTCATTAGTGCCAAGGCCTTCTTATGAAGGCTTTTATACTGTCAGTCTAGTTACTAACCCTGGTCACATATTAAGGGCTTTGATTAAGCAATTTGCTTTTTCCTTCTTCTCTTCCATCTCCTGGAAAGAGTACAGAATTTGAGCATGAGGTTAAAGGATTACCACTGAGTCCTGAGGGGACCAACACCGCTCTAGCTGTCTGTCATTTCCTAGAGTGGTTACTTATCTGTCAATATTTCTTCCCTTTTTTCCCAAGTCCCAGGCCTACTTGATCTTGTCCGCTTGGCTCGGCTGGTGGAGGAATAACAAGGGTCTTCCCATCATGCATCATTCTGAGATACATCATGACAGAGAAATCTCAAAGCCCAGGTCAATTATAACAGAAGATGTGTACAACCTCTTGCCCCTGAATGTCTTCTGGGGCTGCAGTTGTTTAAGACTAAGTCACCTGAAAAATGCAGAGAAGCATGTGCGTGTGTGTGTGTGTGTGTGTGTGTGTGTGTGTGTGTGTGTGTGTGTGTGTGTGTGAGAGAGAGAGAGAGAGAGAGAGAGAGAGAGAGAGAGACAGAGAGAGACAGAGAGAGACAGAGAGAGAGAGAGACTGCTGCCTGCCATCCTGGCTGTTCAGCAGGATAGAAATGGCAAAAGACTCTGACTTCCTTTGTGTGGTTTGTGGTTGGGAAGAGGGAATAAAGTTGGCAGCTCACTCCTTGCTCAGTAATTACGTTTTAATTAGAATTCATGGGATACAGATGGATCCTTCCTGTTCTTTTACCCACTGATGCCGTTAATATTCCCACATCAGATATTATGAGGCAGTAGCCAGCAGTGAATTACACAAACAAGCCTGTAGCTGGTTGTGACTCACAGAAAGTAACCAACTTAGCCATTTGTCTTAGATGAAAAATGACCTCACACCTTTTTGTGGATTCTATTGCTGGTTTATTGATATAAGATCTGTTTATTCTTGTACCCATGGGGGGGCAATCCTTACTCATGTACCATTTACTGGAGCTGACTGGAACATTTTATTCTAAATAACATGACATCATTATTTTTTTTTCCTGGTGACACTGATAAATTTGTGGGAATTCTCACTTCCTCCCTCTTCTGCCAATGAATGGCTTGAATCCAAACATGAGGGGAATATCTAGTTTCATATCTCAGCATACCCTGGTTCATCACATTCTAATTGTAACTAAGTTGGAATCTGAATAGCTATTTGCAGCATTTTGATATTTGATACAAATAAGAAGTAATTTCCATATTTTTTTGCTCTGGATTCTCTCTACAGCAAACCGATACAGGATTCATTTCTAAAGTCACACTTAATAACACTCTTTCCATTATAAACTGCCACACCCAGACTCAATAGCGGATTGAAAATTATGCTTACAAGCAACATGATTTATTCTAATGTAATAATGGCATAGATTTATAAAGCTTGACGACGCCAATACTTCTCGTTATGACTGTAAAATATTTGTGGCCACAGAGGGATTTTCTAGATCATTATTTTAAAAAAGGAAAAACCCATTTTGACAGATGAACTGGAGCCATTCTGGGCAAATCATAGATACTTCATATAACAAGGCCTCCAAAGAGGGGAGCATACACTTATTACTATGGCAACACAGATCAAAACACTATTTTAGTGGAGAGTTTCTAGTTTTACAATACAATGATGATTGTTTATAGTACCGTTGAAACCAGATGCAGCCAAGCTTTAAGAAATGAGCTGACTAGAGGAAAATCATTACAGATAAGCTGGGGACACCTGAATGGGACAGCATGACATCTGTCATTATTTGATCAAACCCTGGAATTTATTGCCTGGGACAATAGAAATAATGGCAGAGGAAATGATGAACTAACCCGAAGTTTTCCCTGCTGCCATTAGTTTCAACTTGAGTTCAGACTCTGAAAGCAAAGAATTGTTTATCTGTTTGTTTGTTTTTATAAGCCACATACCTCTGAAAATCCCTTAGTTTTCCTCTCAGAAAAATATCTACCTGTAACTTTCAAGTTATGGGCTAATGCCTTCCCTCCTAACATGTTCCACCTGACAGATTGCAACATGGCACAACCCAAGAACTCTGCCCATCACATAGGGCTCTGTGTTTGCGCATGTCGACATGAAGTGACAGCTGACTGTGGCCCTGCTCAGTGATTTTTCTATACATGGAATTTTTATGCAGAAAGAAAAAATTGCCATCTTTGTTCAGTATCCGTGTTTCTGCATCTATCTTGGAAGATCTAAGATTCTACTTGGTAGACAGAGTGCACTGATGTGAAGGGCCAATGCATCAGTCAATGTTTTAGAAATAGTTCCTGAGAAAATATCATGTGCCCATTGGTATGTACTGTGGGTCTGCCCACAACATCAGTAAGCCACTCAATATGGAACTTGCCTTTGGAGCTTATAAGATGATGGGGCGAGAAAGGAGAGGGAAAAACAGTGGGAATGGGGTTTAAACCAGTTCCCATGATTGCTAGATGAAGAGGTCCCAGTTTGGAGGTTAAAGTAGACCCACATGTATGGAGAGTCTGCTCTGTGTAGAACTCCATGTATAGCGTTCCACAATACAGTGGCCTCATCTAAACCTCAGGGCAATGTTGAGGAGCTGCAGCAAGTAAGGCTGGTTTTGAGTCTAAGAAGACAGGACTCAGAACCAAACTTATATACAAAGCTCAAGCTTATTGAAAAATGTATACCCAGCAGCCATATGCCAGGTAGTGTAGTAGCACTTTCTATACCAAGTCATTCAACTCTAACAGTAATCACTTAATGCTGTACCTTCCCTGTCTAATTCCTCTTGCCTCCTATTCTTTCACAGCTCCGACTCTCTTAGGTATTTCTCTGGTTTACCTGCCATTTTAACTTCTTGTCTATTGTTTGTGATATACAACTGTTGATCCTCTTCATGTATGTCTTTTGCGGTTGTTTGAAAGACCAGCTCCGTGGAGCCACTGGAATATTGTCATGGGTTATTCTGTAAAGTGAGGGTCATTTCCACCAGTACCTGCTTGTGTGTGCTGAGAAAAGCATCCTTGAACACATTCCAAACATCCGCTGGCTCTTCCTGCATCTTCATCTCCAAATCACTATGCAAATATGACTGTTGGGTCTTTGTCCTATCTCTGGGATTCTCTTCTCTGTGGCTCTAACAGAAACTGATTCCATGTTTCATGATTATTGAGCTTTTCCCCCCTTCTCTCTCAGATTGCTCTTTGGAGCAATGGTTTGCTTGCTTGCTTGCTTGTTTGTTTGTTTGTTTAGCACCTCCTTGATTATTGAGTGTCCACTCTTACATAAACATGTGTGTGCCATGCTTCTTCCCTTAAGTGGTTCAAAAATTGGTACAAATAGCAAATAACCACACAATTCAAACAAAATATAATTGACTAGCTAAGGACAGTGTTTATGCTGTGAAGGCTGAGGAAGGGCCAGTATATGAGTCTCTTTCAGAATCACAAGTGAGGCATGAGAAGCCAGAAGGATAGAAAGAATTCCACATGATTCTGGATGCTCAGAAGTCCAGACCAAGGTGCCTTCTGGCCTGGATCCTACAAGAATTGTGCCCCTCACTGTGTCTTAGGAGGGAGGGAAGAAAGAAGGAGGAAGAGTGGGGGTGAAAGATTCCTGGTAAAGGAACTAAGTCTACCCACCACAAGGGCCCACCCATATAACTTCATTTTAATCTAATTATATACAGAGTTTCTGATCTTCAACTACTATTACATTAGAGACTATAGCTAGAATATAGTTCATATCACACAGCATTTTTAGTTGAATATGACTGCAGAGTGGAGTAGTTCATGATAACAGTAAGCATAATATAATAACATCATAGAGCCAAAGGAGACTAATAACAATGGCTTTATGCTGAGTAACTTTATTACAAGACTTTTATATACATTATTCAATCCTGAGTTTCCTAGGGGGCAGGTTATATGTGAAGAGAAAGAAGTTGAGGTAGAATTTTTTAAAGATAAAATATATATCTCATAAAAAGAAATCTATTGTGGATCTAAGTGACTCAGCAAGCCAGGGTAGCACAGAAGTCACCTTGAAATGATACCATCTGGGACAAAGGACCTTCATGAACCTCATGTCTGTGGAGAAAGGAGAAGGCATCATGTCAACAATCACGTTTTAGCCCAGAGGACACATGTTTTTTTGCTCTGAGACCAGTGTCCAGAGCTGGCCACTTGGGCCTTGTCCATATGCCAGGAGGAAGTTGGAGTTCTCTATGTGATAGAACAGAAGCAAATCCCAAGACCACCCACTCCCTAATCGCAAACGTAGCAACCCTCCTCTGGGTCCCTAACTCAACTGTTGGAATCTCATCTCCATCCGGAGGCACTAGGCTGATTTGCTCAGGGTCAGAGCCTGGAGTGCATCTTCCTCAAGTCTGAAGCACCCCTGCTGGCCCTCTTTCACACTTCGGGTACCCAACATAAATGCCATAAAGCCAGAATGGCACTGTGAAGTGTGCCACTTCCCACAGCCAGCCAAAGAATTTACGGCAGAAGGTGGCCATGGCCATCTTGCTGTCGGTTTTAGGCCTTGAGCTCTTGAGGAACAAGCACAAACCTGACACCCGTAGGGAAGGATGGGAAGGGGTGCTTCTCAGCAAGACTTTAGGACTGTCTCCGTGATTGTACCCTGAGTCAGGCCATGTGGCTATGCCCTGGAAAGCAGAGATCTTTCCCTCCCCACGTGCCATGACAATTCTGGGTGGGTTTCATGTTGCCCTTTGGGACTACATTCTCCATCAAAGTTGCCCATGATCTTCACTGTAGCTGAATTTCATATAATTTCAATTTTATATAATTATGATGTTGGGGGTGTGGTAGACTTGAGGGCTGCTGAAAGAGTCAGAAAGAATGTCTTGAATTTGTTTCATTCCAGTTTTTACCCAGTAGGTTTCTCCCAGGCCTGAGAAGTGGCTAACAAAATGAATAACCTTTCTCTAATTGTCAAATGAGCTGACATAATTGCCAAGTATCAATGGAGGAAGTGGGGTAGATTGGGATTATCTGCCAAGAGAACTCCCAGGGTGCCATAGAGAAGGTTACAAACAAACAAACAGACAGAGCTAAACAAACCTGTGGCTTCCCAGACCCTTAGTGTCTGAGACCTTGAATTGGGCACAGCTATTGCAAAATATCTGTTTAAGGTGGCAGCTCCCAGGCCCTGTGGCCTGTGCACTTGTACATTTCAGTCCCCAGGGGGTGCCCTGGGGACAGATTGTCATTGTAGATGTCTATGTTTATCATGACTTTCTTCTTCTTCTTCTTCTTCTTCTTCTTCTTCTTCTTCTTCTTCTTCTTCTTCTTCTTCTTCTTCTTCTTCTTCTCCTCCTCCTCCTCCTCCTCCTCCTCCTCCTCCTCCTCCTCCTTCTTCTCTCTTGTACTGGCACCAGTGTCTTGAGCAATGAGAACATCTTCCAAATTTACACATTTAGCTGGTAGCACGAAGAATGAAGCTGTTCATAATCCTGCTACTAAATGATGGCCAGCATTTACTGTGTAATTTCTGTGTACTGGGAACAATGTAAAATGCCTTACACTGCATTTGTAGTTTTGTGTTTTCCCATGCATTGTGAGATAGGTATGTTACCATTTTACAGCTGAAATGACTGTGGCTAACAGGAACCGGATAGACAGCTGGGGAATGCTGTCGGAGCAGGGGTTTGCATATAATGAGTCTGCTGCTGAGGAGGAAGCCTGGTCTGCTCTGATGTGCTGCTGACATCTTCTTATTCTCCCTCATCCCTGAACTGGGCTTCATGCAGAAATATAACCCCTTTCCCTGCTGCTAGCCCAAGTGTTAAATCCCTGGCTCAGGCTGTGAGTAGGCCAAAGGTGATTTATTATTGTATAGTGCCCTGTGGCTGGGTGTCTTGGGGCTGAGAGCATGCCAAGAAAGATTGAGTAGTGGCAGAGGGAAAGAAGACAAAACAGTGTAGTGTCTGTGTGCTGCCAGTTATTTAAAATAGGCCAATTATCTCAAACTGTAAAAATGTGTTCAAGTTTAAATATGCACGAGTCACTTAACAAACGTGGAGGTAGACAATTCTCACTGCTTGTTCCATTCATGCTCTGTTAAATGCAGCTTATGGGGGGAGGGTACGGGGGGCACCGGAAGTTATCTATGTATTCAAATTTTGTTATTAGCATCCCCCTCTTACTTATGCATTCCTAGCTTCCAGAGAGAAACAGAAGTTGCTAAGTCTGTGGAAAACAAATGTGCCTATCTAACGATGAAAGAAAGCAAGCTGCCTAATTTCCTGGATGCATTTTTAAGTGGTTTGTGATTATTTTTCACCTCATCTTATTTATTTTTCAGTGTGTACAGGCCGGAAGTCAACTTTAGGTGTCAGGTTTTTTGTTTTGTTTTGTTTTTTAGGTGCTGTTCACCTTGTTTGTTGAAATAGCTAGAATTTCACTGGCCTTGAATTCAATGATTAGAACAGACTGGCTGAAGAGTGAGCCCCAGGAACCTTCCCATCTCCACCTCCCAGTGCTAGGATTACAAGTGGGAACCACCACACCAGTGTTTTGTTTTGGTGTGTGTGTGTGTGTGTGTGTGTGTGTGTGTGAGAGAGAGAGAGAGAGAGAGAGAGAGAGAGAGAGAGAGAGAGAGAGAGAGAGGACAGTGTATGAGTATGTGAGTGTGTGCAGTGTGTGTGGAAGGAGAGAGACAGAGAGACAGAGAGAGAGAGACAGAGAGAGAGAGAGAGAGACAGAGACAGAGACAGAGTATGTGTGTGTTCAAATCCAAGCCCTTATGCATTTACAGTAAGCACTGCCCCAACCATGCTGATCCCCAGCCCTGGGGTGATGACTTCACTTTATTCATGTTATAGGTCTGGCCCTGTGTGAGGAGACTACCACCAAATGCTGTAAAAGCTGTATGGCAAGGTCTGGAGAGTGGCTGGCAGCAGGACATAGTGACAAGTTGGCCTAGGAGCCAGTGGTAAAGATGAATGGTAAGCCACATGGCAAAGACCCTGAAGTCAAGGAGAACGAGGAGGGCCAATCATACAGCAGGCTTCCCTCTTGGAGGAGTCCAAGAGAGGGAGGCATGAACTTGAAACAATCACGCCGGGTTCACCCTAGAGCAGATATTCCATTTGGGGGATAATTGCCCTGGTGTGAACCCAGACATTTTCTAATTAGGTATTATCTTTTACTCAGGAACAATTATGCAACTAATTGGTCTAGTGTGCATGTGGCTCACCTATAACTCTAAAGACTGGGCAGGGAGTTGTGAGAAGAAACAAAGTCTTCTCAGATCTGGGTTATTTCAAAGGATGGACATGGGATATCAGTTAGAAAAGGTCCCGGGAGCATTTGGGGCTACCAGTTCATTGATCAAACATAACATGGTTCAGGGTGGAGAAGGTCCTTAGGCAGAGTCTTGCAGAACATTTAGGAGGCAACCCCAGAAAGTGCTCCTTTCTGTCTCTCAGCCTACTCTGTCAGCTGCTTGCCTGGCAAGGTACAAGCACTTGGGAAGAGGACATTGGGAGGCAGCTGTGACTGTGGGCAGAACCTAAGGGCAGCTGGCTGTGCACCGGTGTTCTGCCCATTGTGCTTCCCTTTGGAACTCTCTGAAATATGCAAAGGCGGCACCCCAAATGTCCTTACAATTCCACAGTCTCACTGCTGCCTACAAAAACACCCAAGCTCTGAGCAGACTAGGAGCTGGGGATGCCCTTCACAAACACAAGGTCCAGCCAGGAGCCCTAAGAGGAGGAGCAGGGTGTTCTGTCCACACACCCCTTACACTTCTATGATTCAGATTCTCGCCCGAGTGGGGAGGCTGTGTCTACAATGTAGAGTTAGGAATAAAAACACGGGGGGGGGGACCCCACACACTTCTGTACCAGAGAAAACCAGCCCATTATGTTTTCAAGATCATGCCTTCCTTCAGTGTGTGTGCTGACTTCTGCCTCAGGGAGGAGACAGGCTCAGAGTGGCAACAGGATCCTCTAAGTCCCTTAGACATCTGGGGACAAATTATCCATTATTAGAGAGAAGGCATTTTAGAGAATTCTTTAAGATAATTCTTTGTTTTGTTTTTCTCCCTGTGGAAACTATATAGTTATAAAGGGATTATTTTTTTCTCTCTTAGGGACTAAACCTTACACAGTTACCGAATACATATTAAAAGGGGTGACAATTACCTGTCCCCTGGGAGAGAAAGATAAGGGTATGTTGTAGGGCAGAGGGTGACAGTGGAGTGACTTTACAAAAAGTTAATCAATGACGAACAGGTAGCCTTCCTAGACCAGCTCCTGCTCCTTTCAAGAGATATTGATTCAATAAATATTTGTTGAGCAGTTCAACCCTCCAAGTCATTTGCTTGATGCTGAGTAAAGAGCAAGAGATAAAACAGATGCTGCCCTGACTTGACCATGTGCACAGCCTAGAGAAGAGCTCCAAGCCAAGCATGCTCCTGGTGGGTGACAGGCAAGCTCTGCTAAGTTACCCTGCAATGACAAACACCACTGAATCTATTGCTTTTGTCCTGTTTGTTCTGTTTTGGACCTGGGCTAAAGGAGCAATCCAGACCCAGCATTTTTTTTTTTCTCAGAACATATTTCTTGCCAAAGTCAAGTCCTGTAAATAAAATAGATGTCATTGGAAGTAGTTTAAAATGTCATTGTATGCCTTCCCACCCCCAAAGAGAAAGGGCTGATAAGAAATGGCCACAAACATCTTTGAGCATGTAATATAAATACAGCAGAAATAACAAGGAACCTGTAATAAGGTATAAGAAAGGGGCCAGGAACTGTGGAGATACAGCAGCCGGCTGGCAGTTATCTAGGCTGGGCTTTCGTAGGGATACTCTGGGTCAATAGGCTTCTAACAGGGCACGACAGTTAGTTTCTATTTTACTGAAGCCTTTGTCATGTTCTTGGAAATAAAGTCTCCGTGCACTGTTGAAACAAAAGGAAATCCAAGCTTCGTCTAGAGAGGGGGGAAGAGGGAGCAAGATTGGTACCGAGATTCAAAGGACTCGGGGTGAGAATTCAGTGTGACGACTGCTCCCGCAACACCGGGAAGAGGACCCATGTTAGGAAAAGCAGGAGGGAGATGAAGGCTGCCCTCCTGGTCTCAGCAGCAAGACAGCAGCTACACAATAGAGTGGGTGGAGCTGCTTTCCAGCCCCCAGAAGGGTCTCCTGACCTTCACAGCAGCAGCGTGGGAGGGGCGGCTCACCAGATCGCTGAGGACACCGCTATGCAAATGAGGGCCTCTTATGGAAAGTGGCTCTTTCCTTTGGCGTCCTCAGCAGAGCCCACCTCTGTGCCCTTTTGCCTCCCCCCACCCAGGAATAGAGGGAGATGCTGGGACATGGGGGTGAAGGGTTAGACAAGGCTCCAGGTGGTCTTGTGGCATGATGCTTTTGGGGAGATGGCACTGGCTTTATCATTTGGATGACAAAACACTGTTAATGGCACCAATAAAGAAGTGTGAATGTAATTTTCTCCTCCTCGTTATTTCCCCAGTATTTGGCATATTGTTTAACAGATCAGCTGGCCAGTCGTGATCCCTTCTGAAGCCAAGTCTTTTTGTGTTGGAAGATTCTGAAAATACAGTGCAACCCAGATTTAATCTCATCAATCGGAAGCAGCCCACATCCCACCCCACCCACCCACCCCCCCAGCCCAGGAGGGAAGGAGCCAGTGGGAAACTGACTGACCCTCAAATTTTGAAAGCTTTGGGGGAAGGTGTTCACACCCGTGAAATGCCAGTATGGAGGAGATTCTCAGTGGAGACTATAAGCTCTCGAAATAAGGGAAATCCGGAGGTTTCACTGTGGATGTACCTAACTGTGATGTCCCTCCTTTTTATGCCTCTTTACTGAGGGGTTGCTTTCCTTATCTGTCACTGTTAATGCAACCTCCAACAAGCCTGTGCCATCTCACACTGGGTTTAAAATGCACATGCACCCACACACATGTAAGGAGGGGAGCAGGGACACCCTGGTCCAGACACTCACATCCTACTACATCCCTGAATAAAAGACAGGAGGGGCATAATGTTTATATTTATGGCCATTCTCTGGAAGGAGGCTATTTTTTCCATGTTCTACAACCAATCCTCTGAAGTCACATTTTTAATATGTATGTTTAGATATTTTCTTCTTTTTAGTTTTTGTATTTTAGTTGTATATGCTCATTATACACAGTACTACATTTGTACAAGTGTATATTTTACCTTGAACATATTTACATAGTCCCTCTCACACCCTCTCATCCTCCCTTTGATCACTTCACCCCCTCCTCCTAGTCCCCTTATCTTTCTGAGCAGTTTTGTTTCTAGTTTAATATACAATACATAAACATAATGTATATTAAATATACCATATGATTTTATGTCTATATAAACACATTAGAGAGAAAAGATATATTTGCATTCCTCTCACTGGCTTAACTTGCTGAACATGGATCATCTCAGTTGCATCCATTTTCTCAAGAATGATGACTTCATTTTTCACTGTGGATAAACTACGTTTTCTTTGTGCTTTGCTTGTGGATCTAGGACTATTCTGTGACTGTTGTGGATAGTGCTACAGTAGACATTTGTGTGCAGGTGTCTCTGGTGTGTTGACTTAAACTCCCTGGCATTCACCCCAGAGTGCTGTAGCTGGCTCATGTGGTAGATATAACTAGTTTGTTGAAGGATCTCCACACTCATTTCCATGGTGTCTGGACAAGAAAAAGAAACATTTATCTATGCCTCATAGACGCAACTTGATGCATCTATGCCTCATAGATGGAGGAGGCTTTTCATCTTACAATTCTCTACCAAGTTATATCTTTCAACCATGTCCCTGTCTCACTATTGTAATAAAAAATAATCTTGGGGGGCTGAAAAGATGACTCAGTGGTTAAGAATGAGTGCTGTTCCTACAGACAACCCAAGTTCAGTTCCCAGCACCCATAAAGAGTGGTTCAAACCACCTACCCATAACTCCAGTTGCCAGGGATCCTACACTCTCTTTTGGCCTCTTTTGTACCTACATTTAAGAGCACCACCCCACCACACAGACGGAGATATTATTTTTAAAGACAGATTTAACTTCTTAATTCTCATTCATTTACTAGGCCATACATGACTGGAGGGTTGTTGATTAATTTTCAGCAGAAAAATATACTTGAAAAGATATGCTGACACAGCATTCCCAGCCTGCTCATTTTAAAGCAACCAAGATGGAGGGTGTATCCCAGGGCAGGGTAAAAGGTTTGAAGTTTGGGGATTGTCTGTTTATTAATTTTTCAGGGATCAGGAGAAAGAAAATATTCTAATGTCAGTTCTTGAAGCTTTAGAATGTTTGCCCTTTGCTATTCTGTGTTTTGCCTCTGGCCTTTTGGCTTCAGTCTGACCTAGGATGGTGTGTGTGTGTGTGTGTGTGTGTGTGTGTGTGTGTGTGTGTGTGTATGCTTGTGTGTGTGTAAGAACAATGACTTGAGGCCCTGGTCAGCTGGTCAGAAGAGAGGACCTGGAAGTAAAAGGGAACCCTGGGGTCTCTTCTTTCGGGGCTTTCCTGAGTGCCCAATCTGGTTGTGGTGGTGAGCTGAGCCTGGACTAGCTCCCAAAAGCAAAAACAAAAAACACCGAGTCTGGATTGACAATACCCATAGGGAGTAAGATTTAGCAGCATTCCTGTTAGCTAAAAGCTGTGTTTCGTAAGTGATACGCTGCACTGGGTCGGTGTTTCTAGCGTACATTACACATTTAGCCAGCTGAAAAGGAGGTGAGGTGGTGGGTGGTTAGAGGTCAAAAAGGACAAAGCGCCAAAAAGCACAGCCTGACTGCTTCTTGCCCTTGCGTTAATGACTTGACTTTTTGTCCCTCTGTGTGACCTTGAGCAAGTCCCTTACCCTCTTTTTTCCGTCTCAGCTAGGAAATGTGTTTAGTGGGATGTGCATGTGCATGCGTGCAAACATGTGTGTGTGGCATGCATCACCCTGTGGGGTAGATGTCACCATACATCAAATGTGGCTGTGGCTGAATTGAGCTCCTTGGGGAAATTGTATCGCAGTTTCCTTGCCCCCACCGGAAGGATTTTTCTCACAGTGTGGCAAAAGGTGGCACTTTTTAATAACATCATTGGAATATCAGCATCTTGCAGAATACAGAAGGGACAAACTGTGGTGTACCATCCTGTGACATGATAAAAGGAAGGGATTCATGCGTGAGCTCCTGGGCAATGCCCCTTAAGCTGGGCTGGGCTGGTCCTTTTGGGTCATGTGAGCAAGGTGCTGGCAAGCAGCAGTAGGAGTAGACGGGAAGTTTGTTGCCGTGCAGAGCACGCACAGCCCTCATGCAGGATGAATCGCCTTCCCTCGCCATACCTTGGGGTGCGTTTTTACTCTTTCTCTTTGAATTATCCCAGTGGTCATCAGAAAGGTGGGGGAGCATGCCCGCAGCTGCTACAGCGAGCAGAGCGAGCAGCTCCTTTCTTCGCTTCCAGCCCTGCCACTGTGATAAACAGAGAGAGGCCCAAGATGGAGAAGGGCAGAGCTCCATGTACCTAACCTCCTTCCCTGTGGGCAGCTGCAGTCTCTGACATCTAGGCTGCAAGGTAGGCATTGCTATCCTGACCAGTTAGCAACCCCTGTGCCTTCTACTCACAGGGGCCAGGATGCAGGACAGGACCTGGAAGGGAGCAGGTTGGTATGTGAGTCATCTGTCCCTGAAGGCCCCCTGAGGAGAAGCTCGTATTTTCACAGGCAGTCTGGTATGAGAGGTAAATAGCATGAAGCCTACTGTGGAAAACCTGCCTTTAAGCCCTGTCCTGAGAGGGAGAGGACCAAGAAGAGGCGCCGTTGTCTTAGTATTGAACCTCCAAGGGTTGGTGTGCTCCAGTGAGCGGAGGGTAAATAGCTAGCCTGTGGTGGGCTGGAAGCAAAGTGGACTTCCCGACCAAGGAGCACCACTTCCCCCTCCAAGAGCAGCTCAGCCTAGGTCCCGCTCAGCTTCTATGGTCTTCTCAGAATCCTGGCTCTACCATCACAGAAATGCTGACTGTCCTTTTTTCTCCAGACCTGTTTCCTCAGGGTTCCATCTTATAGTGAAATAACCACAGAGGAAGGTAATGTGTCAGCGCCTGGCAATCTAGAAAGATATCGAATTCTTAGTGTGTTTCTGACTTGTGAGGAAGTGAAATGTCATAAACTATAAGCAATTCTCCAAGCTTTACCTAGGGATTTCATTTCCTTCTTAGCAGAGCCCACTGATGCAAACACCATCCACTGCAGCCTCGGAAGCCCAAGCACACTGGGGTTAAGTACTCAAAATCCTCCGCTGATAAGTAGAAAAAGAAAGAAAGAGTTTGAAATCTCTCACTGGCTCCCATGCTCCTCCTCCTAGTCTTGCATTAAAAATGATCTCAAATATGATGGCACACACTTGTGACCCCAGAACTCAGGGTGTCATGGCAGGAGGACTGCAATACCTTAAAAGCCAGTGCAGCCTGTATAGTAACTTAGAGATCGGTCCATGTAAAACCTTGTCTCCAAAGCAAGCAAACAAACAAACAATGATTAAAAACAGCCTCCTGTAACATTCCTACATTGTATTCTTGGTTCCTGGTTCACCTGGGTAAACTTTTGCTTGGGTTCTGTGGCTTAGGGAACAGCGTGAAGACAGGAGAGGACCCCCACTGGTGAACCTCCAGTTTAGATAGTGTGCATGTCAATTAAGAGTCTGACAGAACTGTCCAAACTAATGCAGGTTTGATGGTGCTTCCAAGAAAAGAGTGACCACGGAGAGAGAGGCTCTGACGATCAGGAGGGAATGGGAATTGGAACTAGGAAGGACCCATCCTCTTTGATATCATGCCCCTCAGAGGTCTCTGTCCCCTGGAGAAGCAAAGCTCTGTGAGAGCAGGGTGAGATGGCTAATCTTGGTTGTAAATTTGCTAAGTTTTAAGAACCCTGTAAATAACCCTCTAGGTGTGTCTGTGAGAAAGTTTCTAGATTACGGTACTTGGAATGGGATGACCCTCAATGTGGGCAGCATGCTCTGTTGGGGCAGGAACTTCTTGGCTTCCTAACTGCAGATGTAAAGATACCAGCTGCCATGATGAACTGTAATCTCGAACTGTGAGCCCAAATGAATCTGTCTTTTCTTAGGACACTTTCAGCCAGGTGTTAGATCACAGCATCAAGGGAGGGAACCAACTCCAGGACTTACGTAGTTCATCATTCCATTTAGAAAGTCTAGGACAGAATGCACCTCTAAGGAGACCCTCAAGGAAATGTTCATTGAATACATACTTGTTCTGGAGAGATGCATAAACACATATTATTCTCCTGTGGTTGAGGCTGAGGTCTTAGGAATCAGATTGTGCGATTGATTCCCTGGGTGCCTACTGACTAGGGCTTCTTTTTGCAGAACCTTCAAAACCAACTTCACGCTAAGTTTCCTCACACTCCGGTTTGTCTCAACATGTGCAATGCCCCATGACACCCACAACTTGACATTTAGATTATCTCTTGCAAATGGTTTGGAGCAGCATCACACACCACGGGGTGACACAGCCTCCCCCAGTATAGTTGGGATATGGGAGATGTGTTCCACAAATGTCTCTTGCTCAGTCCCTCCTCCCCCCACTCCTCGAGATGTGCCACCACATGCCCTGGCACAGTCCAGACTAAGGTTAGCTTCCCACATGCAGGCATGGGGGCCAGCCTCAGACAGGACCAGTGTTCACACATGTCTCCAGGGGAAGACATTGCTTTCGGTTAAGGGTTGCACATACTTCACCCAGGAGCTGAAAATAAGGTTTGTGCTGTCTGTGCAACATCCCCCTGAAATGAATCAGGGTGTTAGTCTGAAGGTTCATTAATGAGATACAAATACACAGTAACTGTAGTGTCTCTTCTAGTAACTGTCTTACTCACTTGAACCTAATTACAGAGTCTTATTTAAACAACTTGAAAACATAATAAAGCTAAATGTTCAGATAGTCAGTTAAATAGATACTGCATGACTCAGTGGGAAATGCAATGCATTTCTTCCTTCCAAAGTTATATGAACCCTACATTCTGAAGTTCCTGGTTCTTGCTGGTTCTTGAGGGTTCTGAGGCAGGAGAATCACTGTGAGTTCAAAGCCAGTCAGGGTTACCTAATAGTGCCATATCTAAAAAAAAAAAAAAAAAAAAAAAAAAAGAAAGAAAGAAAACGCACAAACTTAAAAATATGTAAATGTCTCATGTTTTCATTAATATAATGGCAGATATTAGGGAATGAATGGTCTTCTCCAACATGAAATATCAAAACCAAACCTTTTTGTTGTTGTTGTTGAAGTTCTTTTTTTAAATTTTAAAACCAACCTTATTTTACATACCAATCCCAGTCCCCTCATCCTCCCTTGCCCCCCACTGACCTCTTTATCCCACCCCCATCTATTCCTCAGAGAGGGTGAGGCCTCCCATGGGAGATCATCACAGTCTGTCACATCATTTGGGGCAGGTCTGAGGCCTTCCCCCCTGTATCTAGGCTGAGAGACTATCCCTCCATAGTGATTGGGCTCCCAAAGCCCATTTGTGCACTAGGGATAAATACTGGTTCCACTGCCAGAGGCCACAGAGACTGCCCAGTCCCCCCACCCACTCACCCAACAGTCACCTACATTTAGAGGGCCTGGTTTGGTCCTATCCTGGTTCCCCAGTTGTCAGTCTGGAGTCAGTCAGCTCCCACTTGCTCAGGTCAGCTGAAAAATCAAATCTTTAAAGTAGTTGACTCTTTGTCCTCAATATTTTCTTTCTATCACATTTAAACCCCTCAATTCTGAAATCAGCTGGAACAGGACAAAAGGGAAAGGCTCCACTTTGGGCTTGGATCAAAAACTCCACCCAGACCTCTTAAATGTGGGTTTTCGTTCAGTCTATGTGGCCTCTGGTAGTGGGTTAATATTGATCCCTAGTATACAAATAGACTTTGGGAGCCCATTCCACAGAGAGGGATACTCTCTCAGCCTAGACACATGGAGGAGGGCCTAGGCCCTGCTCCAAAAGATGTGACAGATGTGAAGACTCCCCATGGAAGGCTTCACCCTTCTTGGGGAGCAGAAAGGAGATGGGATGGGGATTAGGGGGACAGGGGATGAGGGAAGGGTGGGGGAACTGTGATTGACATGTAAAACAAGCTTGTTTCAAATTTAAATTTAAAAAATTATATATATATATGTACATGTATACATACATACATACATACATACATAATACAACCTCTTCCCACAAATAAAAGAGTATTTAATCTTAATCAAATGTTCAGTCTGGGAGTAGCATCTACAAGTGAGAGTGCTGAACCTCACTGAGCAGAGTTGCCAAGGATGGTCTGAGACCCAATCCCTGCCTCCAGTCCTACTGAGAAACTATTAGTCACCCCTCTTGAACTAAACTGCTTGGGACTAACAATGCCACTAGCTAAAAGCTCCTGGAATAGTACAACTGTGGCCCACAACAGTCTTAAAGTAATTAGGACACTTAAACAAATAAAAGAGTGCTTGCAGATTATGGTTCACAGTCACCTCTGCTCACTTAAAAACACCCACAAGCAAGAATTCTTAAAAGCCTTGGTGAGGTTGTGTGGTTTTCAGCTTGGATATCTGAGGCTCCCACAGAGACTTGCAGGAAAAGCAGCAACAGAAATAAACAGAAGCCTTTGCTATCACATGGCAAGCAAGTGTCACATCTTCGGAGCATCCCAGGTATCTGGGGCAGCCCCCTGACGATGTATGAAACAATAGCACATCCAGCCAGAAAACAACCAGGCAGAAACAGTGAGATGACACATCAACCCACCAGCAAGGCTTATAATGCAGGTCTGCAGTGTGCAAGCACACCGTCCTTCCCCAGCCACTATGGAGAGAGAAAGAGTAAAATGTGTGAGAAAGCCATGGCAAAATTATACACTATTAGCCCCTGCAGTGAGCTTTCAACCATTGTGCACACACACACACACACACACACACACACACACACACACACACACGCATGCATGTGCACACACACACACACACATGCATGCATGTGCACACACACACATACACACAGGATACCACAGTTAATTTTTTTTACTAGTATAATGAGGAAAGAGACCAACAGAAGGAGCTCCCTAGGCTAATTTTCTAGCCAGCAGCCATGGTGTTGTTCCCAACAGGAGCGTGAGAAGGGGTGAGAACAAAATATAATAAATAATGACTGGTTCTGCTGGTCAGGAAAAAATGATCACTATGCTTGAGGGATCCAAGCACATACTTACTCAGGAAGGCATCAGGGTTAGAGACCAAGGAGAGAAGGGAGAAAAAAAAATCTGCAATTGCTTGGATACACCTCTGGATGTATTACTTAAATAAAAAGGAAGTTTAAAAAGCCAAATAACATCATCCCAAGTTGCATATTGCTAAAACTAAAAGTGGCCTGATAACAGAGGGTCCCCCAAACTTGGATTGCTTTTTCACTTGTGGGTTTTTTTTTTTTTTTTTTTTTTTTGGTTTTTATTTCTTTGTAGGGAGGCTGATGGAGTCAAGCTTTTTACGATAGTCATAGTCGTCTGCCCTGGTGGAATCTCTTTCTTTTGTGTCTTAGCACAGCACAAGACTCAGAATAGTTACTCATCTCACCCACAGATATCTGCCCCAGGTAGAAATTAGGACCTAGGAAATCTAGGGGTACATGGGAACAGCATTATGAAAAATCCAGGGGTACATGAGGAGAGCATTACCCAGCTTGGGAAAATCTGCTTTGCCCATGTTTCAGAGCTAAAATTTGCTCTACTATGTCACAGGCAAGTAAGTCTGCATTGAACCAGGGAGGGCTCGAATGCTTATGGGATAACAGGAAAAGCTACATGTTATTCATCTTTGATGACTTTCCTACAAAATCTATAGGTTGAAAGCTTGTTTTATAACCTAATTGATAGTCTGTGCCCAGTGTGTGACTGTGTGTCTGACACAGAAAGAGACTTAGACAGGCTGGAAAGATATTCCCCAGCACCCAATTTCTTGCTGGAAACAATTAAAGCCAAACCAAGCCAAACCAAAACTAAGAAACAAGCAAGAAGGGAGGATAAGGGACAAAGAAACAAGTGAAGAAAGACATTGATCATCAACAGCGCAGGAGGATGATCCTCAGAGGTGGGGCAACAGAGGAGCTGAGTCCTGTGATTGGTCCTGGCTGTGGTGCAGAGAAAAGGAGAATCCGGGGCAGAGTCTGAGTTGGCAGCCTAGGGATGCTATACAGAATGTTATGAGGGAAGATGGCTGCCCAGAAGAATGCCATGAGGTCAGTGGAGTCTGTCTTCAGTATGTGCTCAGTGATGGTCTGTGCACACACATCAAGAAATTGGGAGTCACTGGAAAAGACTTGTCATAAAAAAATGTCTACAGCTCACACAGGGGCAGGAATGGTGCCAACTGTTACTGACAGTCTGGAAGGAAGTTTCAGAAGTGAATAAGTAGAGAAATTTTGCTACAATAGGGGATAGGGATGTTAAACCTAGTTTGTCCCACCTGGCAAATCTCGAAAGCAAGATTAGATTAGTAAGTCATACTGCTCCCAAGTAGCCATATCTGATAGAAAGCTCAAGATTATAGGGAAGTAAAAATGGCCAGCACCCAATATGGTAATGTTTACAGTCTGACACACAGTCAAAAATTACCAGGCATGCAAAATGCAGGAGAGTGTAGATGGAGTTTCTGTTCTGCCTCATCCTACCACACTTCAGCCCAAAATAAACACACAGAGACTTGTCTCATTTATAGACCATTCCACCCATGGCTCAGGCTTCTTACTGGCTAGCTCTCTCTTAATCATCAATCCACTACTATGAATCTATGTATTTCTACACAACCTTATCTTACCAGAGAACACCTGGCTCGTCCTATCTTCCCAGTAGCTACATTGCATCTCCTTGTCACCTCTCTCTGCATCCTCTCCCCAGAATTCTCCTCATTTCTTAGCCCCACCTATACTTCTTACCTGGCTACTTGGCAATCAGTGTTTTATTTATTAACCAATAAGAGAAACATATGCACAGAAGAACATATCACATCAGGAGAGTGAGACAGATGGTAGGAAACAAAGGCTTTGCTTTGGGTGAGAGTCATTCCCTTGGGCTCATGTATTTACACTTAGTCCCCAGTTGGTGGCACTGTTCAAAGCTGGCACAGGACTCTGAAGGCAGAGCTCTGTTGGAAGACGTGTATCACTGGGGATGGGCTCTGAGGGTTCATAGCCTTGTCCCCCTTGCTGTTCCCTTTCTCTGTATGTAAATAAACTATGCTTTGTAGTTTCCTCTTTCTACCACCTGTCTGCCGGTTACCATGCCATCACCACTGTTATGGAACCATGAGCAAAAGCAATGCCTTTCTTTTCTGAGTTGCTTGTAGTCACAGTATCGTATCACAGGGGCAGGAAAGTAACTAATACAGATTCCAGATGACCCAGAAATGACACAGATGAAAAAATTAGTAAGACCCTAAAGTGATTACCATATACCTGTATGCTTTAAACTAGAGAAGTGGATGACTAGGATGAACCCAGTGGTGGGAGGGTAATACGAAAGAAGCCTTCCAAAGATTAAGCTAGTGGGACTTGCTATGAAAAGTGGAGTAGGTGGAGCCAGGGCAGGTCAGAACTTGGGAAATCTGAAGAACATGAATGCACAGTGACAGAAACTATGTGAAACAAAGCAGAGAGAAATGATCAAGAAATGTGAGGTAAGCGGAAAACCGCAGAGTGGTGGATGTGGTGATGCACATAGGGTGACTGACAGAACGGACCTCTAGACATATCTGTCAGATGTCATCTTGATTAGGATAACTGACATGGGATGATTGATCCTGTTGAAATGTGGGTGGGCCCACTCCCTGGGCCGGTGTCCTGGACAGTATAAAATGGAGAAATAACCAAGCATCTCTTCCTTCCTCTGTGGTATGACCATCAGCTTCAAGCTCCATCTGCTTTGACCCATGCCCCCTTCCGCATCAGGAAGCATTGTTCCTTGCACTGTGAGCCAAAACAAACCCTGCCCCCCTTAAGTTACAGTTACTTCTGTCATACTTATTTTATCAGGGCAACAGAAAAACAAAACCTATAACAGTGTTGCAAGTTCAGAGTTACAATTAGTAGTATGTCTAAAGGAGAAGAGATAGAGGAGGTGTGGGAAACATGCTTGAAAAATGGAAAGAAATCTTCCACATCTCATTAAAACTAGAAACAACTGAAGAAAGCTCAGTGAGTCCCAAGAAAAACAAACAGCGGGAGGATATGTCTGATGGGAGATGTTATTTTGTAAATATGTTTCTCATACTGGTTAATGAATAAAGCACTGTTGGGCCAATGGGAAAGCAAGATAGGTGGGGCTAGGAGACAAGGAGGAAAGAGAAAGTAGTTAGAAGGAGTCAGCATGGAGAGCCCAGAGAGGCAACATGCCCACCCATCCTGCTCGGGTAAGATGATCACGTGGAAATAATTAGAATAGTAGAAATGGGTTAATCATTAAGACAGAGCTAGCCCATAAACAATGATAGTAACTGGCCAACAAGATTGTATCAAATATGGAGTCTCAGCGTGTTATTGGGGCTCGTGTGGCTGCAGGACCTGACGGCAGGCAGGGAGGAACAAAGAGTGGGACCAGATGGGCGGCAGAGAGGGGGTAAGGGGGGAACGTACGCATAACATAATGGTGTCAGAAGTGGAACTGAGAACTTTCACTTAAAACAACAAAAGCTTAAAAAATAGTTTTTAGAAACAAAAGAACAGAGACAAACAAGACTTCTTGATAGCAGCATTTTTCTTGGTTAAACTTTGTTTTGATAGATACAGATATTTGCACGGCTCCTTTAAGGGAGGTTTTCAAAATTAGCATAAGTGGCAAAAAAACGCCTTGCTTTTAAAGAACTCTGCTAACAATTCATTGGTGTGTATGAGAGCTGGCAATGAAGGTTTACAGTATGTTTTAAAATCTACATAGGCTTGGGAGAGAAAGAGAAAAGAAATAAAATGGTTTTAAAAAGACAGAGTATGGTTGGGTGTGGTGGCACACGCCTTTAATCCCAGCACTCGGGAGACAGAGGCAAGCAGATCTCTTTGATTTCAAACTAAACCTGGTATGCAAATTGAATTCCAGGACAGATAAAAGTTACACAGAGAAACCCTGTCTCAAAATATGTAAAAATAAAAGTAGAAGAAATAGAGTAATAAAAAAGCCATGTAAAGATGGAAAGCACAGAGAAACTTGGGATATTGTATGCGTTCTGTTATTTTTAAATTGTTTGACTGCTGAGGAAATAACAACTACTGATAAAAGAAATGCTGCTGGACTAATCCAATTCATATATTTTAAAAATGCTTTGACTCCAAAATTTAAGTTCAAGGACAAGTTACTGGGGAAAAGGATTTCTAATTTTGTTTCCACAGAAAATGAAAAGCTGTGGATTCCTTCTGCGTCTTCTTAACATCCCCATGACAGCGCCCCCTACCAGCAGGAAGCAGTTTAGAAAGAACAACACCAAATTCCCAAATATTGTTTATAAATGTTTGTTTTCATTTAAATGGGCTTGGTTATAAAGGGCTATGACCACAAGCAATCTTTTTAAAGGTAAAAAGGGAATTATGGTATAGATATGAATGCTTTGTTTTGGAATGGATTTTCATTTATTGATACAAATTTAAGGTCAATTTTGTGATATGTATATTTATCCTCTTGTTTAGGTATTGTGTTTATATAGCTCATTGGAAAATACAATGTATAATTTAGTACAGATTAGAGAGTTACCTATGAAGTCAAAACTTGGAGTTAAGTTAGTTAGGATTTCTAGATATGTAGAGATGTATTTGAGATGAATAGGTATTCTTCAAACCTTTCAAAGACCTACAGAATATGGCATTTAAAATGGTTTAGAGTTTTTCTTGACAATGAGGCATAATTGTTTCTGGCAGTACCACCTGCATCAGAAAGGAAGATGGACCTTAAAGAAACACATTATGGAGTTTGCTTCTAATATGGCAAGACTAGCCATTTGGGCAAGGTACTGCTCTTCTGGACTGTTTGACTTTATGCTGTATAAACTGGACATGCAGGACCCACAAAAAAGTGACTGCTAAAACAAGATGGACAGTGCTACAGGGTTCCTGCTTCATGAAAGAGTCTGCCAGACACACTGTGGCCTATGGGCTGAAGATGGAACATTACAGAGGAACTGACCAGGCAGTGAGTTGTCTCTGTCATTTCTAGAGTTTATGTATTATCCTTCTGTGGTCTTTGAAGGAGTTGAAGACAGATAGTTTTGGTTATAGGTTTCCTTAGTTAGGATTAAAGATAAATTACATATAGGACTTTAGACTCACAGATAGGATAAATGATATTTTCTTTAAGTCTTACAAAATGTTAATGGACTAAATATTGTTAACTGTGATTCTTATTCAATAACTGTTGTATGATATATTTTGCTATGTTAAGGTTAAAACCCTTCTTTTTATTTTAGACAGAGGAAGTAGGAAGAAGGAGTCAGCATGTAGAGCCGAAAGAGAGCAGATATGGGCCTGCTTCTCTCCAGTAAGATGAGCCACATGGACATACGTAGATAAGTAGAAATGGGTTAATCATTAAGACAGAGCTAGCCCATAAACAATGATAGTAACTGGCCAAAAAGATTGTATCAAATACAGAGTCTCTGCATTTTATTGGGTCTCGCATGGCGGTGGGACTGGGCGGTCGGCAGGGTGGAACAAAGAATGGGACCAGACTGGTGGTGGGGTGGGGGTGGGGGGCAGAATGTGCTCGTAACATATGTTAGAATCACACTGCTTAACCCTAATGGATAATCAGAAAGTCCCCTGTGCAGCCAAAGGAAATATATGTAAAGGAATGAAGGAGACACTGAAAAATTCAAAGAATAGGTGAGTGTATATGTGTGTGTGTGGGGGGGGAACACCTTTGATGAGATAGGAGAAAAGTTTCCTAGAAGTCTTTACTCTCTCTCTCTCTCTCTCTCTCTCTCTCTCTCTCTCTCTCTCTCTCACACACACACACACACACACACACACACACACAAATTGGTAAGGATCTTTCCCCATTCTGTAGGCTGTTGTTTTGTCTTATTCTCTGTGTCTTTTGCTTTACATAAGCTTCTCAGTTTCAGAAGGTCCCATTTATTCATTGTTGCTCTAAGTGCCTCTGCTAATGGTGTTTTATTTAGGAAGTGGCCTCCTGTGCCTATGTGTTCAAGACCACTTCGCACTTTCTCTTCTATGAGGTTCAGTGTGGCTGGATTTATGTTGATGTCTTTGATCCATTTGGACTCGAGTTCTGTGCATGGCCTTAGATATGGATCTATCTGCAGTCTTCTACATGTCAGTATCCAATTATGCCAGCACCATTTGTTGAAGATGCTTTCTTTTCTTTCCATTTTATAATTTTAGCTTCTTTGTCAAAAATCAGGTGTTCATAGGTGTGAGTTGATATTGGGGTTTTTGATTCATTTCCATTGGCCCACCTCTCCGTTTTTATGCCAATATCAATTTGTTTTGGTTACTTTACCTCTACAGTAAAGCTTGAAGTCAGGGATGGTGATGCCATCCCTGTACTAGATGTACTTTATTGTACTGGATTGTTTTGGCTATACTGGGTTTTTTTTTCCATGAAGTTGAGTATTGTTCTTTCAAGGTCTGTGAAGAATTGCACTGGGATTTTGATAGGGATTATGTTGAATCTGTAGATTGCTTTTGGTAAGATTGCCATTTTTACTATGTTACTATGTTAATCCTACATATCCAAGAGCATGGGAGATTTTTTCATTTTCTGATGTCTTCTTCAATTTCTTTTTTCAAAGACTTAAAGTTCTTGTCATACAGATCTTTCACTTGTTTGGTTAGAGTCACCCCAACCCACATCTGACAGAGGTCTGATCTCCAAAATATACAAAGAACTCAAGAATCAAAAGATCAAATAATCCAATAAAAAAAAAATGGGATATAGCTCTAAACAGAGAATTCTCAACAAAGGAATCTCAGATGGCTAAAAGACATTTAAGAAAATGGTCAACATTCTTAGTTACCAAGAAATACAAATCAAAACAACTCTGAGATACCATCTTACTCTTGTCAGAATGGCCAAGATCAAAAACACCGATGACGGCTAATAATGGAGGGGATGTGGAGTAAAGAGAACACCTCTCCACTGCTGGTGAGAGTGAAAGTTTGTACAACTGCTGTGGAAATCAGTATGGTGGTTTCTCAGAAAAGTGGGACTCAATCTGCCTCAAGACCCAGCAATACCACTCTTGAACATATACACAAAGGATATCACCACAAGACATTTGCTCAACTACATTCATAACAGCATTACTTGCAATAGCAAGAACCTGGAAACAACTTAGATACCCCTCAACCAAAGAATAGATAAGGAAAATGTGGTACATTTATACAACAGAGTACTACTCCATGGTAAAAAAAAACAAAAAAACAAAAACAAAAACAAAACAATGACATCTTGAAATTTGCAGGCAAATGAATGGAACTAGAGAATGCCATCCTGAGTGAGGTAACCCGAACCCAGAAAGACAAATATAAGATGTATTCGCTCATAAGTGAATGTTAGACATAAAGCAAAGGACAACCACCCCACAGGCTACAACCCCAGAGATCCTAGGTAACAAAGAAGACCCTAAGAGAGATATACATGGATCCACCCAGGAAGGAGAAAAAGATAAGATCTCCTGAGTAAATTGAGAGTGTGGGGAGGGGGAGAGGGGAAGAGATAAAGGGAGTAGGGAGAAATGTATAGCTCAATAAAAAAATATATATATATATAAAATTCACATAAATAGGCATTAAGATAATAGTATGCAGGGATGCAGAAAGAAATGACACTATCAAAGAAACTGAGCCAAATGTGATCAGAAATATAAGTTCAAAAAAAAAAAAAATTGAAAAGATGAATTTGGAAAAGAAAGTTCCAGGGTTTGTAGACTAACATATAGAAACAGTAAAGAAACTACTTAAATGGAACAAAAATAATAATATCAGATGAAAATTTCTACCTAAACAAAGGAATGATGAGTATCAGAAGGTGTTACAGCAGGTCTCCCCGCCGGCCTCCCGGTCCTGCCGCCATTGTCCTGCAACCACATGTGCTCCAAATAACACTCAGAGACTCTGTATTTGATACAATCCTGTTGGCCAGTTACCATTATTGTTAATGGGCTAGCTCTGCCTTAATCATTAACCCATTTCTACTTATCTAAGTATTTCCACGTGGTCGTCTTATAGGGGAGCCGCGCGGCAGGCTTCCTGCTTCTTCCCTGCCATATTCTGTAGGTCTTTGAAAGGTTTGAAGAATGCCTATTCATCTCAAATACATCTCTGCATATCTAGAAATCCTAACTAACTTAACTCTAAGTTTTGATTATCATAGGTAACTCTCTATAATCTGTACTAAATTATACATTACATTTTCCAATGAGCTATATAAACTACTTCCTGCTGGTAGAGGGCGCTGTCATGGGGGTCCAAAGAAGACATAGAAATCTTGGCTGTAGTCTGCAAGGCTTTGTCTCAACTGCTTTGAATGCTGGATCATCTGGGGAGCTGTTTCAGGGGGTCTGGCTTGATCAAACCACATAAGTCTGGAAGAAATCAATAGCTTTTCATTTTCTGTGGAAACAAAAATAGAAATCCTTTTCCCCAGTAGCTTGTCCTTAGGCTTAAATTTTGGAGTCAAAGCATTTTTAAAATATATAAATTGAATTAATCCAGCAGCATTTCTTTTATCAGCAGTTGTTATTTTCTCAGCAATCAAATAATTTAAAGACAACAGAATTGCGTATAGTATCCAAAATTTCTCTGTGCTTTCCATTTTTACGTGGCTTTTTTATTACTCTATTTCTTCTACTTCTATTTTTGCATATTTTGAGACAGGGTTTCTCTGTGTAACTTTTATCTGTCCTGGAATTCACTCCATACCAGGTTTACTTTGAAATCACAGAGATCTGCTTGCCTCTGTCTGCCGAGTACTAGGATTAATTCTACTTCCTTTTTTCTATTTTAAACCATTGTATCCTGTTTCCTTTTCTCTCCCAAGCCAGCGTACTTTTTAAAAACACAGTGTAAACCTTTATTGCAGCTCTCCTACACACCAATGAATTGTTAGCAGAGCTCTTTAAAAGCCAGGCGGCTTTTTGCCGCTTATGCTAATTTTGGAAACTTCCCTTAAAGGAGCCGCGCAAATCTCTGTCTACAGCAAAACAAATCCAATCAAGAAAATGCTGCTACCAAGAAGTCTCTGTTCCCTTGTTTCTAAAAACTATTTTTTAAGCTTTTGTTAAGTTTTAAGCGAAAGTTCTCAATCCCGCTTCTGACACCATTATGTAACTGTAGATAAATATTGTCATGTTTAAAGCAAAAGGAACCATCTATTCTGTGGTGGTGTTATTATTGCTATCATTGTTGTTGTTATTATTTAGAAAGATTCACTATGTAGCCTTGGCTGGCCTGGAACTTGCTATATAGACTGAATGTGATATATATATATATCAGTTCTCCTCACCCATAGTTCATGCTGAAATTTGATTGGCATTGTAACAGTATTCAGAAATGGACATTTGGGCACTGAAGAGACCATAAGTACTCAGCAGCACCTGATGTTGGATTTCCCAGACTCCTGTCAACAGCTGATGAATTAACATATACTGCAGATCACCCAATCTCAGGTACATTCTTATAACAGCAATGTAGCAGCAGAAATTAACTAAGCCACACATAGAAAAAGATAATGTATACCAAAACCAGCATGCCAGTCTTGAGATGAGAAATGGAGGTATTGTATGATTCTTGACTATAAGTCATGTAGTACAATAGCAGTTGAAAACTGATAACCCAACAGAACATCATATCTGATTTCCCCAAAAAGGAATATAATGGAATATATATATATATAAAACAAATCCAAACAAAAGAAAAATTGGGAAATGAAAAAAACCAAAAGCCACAGTGATAAACTGTGGAAGACAAATAACAAGATGATAGTTTTGATTCCAGCAGTATCAGCAACCATATTAAATATACATGATACAAACACATCTCTTAATTTACAGAGATTACTATGTTGAATTAAAAAAATAAATGTCAATTGTATGTTATCTACAAAGTGTTTATACACACATACATATACACAAACATATTAAAAGGGCAAATAAATAAATAAATATAACAATGACAAAGGGAAACTGAAGTTTCTACTGACTATCAAATGAAGTGGATTTCACAGATTCGAATATTACCAGGGATAAAGATGACATTGTTGCAATAAAGATTGACAATTCATCAAGAGTTCACATGATCTTGAGTGTTTATGCACCTAAAATTTTTTAAACAAAGGTTTATCAAGCAGAAAGTAGAATTAGACACACCTGTGATGAGTTAGATAAGTGGAAAATGTCATTTTCATTTCAGGAAACATTTAAAATACCAGCAGCAGGTCACACTTGGAGAAACACTTATACATATCATCAGCTTTTGGTGCAAAAGACCCGACCCCATGCAAGTTACATTTGAATTATTTCTGACCTCAGAGGAACTTTAACATCCTAGAAACAATTTTAGTCTGCACATGCAAATTACTCACTGCCTTAGGAAGAAACCTACTTATTTATCATCTCAAATATAACATCCAGCTTAACTCATTGAATACTCATGGAAAATACTATAGAACTAGATAGAAGTAAATCCAGTACTAATTCAGTCTCCTTCCTTTACATTTCTAAAGCTCTGGAAACCTAAATATCCTATTGATAAAGGATATATACAAAAATCTCAGAAGAAGAATATGGCAGTCAGTTTTGCTATCAATCTCTGGATACTGATGACAAAGGTCTTTCAGTTGTGGACAAGCTGCTTCCACAGTGGAATATGCCATGCCATGCCATGCCATCCTCTTCATCACCGAATGATGCAGCATGCCTTGTGTTTAAAATACTTTCCTGATTTAATAAAATTCTCTTAACGTCTGCCTGAATATCTCATCTACATTTAACTGTGCAGAAAACTCCTAAGCATTATTTTCCTTAGCTGAACAAATGTACCTGCATAGCAAAAGAGATCTTAAAATACAGTACAGGAGTGGAAGCCTCCACCTCATAATCAGCAGAGGCCTAATGGAGGATTTAAATACCATAGCTCCAGATAACGAGGAAAGAAAGCCCTGTATGAGATACAAAGCTTTAGAGGGCTATTTGGCACGACATAAAGAGTTCTTGCCAGCAAGCATATCAGAATGTATTAGTTCATTTCGGGCTTCTAATGTTGATTTCTACGGGGTAGATTAAATTTGCATGAATTTATAATGAAAATACCTCCCGACTTAAGTCATCATGTTCATAAATGTATAGTTTGGACCAATGAGTGCTGTTTTCCTGGGTCACATGCACAGCATGGGGATCAAGATTTGTGTCTGCTTTAAGTCGCTCAGTAACCAGTGTGTTTCTGCTCTCCCTGCTGTGCTGTCAAGAGGAAGGAAGACAGGGCAGTTTTTCAGAACAGAGGCACCCCTGCCCTCCCCAATAGAAGCAAACTGTGCTCTGAGTCAGTACTAGCAGATTCTAGATTTACCATCATTTAAGGGAAAGTTGCATGCAATAAAAACAACTGAATATAATTTCAAATATGGAACAGCCTGATTTAAAGTGTTGGCTTAAGCCGGGGGATACAGCTCAGTAGAGAGAGTGCTTGTCTAGCATGCACAAAACCAGGATTCAGTCCCCAGCTTTGCACAAATGACATGGTGGCAAACAGCTGTGCTCTCAGTACCCTGGACACAGAGGCAGGAGGCTCCCAAGCTCACAACTGTCTCAGCCTATGTAGTGAATATAGGTCTGTCACACAAGCCTCCTCAGCTCCCCACTCTCTGATCTCTCCTGTATTACTGTGTGTGTAATGTATGTTTAAAGTTCTTTTAGGGAAGTCCAAACAAAGGTACACTGCAAGACAGACTTCCCAGACTAAAGACATAATTCTTATCAGAACACCGTGATGAGACAGTAATCACAGCAATAGAAAGTTAAGGGAAAGCTACTTCAAGTAAAAAAGTTGATTTTTATATAGGTGTAGGTTTTTTGTTTTGTTTTTGGTTATTATTATTATTATTATTATTATTATTATTATTATTATTATTATTATTATTATTATTTTGGTTTTCAGTGACAGGGTTTCTCTGTGTAACAGTCCTGGCTATCCTGGAACTCACTCAACATGAACTTTAACCTATGAGTGGAAATTAACTCTTTCACTCCCAAGTTGCTTTTGGTGGTAATAATCAAACTGGAATAATGACTGTAATTGAGGAGTCAGAAGGCTGGCCTTACCGTGGAAAAACAAAACATATGGCCCACCAAAACTATGGTCATGGGGCGGGGGTAGATTGCTCCTTGAGCCTCTAGAGCAGTAATTCTCAACCTGTGGAGGGTTGTAATCTCTTTGGCAAACCTTTATCTCCAAAACATATTTACATTACTATTTATAATATTAGGAAAATTACAGTTATGAAGTAGCAATGCAAATAATTTTGTGGCTGAGGGTTGCCACAATTTGAAGTATATTAAAGGTCGTAGCATGGACTAGAGGGACTGCAGATACTGTGTTTCCAGCCATGGTACCCAGTTTTGGACTCCTGGCCTTTGGAACCACAATAGAATACACTACTGTTATTTGAAGTCCTTGTTTGCTATAGCAACCAAGAGAAATGAATACATTACCAACTTGAAAGCACTCTGATGTGTAGTTTTGATTCATGAACTTTCATATTTATGTGGTACACTTACATTATACGTTAGTTGGATACCGTCTCTAAACAGCACCATCAGCACCACCAGAGAGACTGTTAGGATGCAAAGGCTGGGATGTACTTTCAGATCTACTGAGTCTGAATTTGCTTCTGAGAAACAATCCTGGGCAAGTCCATGCACATTAAGGGCTAATAAATACATACTTTGAGTGACAGAGCCAAGCTAAAAGAGACCTGGTGTCTGGAGGCCCTTATAGAGCCAACTGACTGCAGAAGCAGGCTTCAGTGTGGAATTTTGTGTAGGAGAGTAAAGTGTTACATTTTAAGATGGCTGAACCAACATCCCAAGAAGATTCATGCCGAGCAACACAAACTGAATTGAACATACTAAGTTCCTCACATTTAAAACATGTATGCAAAAAGCAAGACTAAGCTTTATTTCCACATGAACCTGAAAACACTGCACCACTAACCACAAAAACTCTGAGGTTGTTTTACCATTACTGGCTACTCAGGGAAGCAGGAGTTCCCCTGGGGAAGAGTCATTAGTCATCCTCAGGCTAGCCAGAGACCATATCTTTAGTCACACTGATGCTTCTGGCTATCACTCTCATGTGGAGTTAGGGACTACAGTGGAACTACTTTACTTATTTGGGTTGGAATCATTCAGAGCTGCCCGTGGGCTGTGGGCCATCACCTTGGCCATGAGCCTAATGTCCATTTATGTGCCAGCTGTTTGTAGGCTTTTATTCTCTTGGCCTATTTTGCATCAATACTAAACTTACCTCCATGCTGTAATTTTGTTTATCTGGATGCCTGACCATTTAACTAACCCAACACCGCTCTTTGTCAAGGTTGTCTTGTCCCACCTTCTGAACGCGGTGTTACAAATGTGCTCCAGCATACAAAAGTGGATTTGCTTTGACATTTGAAAACTTTTTGTTACTCTTAAATCTGTGTCTTGATAGCTATCTTTTTTTAAAAATATGGCAACAGTTGCTTTGGTAGTTTCTATCCTATCTATATTATCTCTCTTCTCCTAGTGGGTGCCAATATGTCTGATAGGTCTCCCCATCTTCCCACTGGCACTCTGTCTTTTCCTGTGGTTAAGACTCTGATTTTCTCCATGTTTCAAACCATGAATTTTCCTAATTCCCCAGTCCTTTATTCTGCAATGGTTAATCTTCCATACATTGCTAACTTGATTTTACCTATTTTATTTTTCAGCTATAAACATCTATTTATTTATGCTGACTTCATTTCTCTGAGTGACATTTTAATTTTTCCACAATATGTCAATAATTATTTCAGAATTATTCTCTCCTCTCTAAAAACTAAAATGTCTGGGTTTCTGGTGATAGTATGGTTTTCCCATATGTTTTCAGTCATTTTGTTTTGTCTTACAGTTGTTTCTATTTGTTGCTTTAAGGAATTCCTCAGTGTTACATATGACAATACCCTATTGTGAATTCTTGGCAATTCCATTTTCCCTAGAATTAACATGCACTTGCTTCTAGGAGACATCCTTGTCTGAAGATCTCATTCACCTAGAATCTAGGGTTAACATGTATTTTGAGTTTGCACTTGCTCCCAGGACAGACAACCTGAGAGACTGGACTATGGCTTGAAGCCTTGCATCTTATCATCCTCTTGACCTAGACTTCATCTCTCATGCTCCATAAGGCTGCAGCCTCTTAGACACTGAAGAGAAAAGCCATGGCATCTTTGTCCTTCACTCTGCTATTTCCTCCTATCGGGAGCTTAGTGAATTGTGTATCTTTATTGTTTTAGAAGCCCCATTGTATCTTTAAATAGATCTTTTTCAATATTTTCCACTTCTCTGCTGTTTCTGGTCTGGGTGAAGGAGGGCAGTCCCCAGGGAAGCACTTGCCTCTCAACTGTCCAGGCCTGCACAGCCTGCCCAGTCTTCAGTGTGCTCTTCTGTCTGCATCTCCAAACTCAGTTTCTTTCTACAATTTATCTAGAAAATATTCTTTTGATCTCACCCTTGGAAAGATGTCGGGCACTAGGCAAGAAGAGAATCAAATGGTCTAATGACACTAGATAAGGATTTTAAACTAGTCACCCTAATGTCAGCCACTTTAGAATACTCTACCCTACCCTCCCACACCACATCCAGGACACACACTTTTTGATAAGCGATGCCTGAGTTCTTCCAGGGTCAGTAGGGAGAACCAGCTTGCTTCTCATGCTTTTCCTTTGTTCAGGCTTCAGGTTGTACCTTCTTTTATTCTACCAAGACAGCACATCATATAGGTTTTCATTATTTAAAAATGAACTTAAATCTCTTATTCTCTTATATTTTCTCTTTTATCTGCCATGCCCTTATGGTTCATATGTACTTATGTTGTCATTTTATTGTATATTAGAAGAGAAGAGAGAAAACTGGTAATGGCTGATTTACTGTGATATTTGAAAGTCTTGATATGCTGTTTTATGAAGCAATGTAACTGCAAAACTAGATAGGTATCATATATCTTCACCCATAGTAGCAGAGCTAGGTAGATATCATATGTCTACATTCACAATAGCAACGTGAGCTATTTAGCACCACTCTTATGGGTGGGCTCTTTCATCTATTTGAAAATATTTTTCAGTAAATATATAAGTTTATAAACTTCCTACAATCAACTTGAAAGTACCGTATCTTCAAGTCTTCTCTTATTTCCCCCAAAGATATATTTTCCTTCCTTTTTCTTTAAAAACAGAAGCATAAGGGGAAGTAAGACAAGGGAGACTTCTGTGTCTGAATTCTTAAGACAAGAAAAATCACAGGATTCTTAGATGGTCTTAGAGATTTATGTGTGGGGAGTGTCTATCTGATGCAAAGGGCTTAAACTTGCTGCAATGTTTATAGCCAATACCTTTCAAACTATTTACTAAATAGATTTTACAGGTGATGTACAATGTTTGAATCATAAAATACCAGGGATGGGGGGAATATAAAGGTTATCTCATTTGAATTTCTTGTTTTAATATTAAATAAACTAAACCCTAGAAATAGTGATTTGTTCCAAGGCATTCAGTTATCAGTAGATAAAAGACATGGCTTAAGAGTGAGACAGAACTCTATTTTAATCATGGCTTTGACACTGATTAGCTCTGAGACATTGGCCAATCGGCATCTCTCCTTAGAGCTCCAATACTTTCCTTTGTGTAATTGGAATGGTTATGGTGTATAGGGTAGCTGTAGAATTTGATTGAGGCAATACACCTTCATTGGTTCACATGGTGCTTGGCATGTTGGGAGAACATGCAATGATAGCCGTTACTGTCAGTAGCTGTAGCACGCCAGTAGTGGAGCTAAGAGTTGGTCTCAGATAACCGCTGGCTCACCCTTCAAAACCTTTCCCAAGGCCATGAGCACCTTTTCCCTGGAACTTATGGCTGGAGCCCTAGCTCTGTCTAATATGAGCCATTTCTGTCACTGTTCTTGTCTGTTCATTCCTGTTCTGGTGGACTTGGGCCTCACTCCTACAGCGCAATGATGAATTCAGTATCTGGAGTGTGATTGACACCAGTTAAAGGCTTGTTGAAATGGATAATTCTGAGAGTTAGCTTAGAGAATTTCTTTGTATACAATAAAGATAGTTTCCTGGAAATAATGCTTAAGTGAAAATAAAAGTATTTTGAGTTAATAAGTGAATAAATAAATGGGGAATTAATTCTTACCCACTGTCACACTGATGACTTGATGTCCTTACAGTAGCTTAGAGGTATGGCAGCAGCCACAGCACCATCATTAGTTTCAGTTATGATCATCACATGCCACCTAAATTTGTGTGTAGATCCCTAGAGAGGTCTTAGAAGTTCTTCAGGGTTAGCTACACTATCCCATGCAATGTTTCATTCACACTTGGATATTCTTTACCAAAATTCACTTGATGTATTTGTAAGCTATTGGTGCGTAACAAACCCATATCCAAAATATACTGACCAATTATTATGTTATTTTGGAACTTTTTTTCTGGGTTACTATAGAAGCTTCCATGGCATTTCCCCAGCTACTCAATTAAAAACTGACACCCAAATCAATCATTTTGTGGTATTTGTTATATAGGCTTCTTATTTCTTATTTCCCCACTTAGTTTGGGAAGTGTCATGAGTACCTCAAACTTAACGTTAAAGTTTCTTGTTCATTCTATGATTTTTTTCCAACAGAAAGCTTTAGCATTGAGGCCCAAGTCCACTAGAATAATTATAGTAACAGTGACCCTCAAAGAAGACAGATCTAGATTTAATGTCTTTCTTCTCCAAATGAAGATGTCTTCTCTACATGTTTCCCTACCCCACCATTTGTACTTTTCACTCTAAGCTACTTCTGGAACAGGGATGCTCTTGCATTCTGCTTCATAAGGTATCTTTAAAGTAAACACCTCCCCCTCACACACACATACACACACAAACATATATATACATATATACACATACACACTCCCCCCGACACGTACACACACACACACACACACACACACACACACACACACACACACACACACACAAGCAAAATTTTACCTCACTATGGACTCTGAACTGTGTATTCAGACTGCCTAAGTCTGAACCCATCCTCTCCCTCAACTGTCTCTGTGACCTGGGGAAATTTAAATAACTGTTTCATGCCTTAGTTTACTTAGGAGTAAACTAGTGATAGCAATAATCCATCACTTTTTAAATTTAATTTTAAGATTATAACTTAATTGCAATATTTTCCCCTTCCCTTTCCCCCTCCAAACCCTTCCATATACCTCTCCCCACTATCCTTCAAATTCATGGTCTCTTCTATCATTGATTGTTGTCCCATGAATATTTGTGTATAAATTCTTAAATACATATACTGTTACTTGTATCTTTTCAGAGTTGACAATGTTTTTACTGGACAGCTAATGGGTATGTTCTTTCCTGGGAAAGAACACCTCTCCGCTCCTGACTTTCCTGAGCTGCCTATAGTTCTGTGTGTAGGGTTGAGGCCTTCCCATTCTGTTTGGCATGTCCATTGGTGTCATCCTCGTTCAGCTCATATTTGGGTTCTCATGTTGCCCAAACTTTATAGGTATATTTTCCAATGTCACTAGGAGATACCCTCGCAGTAAACTCCCCGAACTTCTGGCTTTTACAATCTTTATGTCCCTCTTCTGAAATGTTTCCTAGGCCTTAGGTGCAGGACTAGGCTGAGCCCACAGGGACTGGGCTCTGTGAATCTGCATTTTAATTGGTTGTGGTTTTCTGTTGTTGTCTCTGTTGTGAACAGGTGTTTTCTGGGTGCAAGGTGAAGACTACACACTTACCTGTGGATATAAGGCTGAATGAGTGTTGTTAGGGAGTATGCTGGTTTAGTAAATTAGTGGTTGTAGATTATCCTGCAATGACTATGACCTCACTAGTGTTGGATAGTTAGCCACGTTTCTGATAACAGGAACAGTTTACCTCTTGTTCAATGGGTCTTAAGTCCAAATAGAGAGCTGGTTACCACCAAGGTGTATGTTCTCCTACTAAACCTGTGCTGGCTATTGATGTGGTTCTTAGGTGTCCTAGCTAGGTAGGACTATTTGTTGCTTTCCTCCTTTGGAAGTTGCATGGTACCGCGGAAGCTTGTTCTCAGAATGGGGCATTCTTATCAATTACTGCTCAGGCATTTCTGAATCCTGTTTCTTCAACACATGGTCTCTCTAGCAATAGGGACTTACCTTCCACCTCTTCAGGGCAACCAAGGGCAGCAGAAGCAGGCTGTATGTTTTGGGAGTCTCTTGGACTTCCCTGGTCAACCACTCAAAAGCAGGCATTTTTCATGTCTAATATTGGGCTTTTTTTTTTTTTTTTAACAAAATAGTGGTCTTTGGCTCTTAGAGGGACCATTGCAGCCCAGATGAGAAAAGGTCATGAAAACTTAGTATGTATATTTATACACAGAAATGTTTTAAAAAATGTATGTTTTTTAAAGGTGAATAGTTAATAATATGCTTCCTTGTGGTGTTTTCAGACATCCTCATTGTTATTTTATGCCCCTCCCACATTCTTTCCCTTTCCCATCCCCCTGATCAGATAGATCACCTGTACCCTGCTCATCCCCTCGCTATTGTTCTCTAGTTCTCCACTCCTGGCAATGGGACCACTTAATTTCCTGGTTTCTGTAGTTCCTACAGGGTTTTAAGAAGAGTAAGGAGATAGAACAAAGAGTTTGTAAGCCCTTGCAACAGGCAGGTTTAGCTAATGGCAGTCAGGAGAAGCTTCAGGCCTCACCAGACTAGTAAAGAAGAGCAACCAGCTTCTACTAGCTTCTTCCAGCTTCTCCTCCATCATCTGCTGAGAAACTCTATTGTCTAGACAACAAGGAGACATGTTTCTCTGTAGTTGTATCAGTGCTTAAGATTTTGGAGAATCTATCATGAGCCTGGAGGCCTTAACTAGACACTCAGTCCCAGGAAGTCACAGATTCTTCTTGTACAGTGATCTTCGAGACTGGGTTGCATACAGCTGCGTGCTACCCGAGATTTCAGCTATTCACTGGAGTTCCTGGAGCACGTGTTCCATGGATGAGTGTTGGGATGTATTGGAGAATGACACCTACATAGACCATTGGCTTCTAGGAAATTTCTAATGCAACAGCACATATTGTCCAGATTTCTTCTGAAGATGTCTGTCTGACTTACATAGTTGCAACCATTACTAGGCCCACTGCCAAGAAGTCTTCTCCTGCAGGCATGTTGTGTTCACTTCATGCCACCAGCGCTGTTTGTTATGTGCATATCCACTGTCTAGTATTTTAAAGATAATGATCTGTCAGTCCTCATAAGAGCTCTGTGGGTCAGGTTCTGCTATTACCTTCATTTATAGATAGAGAAACTGAGGTACGGATGGGTCAGATAACCCTAGGTCAACTGCTTGGGAGGCAGACAGCATGCAAAACTAGGTAGCCCGGGCCAGAACCTGTGCTGTAATTAACTTTGTCTTCTCTAGTGAAAGGTAACTGGGTATTAAGCAACTCCTTTCTGTATTCTATGAGCAAAGGCCTGTCTGTTTATTCTTTCATTTAATTCTAAAAAAAAAAAAAGGAATTTGTCCTATTTAGTAGATATGATGCTTAAGGTCAATTGAGGTCTGGTAACTCCATCCAAATTTCCTAGGTGCTTAAGAGTTCAATGCCTGAACTACCACACCGAACAAAGACACAGCTGATAATTGTTGCAGTTCAGGTGTAAATGTCACACATACAGGTGTTTGAACACGTGGCCCCCAGCTGATGGTGACACTTGCAAAGGTTGTGGGACCTGTAGGAGGGGAGAGTTGCTGGAGGATGTTCTATACCCTGGTGACACTTTATTCTCTTGGCTTCCTGCTTGTCTATGGACTGTGTCCAGCAGGTCTCATATGATGGACTCTGTCACCTTGGAACTATGACCTGGAATAAACCTCACATTATTGGCTGGGCTTTTTCTTTTTTTAACAGTCATATGTAAAGTAAGAAAATAACAAACAACAACAACCAAAACCACAGCGTGATAGACATTCTTGCTCAGAAGAACCAGGCGTATTTCTCCCTTTATTTTATGGATTTGTCAATGCCATGCTAAATTTAGTTTGCAGAAAAACTCACTCAATAAAAATACTTAAGTACTAGAATAGGTATATGGCTATATATTTATAATGCACAGATTGGCCTTTTCATGTCAGAAGTATTTCCTTTGATATTACAGGCACTGCCAGTATTCTATCAGATTCATATCCCAAAAATGTGCAAATCACAGGGCTCTTTGTTGAACCTATGGTTATAAATGAGGCACCCAGGACACATGACCTGGGCATCAGTCATAGGCCTGGTTAATCCTTTTGCAGCATACTTGCTTTCAGTTAACTGTTGCAGACTTTACCAAGACAAGGGTCGTCGGGGCTCCTAAAGGACACCTTTCAGATGAAGTGAGTGACATTTCAGCAGGTGTCAAAGAGCTTTCGTTGGTCAAGTGGGCATAGTGATGCTCATCTATTATCTCTGCTCCAAGGAGGCAGAAGGAGGAGGATCAGGAGTTTAAGGTTATCCCTGGCTACATAGTGACTTTGAGGACAACCTAGGTTACATGAATCTCTGTCTCAAAAATTTTTAAATGAGATTTGACTTACACGTGCTAGGAAGTTTAGCCCGCTCAGGATGCACTGCTATACAATTCTATTCTGTAGCCAATTGCAAATATCACAGGCATTTAAATGTGCTGTCCACTCTTGGAGACTAATTACAGCTATTTAATTGTATTCATAATTTAGCGTACATCTAAAAAATATGCTGTGAAATATCAGGAAGACCCTTTAATACTGGTGTTCATTTACAAACTGTCACATTTATAATGCGTCTTTAATCTTCTAGGGTCTGCTAGAATTCTTTATTACAGTCTGCTTTGTGCTTTAAATATTAAAGATTCAGCAATACTTCAAAAGGTGATGATGCTTGATACTCCGATGGTGCCTAAACCTCAACAGCTAGATACATTGAGGGGTATTCAGTGGCTCTGGCTTAATTAAGTATGCATGTGTGTTTTCAAATGCAATATTTTTCTGCTTGTTAGGTTTTTGACAAACCTCCAAACAGGTCCAGGTGGAACAAAGCATGTAAACAGGCATGTGAATACAGCTCAGAGCACTCAAATTAGCACCTTCCTGCAATTAATATGCAGAGCCTGGATACCTGTGATTGACAGCACCATCCAGTACTGTCTGCAGCTGAACAGTGTAGCGTTGTCTTTTCTTTTTTCTAAAATATGTCCAGTTTAATTATGGGAAGATGTTGGTGACTGCTTCTGAGCCAATAAGATGGTATTTGTTCTCTGTGACTTCCTCTTCCCCAGGGACCACAGCCTACATGACAGAGTAGTGGCAGGCTTTACTCCAATGTATCATTTGCCCTCATTACCTAGCACTTAAAGGTACCCTCCTCCTAATTCAGCGTGCTAACCCCCGAGACCAAATGATGAGTGGCCATGGATGTTTGAAAACTACTCAAGCAGTTTTCAAAGTTAGAAAAAGAATTGGACAAATATAAAAACCCATCTATATTACTGGAAAGGCAAAAATTTCTGTTTGGCATGTGCTGCACTTTCAGTTCTGCTATGAGAACCAAAGTGTTTTTAAAAGAAATTGTGTTTTGTTTTGAGTAAGTGCATCCAAATTTTTGTCAGCAGAAATGAAGTATTAAGCTCACATCCCCAGCCCATGACATCTAGACATTATTTCATACACACACACAGTATTGTCTAATATTAAAATCCCCACATAGGTAAGACCATCTCAAAATATTACTTATGGAAGCTACCAAATAGAGGCTGACAGCAGATGGGGAAGAGGACAAGATGACTTACAGACAAGAGAAGTAAAAAGAAGCCGGCTTTGACTGATTCAGTCTGCCGCACAACCAATGTGTGTGTGACAACTGCTCAACTAGATATAAATTGTAATAAAGATATATGTGGAGGCTACCAATAAGGGCTCAATTATTGTCCTGTAATAGACAAGATTGCACAATAAGTAAACAAACAAATAAATAAATACAACCGGTCTGTGAGAACCTAGGAGGTATTAGAGCAATTTTCCAGGTGAGGAAGTGCTAGTGGATATGACAGGTGAGGTATTGTTATGATAATACCTAAGGCAAAGCAGCAACCACACGAAAGGATAGACAAATCTGAATTAATATGATCTGATCGGTGAGGTGGCATTTGGACATAATCTTCCTGTATTGTGGAGAAGGCTGCACGCATATCATTCCCAGAATGAGCTGTGTGTGTGTGGAAGGGTGTAGACAGAGGACTCAGCGGGAGGAAAGACAAATTACAGGCAAGGTTTCAGAAGACTCTGTGCTTGGCTGGGGAAGGAGCACCCTTGGAAATTGGATTTGTAAACAAATTAAAATGTGAATTCCTTTCCTGAAGCCTTTAGTGGGTGTTGACAATAAACGCTTAACCTTGGTGCTGGGAAGACTTTGAAACCAATAATTAGGGGGAAAATGGAGGTAGGAAAGCATATTTTAATCCTGCTTTATCGTTTTGGTAAGCCACAGTGATTCTTTCTACCCTGGACTCTGAGCAAGTGGCCATTTTGGATCCCCAGAAAGGAAGATGTTGGCTCCGCAGAGAATCCTAGCCATCTTGTGTTTTCTTGACCTGTGGTTGGCACCTCTGATTAACAGTCTTCAAAGCACAAAGGAGAGCCGAGTGTGCTCAAAGTGTGCGTTTTATTAAGCAGTAGAAATTCAGAGTTTGAGCCTGCAGGAAAGCGCCTGCGTGATCTTTAATGGATTTTTAAAGATGACAAGAAAGGAAATGGGAGCGCAAAGCAAGGGAAGGCAGAAATTCCCTGAAGGAGCATTCTGGAGTAAATCAGTGCAACGGAAAGAGTGAACTCCTAGGGCCTGGGGATGTCTCCTAGGTTTTCAGCTGGACACTTATGGCCTGGTGGGTCCCTGAACACCTGTGCTCTGGGCAGACTTTGACAGAGCAACTCACGGGAAGACAGACGACAGCACCTGAAGTGCTGTTTGCAGGGCAGAAAATTGCTCCCTTTCCACACTGGGCTGCCTTAGCTCTTGTCACATGGCTTATTACAGCCTCCCATATAACCATGCCATTTATGCATGCTAACTTGGCCACTGTAATGGTATTTCTTGCCTTCCGTTTTCACTGCTGCTCAGGCAATTAAAAACAAAGGAAACAAATGAGGTGGCTCTCAGAAAACCTGAGTCTGTAGGTGGCAGATGCCCAAAACCAGATAGCTCAAGTTGCAGCTACCATGGAAGGAACCTCAGAACAGGAAAACAACTCTACTTCCCGAGGATTTCACTTCTATATTTATTTTCTTTAGATAAGAGGCTGCTTTCAGCTAATTTTTGAAACAAACAAACAAATGCAACAACCCTAATAAGTACCTCTGTTAAGAAGTTTGGCAAATACTGTTAATACAATTACGTGTTCATATGGGATGGGACATTGTTAGGACCGTCTGCTTTCATCTTGTAGCACAAAGACCAATGTTAAACCCACACTGTAGAATTACATCTGCAGCAGTCCTTGAAAGAGCTGCCCTATTGAGGCTGTGTGATAACAAGTGCTTTTGAAATGCTCCATTTACAGGTAGATAGGTCCTACCTCCTATTCCCTATCCTAGCCTTCTGATTGGAGTGATTTTAAAAAACTAATTAGAAGAATCTGCTTTCTTCCCCTAGGTCAGATTTAAATAGCACAGTGGTTCTAGTACTTAATCTCTGGTCTTATACACCCAGAATATATACAGACAAAATATATACTATACATTACAGTCCCTGAAGGAGAGCGCAGCACTAAAGGTCAGAGTTGACTTCAGTGACACATGGCTTTGCTGCTGGCCCTGAAGCTAGTAACAGGCTCCACACCCTTTTGTTCTCTGAAGACTCCAGGATGTAGGGAACTCTGAGGAAGGTACCAGCCTAGAGCACAGTGACTGGTAAGAGCTAGACTCCATCAGAGCTACAGGGGATTACAAGTAAGAGGTCAAGTTCAGCCATTGTGTAGTTGTATCTTATCTCAGAATACCCTACCCCAGAGCATGGAAGCACAGACAACAGCTACACTGAATAGGGTTTCAATTGCACAAATATATCTATAGCTCTCAGAATGCACGGCCAGCCAGCGTGTGTGTCTAGGACATAGTGTATGGTAGAACCATTACAGAACACAGAAGGAAAATTCTGATTCTTCTTGAGTAAAGACTTCTGGCTTTTAAGGTAACTGTGTTTGTCATTTAAACATGCACACTTGGGAAACACAAGGCTTTGTTTTCTTCAAGAGAAGAGGGCTATTTACTTTTAGGACTAAATTCTTTGTATAACAACATGTATCAACCTAACAGTAGACTGCCTGCTGTATACCCATTATAAAGTCTGTCCCAGAGTAGATTCTGAGCTCTCCCTGGGAAGTCCAAATCTTATACTCCTTGAGGTTCTCAGCAATAATAATCTGCTTACTTTTAGATACTCAATGACCTCATAAACTACTGATGGCTAGTAGCAGTGTGGGTGCCTACACATAGTACTCCTAAAAAGAGAATTGTGGTCGAGCCCTGCTCTGGTAACTGGTCAATGTGTATGCAAGTAGCAGAAGACCATAGAAGTGCCCATACTTCAAGCAGTAGATTTAGAATTTGAAGGCTTAGTTGACTCAAGTGCCAGCCTAAGCTCATGGAACAACCAAGAACTCTGGGTCATTTCTTCCTCTTAGAAAACTTTTACCAAAAACCTAGTATTGCCTGGGACTATTTTCTGGGCTAAAATTATATCATGAATCAAAACAGATGAGATTTCTGCATTTATTGGAGCCTATGTCTTAAGGCCCACCAAACACTGTCTTTGTCCCTCCTAACCACTGAGGTCCCTTCTCTCGCTAGGACCATGGTTACCTCACTCCCTTTACTTTGGATACACTTTGTATGTCCTCTCAACCTTCTGATCACCCTGAGAGCAGCACTCTAAATAATAACACCTGCCTTTGTTCTAGATGCATGGCAAGGGATTGGGATTTCAAGCCACATTACAGTTCACGAACCTTCAAAGAAGAGGGAGGGACTGAGGGCTGCTAAGATAATTATTCCAGGCCTGGCTCTGTGTTAAACTCACCTCAGTGACCTTTCAAAGTATCCCCATGACTATGTATGACCCCACTTTCTCAGTCAGCTCTTCTTGGATTGGGCTTAATTTCTGGTATTTGATCAAAACTCTACCCACAGTTCAGTTCAATGTACAGCCAGGGTTGAAGACACATACTCAGACTAGAACCTGGTTGAGAGGAGGTTGAAGACACATGTTCTAGATTAGAACCTGGCTGAAAAACACCTACCAGGGTAAGATGGTGAGACCTACACAGAGACTCTGATGAGTTTGAACTTGATTCTATGAAAACTGAGGATCCACAAAAGGCATGTAGGTGAACGATCTGGTGTCTTAGAGAAAGCCTGTGGAAGAATGGAAGAGGTGCTGAAGAAAGAAAGGGCCACAGGCAGTGAGGCTTGGATAGTATTTGAAGTAGTCCTCATGGGAGAAGATCTTAGGTCTGGACAAGGGTTACTGCAATACCCCAGCCAAGGAACAAGATTCTGTGGAAGTACCAGTAGGTTCTTAGCAGACATGCATCACATGATAAGTGGAAGTACAGGGGTTAGCGAGCTGAGGAACCAACAGTCATGTGGTTTCTATTATAGTACTGGCTAGGCACATACCACTGCTAACTAAAGATGGAAATTCCCATTAAGCCTGTGCTATCCAGGTTAGCTGAACACTCTGGGTGGGACTCAGGACCGTAAGATCCAAATAACTTTTAAGAGCATTTCAGTTTGAAATCCGATGGCCCTGTTGCATAGGTTTACATTTCCATCTTTAAATTCTCTACACTGTTTAGCCTTCTGTATGGGATCAAAGATGTATACTAGATAAGGAAATATGTGATGAAAAGGGCGTCTCTTGTGCTTCTGATAATGTGAGCTTGGTGAAGCTTCCCCACACTACTGAGCAAGTTATTATCTTTCGATTAATCTGAACTGAGCTCATAATTCCATTTAGCATTTTTGCTTTTACAATCCATTACACGAACCCACCACTCTTTAATGTTTCAAAGTGAATGGGATGGGAGGGTGGGGTACTTGGGAGGGTGTGAGAGAGGGAGGGAGAAGGAACTGGGATCAATATGTAAAATAAGAAAAATAAGTGAGCTGTCAATTTATAGCAGTATTTACAGCAAGCATTATGACAGAGGGTGGGAAAGTGGAAAGTTATCATTCAGAGGATGGGAAAGTGAGGCTACATGCATAGGTTTCACCCCCACTCTGTGGACCACGATGTGGGCATGGGCGCACAGAGGGTTCCCCCGGTTCTCTGCGGCAAGATAAATTCGGATGTTTTCTACTTGTTTCTCTGAATGTGCCATTGGTAACCCAGCAGGCCAAGTTAATATTATCTTGTGTGGGGTTTATATGGGTGTTTTGTTACCGTTTGGAGAAATGACCAGTTTACTTGGTTATATTGACAGCTCTACTGTAAAATTCCCTGGCACTAAAGGTCAAAAAGACCCAGTTTTCCTCTGCTAGCTTCTACCCAAAAGAGAATAAATCTGGGAACTGAATCGCTTCTCTGACAATAATTTATGAATCATGCATCAATGTGTTTGAATTGAGAAAGGCTTTCATATCCTTTCCATTAGCTCAGATTAAGTTTTCATATGGGTGCTGAGAATCATGCTAGCAATATCCTCGGCTCATTTTTATGAAAATTTTATCAGCACTTTTTCTGTACTACACTCCAACTGGGATGTCTGGGAATCTAAAGCTCAGCTTTGGACATGAACTTCTCTCAACCTGGCTGGCTGCTGCTCTAAAGGTTTCAATATTTTATGGGCTCTGGCTAACTCAGCCGTGAGATTCGAGCTGCAGAGATTTAAGTCTAATGTAAAATCATGAACGGATGAAAACTGGGATGTCATAAGTAATACATCTACAAGAGTAGGACGCAGTTACCATTTTTAAAGGGGCTTTAGAAAGAAAACAACATTCTCTGTTCTGTCTTTATGCCCGAAAATGAAAAGCCCCTGAGCTATTGTACTAGTACAGGGGCCATCTTTTCCTGCTTGCTTTTTTTCAATTGCTGCTTAATTGTTGCGGTGGGCTGCTCCTGCCTCCTCCCTCCTCCTCGGGTCTCCCATCCACTGGAAAACTCCTGACGCGTGCATTCCAGAGAAATGGGCACAGTGTGGTTGAGCATATAGGCCAAACCCATTTCTTACATCTTCTCTTTTTGTCTCAAAACTGGTTTAAAACATTTGGAAAATCTGTCTATTTAGCTGAAGTGTCCCAGTGCATTCTTTCCTAGGAATAGCGGGGTCACACGTGGTCTGCCTGATGGACCTTTCGGCTGCAATCTATAGCCATTTCCCTCGAGCCCCGCAGAGCGGGCAGAGCAGAGGAGCTCGTAATGGCTGCAATAACAATGCATTCTTTGTGTGGGAGAATCCAGGGGGAAGAGCCTGGTAGACTGGTTAGTCACAAAACCCATCATTTTTGCACTCACTTGTTTTCTTCATTACGTGCTCTACCCTTAAACATATTTTTAAACAGCAAATAGATTTCACTGTGAAACACCACCACCTAAGCCTAAAGTGAACAAATACAAAGGTCTTCTTTGGAGATGGCTGTGGCCACCATTGCTAGCTATTAACCTGTTTCAGTGAAGACAACTGAGGGCAGGATCTGCCTGTCTATGCCCATGCTTGTAGAGAGAGCAATGGTTCGTAGACAGGGTTTAATCCATTTGTTCAGAAATGTCAACTAAGATTACCCCCCCAACTCCAAAGATCTAAAATCAACACCCCTCTAAGATAACTACAGAACTGCACAAGTGACAAAGACCAGAGTATGAAGTAAAGGGGCCTTCAGGTTGTGAATCTCCAGCCACCTGATACGAAGGACTAGGCAAGTCTTAAGAGCTGCAGGGACCTCAGGATGTAGGGCTCTCCAGTATTTCATGTCAGAAGCTGCTGGTTGGCCCTTGTGTTCAGCTGAAGCCAGCTTTTCGTTTGTAAGCAAACAACATGGAAAATTATATTTGCACATAAACATATTCTTGAAGCTAGTCGTGAAGTTCCTCGATTTCATCTCCTGTGGCAGAGCACCAGTCTCCCTAGCTGCTATGTTATGAGGCCACAGTTGTCCCTTCTTTTCTCATCCATTTGTCATCTAGCAGAGCTTGACCAAAGCAATGCTGCAGTCCTCAGCCCGGCTCACTGATAAACACTCCTGGTTTGGAGTCTCATTTGTAACAGCTCAGGGTGTGGGTGATAGACATGTTCTCCATGAAAGCTGGTGTCGTGTCCCCATTCTACACACTTATCCATCACCAGGGAGGGATAAGTGTTCAATGGCTGGGTGCTTGTTACCCTGGGGAAGATGCCGAGGCAGAAGAGGAGAAAAGCCACTAGGGTGTGCTTCAGCTGAACCCCTCCTACACTCTGGACCTATAAAAACTCCAGAGAGGATGGTGAGGACAAAAATTATGAAGGCTGAAAAAAATAGTGATTGAAAAAAAAAGGCAAAATATGCTGTGTGCATACATGTGATATGAGGGAAAGCTCAGTGAGATGTACAATCACTATCACTGTTCCTCCCAATTATCAAACTCATACATGCTCAGATAAGGGAGAAAAAGATAAACAGAAACCCCAACCCCTGTGTGAGGGCTGAGAGTTCTGGGTTTGAAGCCCTGGGTGGGTGTTTCGGAATGCACACCCAGATAGTATGCGAAGCACAGAGCTATTTGCCCTTACGCTCTCCCTCCTCTTCCTTGCCTGTCTTAAAGGCTCTCCTGCCCTTATCGTGGTCCACCCTTTGACTTTTGTCACATGGTTATGTTCAGGTGCAATTTATTTCTAGATTCCACAGTGAGAGAAGATACTGCTCATTTGTTTGAGTCTGGCCTAACTCATTTTCCTGCAAACATCACAATGCAAATCAAATTCCTGGACCTTCTTGTTCAAAACGTATCAAGAACTCATATTTTAACCAGATTAAAAGCCAAACTCCTTAGGCTTGGGGGTCTGTTGTCCAAAACCCTCCCTCCGTGACCTTCCCTTCCTTACCCCCCTTTCCCCTTCCTCTCCCAGTACTCACATTCCCCAGCTTCTTAAACCCCATGCCCCAAGCATCTCTCTGCCTTTAGGGGCTCTGCACGCTTTTTCATCACCTGGAGCTTTCAGCTGTTCCTCTTGATTGAGCTGGACTTACTTTTGCTTAGCTTTCGGGTCCCTGCTTCATCATTAGCCCTGCCTGTAGAGGCATGTCCTAACACTTGAAGCCTTAGTCTCACCTTACATCTACCTATGGAACTCCAAGGTCCCTGCCACAGCATCTCTCACTTGCTGATCTTTTTCAATAGATCATGAGCTCATCTCCCTTGTTTCCCCAGCATCTGACACAGAGCCTGGCTTGTGATGAGCCTTCTGAAAATATCTGGTGAACAAATAAAGTCTTGCAAGGAAAGGTAGAACATGAGCACTCGGCGTTTTCTCCACCCTGTCTGGGTAGAGCCTGCAAATGAGGTCAGTCTTTAATCAATTGGTCCAAATTGCCTTTAAACTATGGCTTCTCATACAGAACCAGAGATGAAAGCAAATGGAAGTTGGGATTTCCTTAGAAAAAAAGGCCAACCCTGACATTTCAAATAGGAGACTTTCAGATGAAACATAACCCATCCCCTGCTTGTACTGGTCAGTTGGATGCTCTTAACAGCTCTGAAAAACAATGAGATGCAATTCTCTCTCTCTCCCCTCTCTCTCTCTCTCTCTCTCTCTCTCTCTCTCTCTCTCTCTCTCTCTCTCTCTCTCTCCCTCTCCCTCTCCCTTCTTACCTTCCTTCCCTCCTTTTCTCTCCCACACACCCCTCTGCCCAAGCAACACTCTTAAGAGGAGGGAAATGCAATTACACCCATGCCTGTTTAAAATTTAAGAGCAAAAAAAAAATGAGTTGAGGTTTTTTTTTTATTTCCTTTTTGCAGGAAACAAATTAGCCCACAGTAGACTTGTGCCTGCAAGCAGCCCGTTTAATTTGGTTACTTCCTATGCCTTGAGGCTAGCTTTCCCCCACTAATTCTGCCAACTTCTTTCTATATCAGGGCTTATCTCCTTGCTGTCTACAGAATCGTATGACAAGCAAGAGTCCGAGCTGTATTTTATCTATTTAATCATCCCCATTGCCTGATCCCAGAAAGTCTAAGTAAGGTGATGAGTCATTTTTACAAGCCCTGGCTCTCTCGTAAATTGATGCCCAATGGTTTCAGCCAGTGCATACTAAATGTTTAAACCTACCCCATTAGGTTTATAGCTAAAAGTCAATTCAGAAAGTTCATGTTTCTGACATGGTTGAGTTACAAAAGATATAGTGCCCCACACACACACACACACACACACACACACACACACACACACACACACACACACACACACACTTTATTTTGAGTTCTGTTCTTGGTTCTGTTCTTTGCATATATTAAGTCATAATCACTACTGTTTTTATTATTAAATCAATTAAACTTCTAATGGTCCCTAGCAAAACAAGTTGATAGCAATCCCAGGCCAGCCAGGGATGAATAGCATGACACTTCCACACAAGCAAAGGCAGAGCAGAGTAGAGTCACCTGCAATCCTGGTGCCTGGGAGGCTGAGGCAGAAGAATTACAAGTTTGAAGTCATCCTGGCCTCAAAGAGAGACCCTGCTTCAATAAAACCAAATATGTGCACAGCTTAAAAGTGGACATGGAGATTTAGGTACCACAGTGCCTTGCTTGAGACATCATTGGGTAGTTCTTAAACTTCGGCCAGCACTGTGTCCTCAGGGAGGCCTTCAGGAAGGCATCCTATGTTGCCAGGTGCAGAAAGAAGAACCCTTTGAGCCAAAGTCATGAGTCTGACACCAAAATTCTTCTAATGGCCTAGTCAAATTTCTGTTACTTCATATCTGTAAATTGCTTTCTCAGTAAAATGGGAAGAGATCTCTTTGTTATGAAATGTTTAAGGCAGTTTTCTCTGCACACATATGGCATAAAGAAAACCTTATGAAGTTAAAAAAATCTTTTCTCAACATTATTACAAAATCACTCTAACTAAACAAACCTCATGCAAAGTCCTAACAGAAGACACTTAAGAGTGACTGTCAGGGGCTGAGAAGATGGCTCAGTAAGTAAGAGGGGTGCTTACTGCAGAAGCTTGAAGACTACAATTCAAATCCCAGAACCCATGGCTGAGCATGCCTATCAGCCCAGCACTGTGCACAGGTCAGAACAATGGGTTGCTGGGATTTGCTGGCCACCAGCCTAGCTCTGTGTTCGGAGAGACCCTGCATCAAGACAATAAGGCAGAGAGTGCCAGAGTAGAGCGCCCAGTGCACTACCTTTGGCCTACTCATACATACATGTATACATACATACACATACAACATATATGTACAACACACATACATACAATGGATACTGATACACTGTTAATAGCAACAGTAATGAGGTCATTAACTGTGCATAGGCATATACATATGCATACATCAATATGTACAACACACATACACAGTGAATATTGATATAATGTTAATAGCAATGGTAATGAGGTCATACATACCCATACATCACACATACACAACACACAGTGAATATTGCTACAATATTAATGGCAATGGTAATGAGGTTAATAACTGTGCATGGGCATATACATACCCATACATCACATATACACAACACACAGTGAATATTGCTACAATATTAATGGCAATGGTAATGATATCATTAACAAGATTTCCAGGAATATAGTAGCTAAGAGATATTTATATAAAAACAAAACATTAATTTGGGGGGGATCATGGCAAGAAGGATCTTGCTGAATGGATAAACACTGATTATCTGAAGTTTGTCCTGGTATCTGTCCTTGATCCCAGCTAGGTTGTCCATCAGATGACTGATGCATGGGCCACAAACCTTCCAACTCATCAGTCTTACATGTGGCCAAAGCACTCTATTCCTATCTTCAACATCCAAACCCATGCTCAGTACCAGGGATGAAGGAAGTATATGACAAACACTCTCTTAGCTCAGAGCTGAAGAATGTTTGGTCTCAGCCAAAGGCCATCTGCCTTATCTTCTCTTCATCTGCCATCCTTAGGAAATCTGTTACCCATCACTTGATGATCAGAAGGGTATTTCAGTAAGAATGAACTTTACCTGGTTTATGGCTCCGGTCAGGACTCACTTCTCTGCAGCACAGCATTGAATCCAGTCTCTTTCATTGTCCCTCAGCTAAAAGAGAAAACAGGTAACAACGAGACAGTGGTTCAAGAAGTGAATGACTACTACAGAAAACAACATGAAGAGATGGACAAGATGGCAGCCGTTTTTCTAATGTGAACAGAGAAAGGACATTTGGGTTTTCTCTCTTCCTCTCATCAAGGAAAAGAAAAAGAATCCATTGGTAATAAAACCCCCAAATGGTAATCAGTGACCATCTCTAGAGCAGTGGTCGCTGGGAAGCAACAGTCTCTTCTTTCCACACCCTACCTTCTGAGTCTGCAGGAGGCTCTTCCTAAGAGTGGGTTAGCATCACTCTTCTGACCCTCCCAGAGTTTGGAGGCCAGGCTTACATCGTCTGTCTGGGCTAGCCTTTCCCCTTCACCGTGTCATCATAGCAGGTGAAGCCAGAATAACGCAAAGGCTCTTACAACATGGTTGTTTTAAATGCTAGGAAGAAGATACTTGTGTACATGTGCAATGAGTGGGTACATGTAATGTATAGAAATGCATGCACACTCTACTGGTGGGGATGTAAAGGAGAACAGCTACTTTGGAAGTCAGTATGGAGGTTCCTCAAAAATGGAAAAATGGACTGACAGTTTGCCCATGTAGCCCAACTTGACCAGTTTTGGGAATTTATACAAAACATTCCAATCCAACATATCACAGAGGTGTGCAATGTGACACAACTCTAACAGTTAAGTTGTGAGACAAATGGAAAGAGAAGATTTTGTTTATACAAAAATAAATTTTTATCCATGAAGAAGAAAGTTCTGTCTTTCTCAGGAAAATGGATACAAGAGCAACAAGAGTAAGTCTCAGAGAGACAAAAAGCCCATGCTTTCTTTCATTTCCCAGTCTTTACAGATAAAATTATATATGTATAGTGTCATGACATAAAAGCAAAATTCCTTGGGGGAAAAAGGGATTAATATGCAGAATGAGAAAGGGAGATGTCAAGGGAGGGGGATATGTTCAAAGTTCATTGTAGACTTCACTGAAAATGGCCTTTTGTAACTGTGTACCATAAAAAAATGTTTGCGGCAGAGTTGTTTTGGTCTCAGACTATTCAAGTCCAGCCCAGACCACAAAGCCCCAGCTGTGGAGTCAGGTGTCTTGGATTCCAGTCCAAGGATACCTTATGGGGATTCAGGTGGGTTGCTTAGCACTTTGGACCTAGTGTTTGAAGCTGTAAAAAGAGGCAATAGATCCAGAGGCTGCCCAACTTTCCTCACGGCATAACAATAAATGGAAACCTGTGTGTTTAGTACATTGATTCCTTCACGTACAATTGTCCCTGAGTTACTAATATAGACTAATGATTCCATTGTGGATGCTAAATTAAATGGCATTTTAGCTGGCAAATCCTTTTCTAGATTAATTTTCTAAATGATTATAGGATAAACCAAAAGTCCCTGATCATCTATATTTGAAATGCACACAAATGTGTACATATCTAAACAAATAAGATAAGAATTGTAAATGGCATTTACAAGCTACAAGGGAGTTTTTTCAACATTTATTGTGGCATAGAGAAAAAGAACTATGTTAATGTGTGTAGAGCCAGTAATAACATATGTGCATGACCCATGCACAGTGATGCCAGCAAACTCAGTACGTAGAAAACTTGAAATTTTCAGATATTAACATAGGAAACATATAATGGATGTAAGCGTATTTTTATTTTGCAATGGCAAATTCAATTTATTTCCACTTGGTTCTGTTGCTCATGAAGTACATACTCATCCCAACTGTCTCATGCAAGTACGGTCTCCATCCTAAGTCAGATTCACACTCTGTATTCTCATTGTCTTCCTTTAAAATCAATAAATGCCTGGGTCCAAAGTCACTGTTCTTTCCCACTTTCATATATCTTTAAGCTTTCCTTCCCCCTGGCTCTTCCTCTTTCTCTTTCTTCTTACACACACACACACACACACACACACACACACACACACACACACACACACACAGAGTAGAGGGGGGGCATGGATGGAATTATTGTCCGCACAATGAATCATTTGCTTGCTCTAACTGCATGCGACCTTTATTAAAAAATCCTTCTCGGGGACTGGGCCTCGTAGTACATGCATTTGCGAGAAAGAAGTAGGCAAATATCTGAGTTTGATGCCATCCTTGTCTACAGAGAGTTCTAGGACAACCACAGCTACATAAAGAAACCCTGTCTCAAAAAACAAAGGTTTTCTTGGGCTTAAAATATAATATATTTCAGTAGCTTAGTGAGTACTTGACTAGCATGTCTGAGGCCCTGTGTTCAGTTCCCAGTACCACCTGAGAGGGGGCAGGAGAAACTGACCCTTTTATTTACTACAGACCATCTTTAAGTTTACCCATGTTTGCAATCTCCTATTCCTCCACTGGTTCATTTTTAGGCTTCCAGGCTACGAATCCAGTTGTGGAATCCCTTCAAAACCAGCACCCTCCCTTCCATTCTAGCCTCTGCACAAAGAGGCCCAAAAATAACCAAGTGAACAGGTTTGAGTCGTTGGTTTGTCACTTCTGAGTTCTGGCTTCCAATATCTTAGTGTCTGCTCCCTATTACCACTTACATTTTACAAAAACCAAATGTAACAATATCCTTCTAAATGGGAGCTGAAGAGAGTTTACTGAAGGACCTACATGGAGGACTGCCTGGGTTGCAAGGATGGGATGGAACTAGCAAAATAAGATAAGGTATGTACCTATATTAAGGGAGTCTAGTTTGGTTTTATGCAAACTCCTTCATCAGACCTGAGTCAGTGATCTCTCACTAGCTCAGGTCAGCTGATTCTGTGGGTTTCCCCATCATGGTCTTAACTCCTTTGTTCATATTATCATTCCTCCCTCATTTTAATTGTGCTCCAGGAATTCAACCCAATGATTAGTTGTGAATTTCTACATCTGCTTCCATCTGTTTCTGGAAGAGGGTTCTAGCTTCTCTGGGGTTGTGGATTTCAGGCTGGGTATCTTTTGCTTTATGTCTGGAATCCACTTATGAGTGAGTACACAGTATATTTGCTTTCTGGTTCTGGGTTACCTAACTCAAGGTGTTTTTTTCTAGTTCTGTCCATTTACCTGCAAATATGGGGATGTCATTGTTTCTTACTGTCAAGTAGTACTCCATTGTGTAAATATACCACTCTTTCTTTATCTATTCTTCAATTGAGGGGCATCAAGGTTGTCTCTATTAATATAGGTGACAGTGGTATGGCTGGAACAATATATGAGGCCACTGGTAGTGGGTCCAATATTTAACTCTAATGCACAAACTGACTTAGTGGAGCCCATTTTATATGGAGAGATACCTTGCTCAGCCTAGACACAGGAGGTGTGGGGAGGAGCCTTGGTCCTGCTTCAATGAGGTGATGGGAGACTTAGTAAACTTCCTAGGGAAGGCCTCACCCTCTCCAAGGAGCAGATGAGAGGAGGGGTGAGGAGAACGGGAGGAGAGGAGGGAAGAGGAACTGGGATTGTAATGTAAAAAATAAATTTATAAAAAGAGGTAAGGTATGTAGAGTGAGGAAGGAGTCATTGTTTCCTCTAAGTTTAAAGGGTGTCACTGGTTGAATGTGTTCTCCTTTCCCCAGTAGTCATGCAGATGCTCTTCCCCCCCCCCAGTACCAAATTCGACTAAATTGGGAATAAAACCATTAAAGGCAAAGGTCCTAGATAAATATGGTCAATGTCCTTGCAAGATGATGTTCCAGAGAGGAGACCTGAAGACACAGTGGAAACTTCCCTTCAGTGATCCAAAGTGGCCTGGAAAACTTCTGTCCAACATTGCCGCGAGTAGACCCCAGCTATACTGACTTCCAAATTGTGAGAAAATGCATTTCTGCTGTTGAAGCTGCATTGTGTGTAGTGTTTTTCACAGCAGCCCCTGGGCTGCTGAGAGTTCCCATCAACACCCACCCAGAGCCACAGCAATAGTGAGGGTTCTAAGCAACCCTGTGTCTTCAACCTAAGGACTCCCACTGGTGCCACTGACGACAGAACAGCCCACAGCTCTTCTCACTGCTTGTTCAGCTGGCTTCTACTGGTCTGACCAGGGGCTAAGGCAGGGGAGCATAGGTGTCCAGGTCTGCAGTGATTGGCTTCCAAGGCACAGCACAAAGGGAGTGGCTCTGGAGAACGCAGAAGTAGAAAGGTGAGCAACTGCCCAAGACTTGCCCAGCCAGACTCCTGTTTTCCACCAATCTGAGCCTGCTGCTCTCATATTCATCCCAGTCAACTCAACTCTATTCTGCTAGATGCTCAGGCCAAACATCTTGCAGCCATTGACTATGTTGGAGAATTCTATTTCCTTTGCCTTAGATGTATTTCCAGAATTGAGGCTGAGGTTATAACTCAGTCAGCAAAATGCTGTTATAGAAGTATGAACACACACACACCACATACCACACACACATATACCACACAACACACACACACACACACCATACAACACACACAACACATACACACAACACACAGAGACATATATAACATATACAATACACACCACACACAACATAGACACATGTATACCACTTACAACACACATACCACACACACACACACACACACACACACATACACACCAAACACAAACATACAGACACACACACACATGCACACACACACATACACACATAATAAGGTGGTGTGTGCTTATAATCTCAGATCTGGGAAGACAGAGACAGGCAGAACTTTAAGGCTTGTTGTCTAGTCTGTACAGCTAAATTAAGACTACAGGCCAACGAAGAGACACTGTCTCAAAACACAAAGTGGTGAGGGATGACACCTGAGATTGACCTCCACACATACATGTACACACACACACACATACACACACACACACACACACACACACACACACACGCACTTGCACACACACACATACACACACACTTATGTATTCACATGTGTATACACCCTCACATACATGAACACATGTATATACATACATATATGCAAAAGAAAGAAAAATGTGTATTTCCAGAATCAACCCCCTTTTATGGCGTCTATATATATGTTTGTCTCAGCACAAGATCTGGTTCACAAATATGCCTGCAGCCACTCTCCTCTACTCCAGGTTCCACCATTCCCAAAGCCCTGTGCTTGAGTAGAACCTGCAACTTCTCCTTTTCGTCGCCAACATCACCGCCACTATTGTCACCCTTGCCAATGCTGTCACCAACACCACCAACATTCCTACCACCACCGTTGTCATCATCATCTTCACTAGGACCACCATGCCCTCCTCCCCAACTCAACCCCTCTCTAACTCTTCCCAATTATAAGCTATTTGGGGTAGGGCGACTCACGCTCCAGGAGGTCAGGCCTTCTGCCCACACACCAGTCTTCTTACCTGCTGGGTTTCTCCCTTCAAAGCACAGACATTTCTCTCTTGTTGTCCTACAGGGGGATTCTCTTTAATGGCACTAAAATATATGCAAAAATTATTGACCTCCCACAGTAAAATAAAGCTTTGTGGCCTTTTCTGAATATGTAAGTTGGACACATTAATAATGCATTCTAATTTATTAAAAAGTCATGCAACTTGTAAAATTAGAGGGAAGAAAGTAGAGGATAACATAACTTAAGTCCTGCCACCCTTCAACAGTCATTATTAATATTTATGTGACTGAACTTTCACATGTCCGTAGGCACATCCACATCTGTACCCCATATTTTATATAAATAGATTTTTATTATACATACCTTTAAAGTATTATGCACAACTTTCCCCTGATCTTCAAACTTTCTGTTTACTTTCGTCTCCCTTTTCTTTCCCTTCGTCCTGTCCTTTACATGACCCTGGACCCGGGGATGGGGGTGGGGGGTAAATGTTAACATTTTAGAATACAGCCTTTCACATTTGTTTCACTGCTTCATTGTCATGCGAGAATATTTAAGGACATATATTTGGTTTTGTGTTCATTTGCATTATGAAAGTTAGACCACACAATATTCACTGCTTCTCTTTAGCTCCTAAGAAAGAACTTATTAGTCAACTGATATCAACATGTTGTTTGCCAATTTCTGCATAATGGTATAAATGTGTCACAACTGTTTACCCAACCAAGCCCCTTTTGATGAATATTCAGAGTATTTGCAAATACTCCACATGTCATGATGAGTATAATGTTCTTTTTCAAGTTGGTAAATTCATTTATAATGGAGCTCTCCATGAAGTGGACTGATCTTACCGTGTGTCTATCCTAAAATGATTATACACACTGCCAGGTCGAGAGGCTCTGGGGTTGTAACACTGTCATATTACCATCAGTAACATGATATTAATGAAACTCTGAAAATTTAAAACTGCATAATGTTTTATCCATGATGAGGAACAATTTATTGGAAACAAAATCCAAACAATAAAAGGGTCTCATGATCATCTGAAGAAATGCAGATTTAAAAACCATGGATAGACCTGGTTTATCAGATCTGTTAAACCCACAATATGTGGATGTATGTAAGCTATAAAGGAAATAGACACCCTTTAACACCACAATACTCTTTTGTCCCCCACCCCCTACCCCACGGCTTTTGTGTGCTAGACTTCTTTCACTCCCTCCTGTTCTTATTTTTGCATTTTGTAGCATTCTGAGCCTGGTTTACAATAAACTCTTTGTAGTCACACCTCATCCTTCGGAGGTCTCTAGTACCCTGTCCCACACTTACCCATCTTCTACTAGTTTTTCCTCTGATATTTTTAAGCTCTATCCTTCATACTTCAAACCCTGATACACATGGAATTCCTTTTAACCTGCAAAAAGGGTTGCAGATTAAAAAAAGGGGCAAGAGCAGATTTTTCTCTTTCTTCCATGCGGGAAACAAAAGATTCTAACTTCACTTATTCAATACGTTGTTCATCTCCAAGTATGCGGCTCCGGGTATTTGGTCAAATGTTGTCTCAGCTGGGTTACATTGGTGAGTGCTTCTTGTCAGCTCTAAATTATTAGACTCAGCATCCTTGGATGTGCAGTGAGCTATGCTAAGTGTTTATGTGGAACAGGCTCTGCTGCTCTGTGGAACCTAGGCAGTTAATAATAATATCAGTTATTATTAGTTACTATTGGAATACTTTCTGCTTGTAAAATTCCCTTTTCCTGGTCAGGCTTGCAAAGAGAGTGGGCTCATGTTGGGACTTCTGAGCTGATTGAATTTTGGTTAAAATCTCTGGATATAGGAGGTTTGAAAACCAGGGGATTTGCCATGAAGCTATTCCCAGACCACAGGAATCATTTTCTTTCTTCTTTTTTTAAATTAATTTAAAAAAAATTTCATTTTATATTCCAATCAAAGTTCTCCCTCCTACCCTTCCTCCTGCCCCCCTCGCCTCCTCCCAGCCTACCCCCATCCACTCCTCCCAATAGGCAAGGGTTCCCATGAGGAGTCCACAAATTCTGGACCACAAGATTCTAACTGTCCTACCTTTTCTGTCTTTGACATTCCTGCAATTTGTGGGATAATGGTTTTCTGTCACTCAGTTAAAGGAATGGGGAGAAATATCATCTCTTTTTATTAATTGAAATATTAGTCAATTTACATTTAACTTTGGAAACATTTAGGCTGTTAGGAAGAAGAAATGGCTGTTACATGGTGATGAAGCACCCCAAATATCTGTGTGATTTGACAGTGCCTGAGCCCTGCTTCATGGCTGAAATGTATTAGGTACCCACAAATCCTTGGAGCTTAACTTGCTCATTTCTGTCTGTTCAGCTTGGCTATGCATCTCGATCATCTTTTGCATTAACGTTTACTGAGATGACCATGTTGAAGAACTTTCTGGAAAGGTCTCCCAGAAGCTGTTTTATACACTATATTTCCATCCACACTCGGACTGAAAAATTTCATTAAGAACAATAGAACCAGAAGCAAACATGGGAATTCCTTACAGGCACTATAAATGAAATAGATACCTGTCTATGGAGGCTTCACGATGTAGATACCTCTGCTCATCTTTGGGCAGTGCCTCTGGATCCCATGTAAATTGGATATAAAAGTACTGTCTAGAGGCCCATTAAAATGGTTCAGCAGGTAAAGGTACTTGCCATCATGCCTGATGATCTGAGTTCAATTCCCAGGACCCACCTGGTAGAAAGAGGAACTAGCTGCCACAGGTTATCCTCTGACATCCACATGCATGCTAAATAAATGGATAAAATTTCTAATAAAAATAACATAGACTTTCTAATGAACAGAATAATTAAGGGACAATTGTACCACACAGAAGTCAAATGAACACACACTGAGTCTAGAGTCTAGTTTTTAACAGACATTCTGTAAAAATGTTTCACCCCTCCTCACTTCTCCAAGTCAAGTTTCTAACTCATTCCTCCATTCCTCCTTTTCATAATCTCTATGTCCTTCATGAAGTGACTGGAGAGAGTGTTTATGTTCTTAAGCAAAGACCCCTCTGCCAAGTCCGAGCACACAGAACACCTAGTTGACGTGTCTTTTTCAGAGAGATGCATGGAAACCTTAGAATGTGAAAACCGTGGCTGCACTGCTGGCTGCATCTCTTGAAAAGTGTTAATTGGTATTAGCAGAAGGCAGATCACCCTGGCAATTGTTAATATGATGTTCCCATTGTTTTGTTTTGTTTTGTTTTTTGTTTGTTTGTTTGCCACAGAGAAAGCACTATTCTAATTGAAAGGCAGCCCCACAACTTCCCAGGTAGGGAAGAAAAAAGCATGGCTAATTTGCTCAGTGTCACACCTGCTCTGTTCCTCACTAGACCAAGGGAAAAAGACAGTGATGGCCAGTGTCCTATAGGGGTACAACAGAAGTGTATCTGGTTCTCACAACCCAGTGGATAGAAGACAGTTCTTTGTTTAGTCAGAGCTTCTATAGTTAAATGTAATCACTTCCCTTTGAAATGAACACTTATCTCAACACCATTATTAACTGATGGACACATTAAAAATATCATTGAATGAGCATCATATGACAGGCACCTTTCTAGGTACTAGTATCATGGCCAGGAAAGAGAGAGAGAAGTCTCTGCTCTCACAATAATAAACATCATTGAGGAGACAGATATGCAGTGTAATCTGTTATTAATAAGAACAACCCAGATGTGCAGAGCAGGAAAATTGATAGTAATTTGTAGTTGGAGACTTTTCTCTGTCCTGATTCCTGCTGGACTGGTTTCTCTCCTGCCCGCTGGTCCCCACAGCTGCTTATGAAATAATCAGTGAGTCTTAATATTAGTTACAAACTGTTTGGCTTGTTAGCTAGCTCTTACAACTTAAATTAGCCCATTTCTATTATTTCACACTTTACCATGAGACTCATGGCATGTTACCTCACATCTTGGATTCCTCAGCAACTGCTGGCATCTCCTAGATGCCACCTTCTTTCTCCCTGTATCTCTACTTGAATGTCCCACCTAAGTAGTCTGTCCTGTCATGGGCCAAAACAACTTTATTCATCAACCAATAAAAGCAACACATATTCACAGCATATAGGGCACCCACATTGTTTCCCTTTCTCTGTCTTCTCAAAAGGAAATGCTTTAACTTTAATATTGTAAAATTACATATAACAGAACAGGTATCAAGCAAGAATTACAGTTATAATATTTTGTCCATTTATATTTGGCAAAATTAAAGGAGATACTCCATTATCTATTCTGTCTTTGAGTGTCTAAAGTTTCATATCTAGTTTATATTTTATCATAACTAAGGAAAACTACAACTTTAACTATATAGTCTTCAGGTCCACCAAAGACCCCAGAAGAATATATTACCTGAGTAAACAGGAAGTGCATTGTAAGCAACTTCCAAAATTCTAGAAATGACAGAGATATCTGACTGCCTAGACAGACACCAAAAGTTCCTTTTTGGGGCATCCATCTTTGGTTCAGAGTGTCTGGCAGACTTCTCAGTGAAACAGGAAGTTTGAAGGTCTGTCCCACCAATATTGGCAGCTTGTCAGTCACTTACCTCTGTGTTCTCCAGAATGTCTGACATTTTCTTCTGTGAAGCAGGAACCCTGAAGGACTGCCCCACCTTGTTTTGGAAAAGTTTAGTAGTCACCTTCCTGTGGGTCCTGCATATTCAGTCTGCTCAGCACACTGTGAAATAGTCAAAGTCTAGAACAGTTTCTTTGTCCAGTGGCTAGCCTTGTCCCTATGAAAGCAAACTCCATAAGGAGCTTCTTTGATGTCCATCATCCTCTTGAAGTAATTAGTGCTGTCAGGAGCAGATGTATCTCAGTGTGTGTTTGTCCCCTATTTCATCCCTTAATAAATAAGTCTTCTGCCCGAGTTTCCATGGATTTCTCACAATATCGATTGGACATGAGGGCTATTTTAGATGGTGTGGCAAACCTTGGTGGACTGTGTAAGAGATGACATTTGAGCAGAGACCTGAATTCAATGAGGAGAGAATAATGTGATGTTGTGGGACAGAGATTTCACGATAAAGTCAGAAGTACACAGACCTTGGAGCACCGTCTGCCTGGGTGTGTCTGAAAGCATGTGAGTGAGAAGACAGTACTTGGACACTAGTTGGTCCCCATTACATGGCTTTGAACTGCATGACTCACTAGAAGCTTGTTGCATCAAATTTGATCAGGATTTTTCCCACCGACCTTGAAGCCCTTTCAATTCTAATCTCTAGCTCCTCCAAAGAGGAGCTCACCCTAGCCTCTTACACAGACTTGCACATAATGAGTGTACATAATGGGTGTATGTACACACAGTAGATGTATTTTCCCTGGCCATCTTCTCTGGGTACAATGCAACCTGGAATTTCAGATAAGAACCCTCATCCCCCTCTTCCCTTGTCCCAGAGAACTAGAATTTTGTATCAGTATCTTTTTCCCTAATGTATTCAAAACCAAATACAGTTGGGTCTAAGATCTGAGCTCTGAAGTTTGCTGGGCTAGCACATAGCTGAGCCACCAGAGTCTTACCAGGGGAGAACTCAGGTTAAATATGAGAGTAATTCACTTGTCAAATCCCCTTTCTCAGGAAGCATGAATACAATTCATTCTCCATGTAAATTGTTCCTCAGATGGTTTATCTTGCAACTAACTCTTCCCATTCCATTTCCTGACCCAAGTACAGTTTGTGAGTTAGGGTCATCTTTACAATCACTGGGCTTGGAAATCAAGGGACATTTGTCTTATTATACAGTACATCTGTTCCTTAAAATGTATTCCTGTAGGTCTGGATGTAACAGTCATAGAATTTATCCTGAGACAAGAAGACAAGCCTTGCCCTCTATAACTGTGCTTAATTTATGTTGCAAAATTACTGAATAAAAACAAATTAAAATTTAAACAAATGTAAATGAAATTCTGTCTCTTCTCCAACTTCATTTAAAATTTTGTCATAAACAGTCTTTTAATCTTAGTAGACACTTTTGGATAAAAGACTAAATTTTGAAGTTATAGAAAATGATTTTAATATTACTAAGCATTTGGTTTTGTTTAGTACAATTTAAATTGAGTTAAATAACTCAATATTTTACATTCCTTCAGCTACATAAAAATCTTATACCATAGCCTCACATAAATTTATTTTAATTTTTTCCACTAGATAGTGAAGTTAAACCTGGATAATGAACTTTGTGCCAACTTGGGCTAAAAAAAAAAAAAAAAAAAAAAAAAAATTCTCCAAAGTAAGAGGAGAGACTATTACTTAACTCTTTATTGGCTTGATTTATGACTTTAAATATTAAGATATAGAGATTGTGGTATTTATTTCCCAGTGGGGAGGCACAAAATTTGAGGAATGTTGATGTAGAGCTCTGCATACCAGAATAAAACCTTTGTGTTTGATTGCTAGCTTGACATCAGCCAGCAGACAGTTCTGAGCACACTCGTCAAATCGAGATTTGATGAAGACCATCCCCCTCCACCCTCCAGCACTCCTGATTCTAATCACTAGGACTTTTAAATACAACAGAGAGATTCTGAGGATTTCTCAGCGCCCCCACTCACAGCCAGTGAGTAGTCTGCAGGTGTTGCTGAAATAAAGAAGGGATTCTCTCCACCTGGGCCACACTTTCCTTCCAGGATACCCCACCTTTATTCATGCAGACATTGAATGGGAAAGGGTAGTTTTTCAGGAAGGCCATATGTCATAGTCAAGTGGTTTGCTTCAATAGTCTGTCTTACTGAATCCTGGCTCTGCCCTTACTTTGTCACGTGACTTTGAATGACTCATTTGAACTCTCTCTGTCCCTCAGGAGGTTAAGTGTCTGCCTCGTGAGATTATTGTGACATTTAAATTAAATAAGCTCCAGGCAAACTTCATAACAGGAGCTGGGATATATATACAAGCTTAAAATACTATTTGTATTTATTTTCTTCTCACTAGATATCAAGTGAAAAGACTAGAAAGTGCAAGGTTTTGCCTCCCTGAATTTTGTGTTCTTTCTTTAACTGCACAATTCATGGAGAAGTAAGGTTTTTAAATTTGGCAGTATTCAGGCAGGATCTGGATAGTTATCTTTGGAGGAATTGTAGAAATAATCATAGCCTAGGAAGAAGGCTGAATTTCTAGTGTCAAGATGCTAGGAATCTCTCTTACTATGAATGTAGCTTCCTGTAGTTACTCAACACTTGTAGAATTTGTTGTCTTATTTTGGAAATTAAAATTTGTCTTAAAAATCAAATAACAGTGAAGGAGAGCAATTTACTACTCGTTGTGTAGTCCACAAACCAGGATAGCTGGCATACTAGAAGAACGGTGTCAAAAATACATACTAGACTGGGGTCTGAAGGTTTACAAGGGCCCCAAGTTACTTTATGCACATAAAAGTGTGGGAAATACTTTTACAACAGTGTTTCCGAAGTCTGGCAAAACTTGAAGAAATGTCAGGTGGGGGCCCTGGGTTCCCAGGTCTCACCAGGCATGTAGAAACAGAATACTCAGAAACAAATTCCTTGAATCAGTATGAATTTTTAATTTATGCAGTTAAAAAAAATCACCTTCTAAGATCAAATTGTACCCGTTATATAAAAAGTAACATTGAAACTTAATAGTTATGAAGATGGAAAGAATACACTTATTTCGGAAGAATGTTCTTAATAGGATTTTACAAATTATTTTTCTCACCTCTAAAGAGGGGTATTGGATCTGGATATGGTGACATACTTGGAAGTCTGAGACGGGAGGATTACTGTGAGGTCAGGGCCAGCCTAAATTACACTGTGAATTGCACACTATCCTGTGATATAGAGGAAGGAAGAGAGGGAAAGGGACAGAGGCAGACAGATGGACAGAGAGGGACACTTAAGTATTTATTTGCGGAGTTGTTTACACATATTCACAATGGCACTCAGTTCTTGCCTATAGTGAACAATTCCATAGTGCTGCCCTTGCTGTTGCCTTTCATGGGGAATGGCCTTTACCCAGACACTCATGAGACTTTGTTGTGGTTCTCCAACTTTCCGACCAGTCATCTTTTCACTGTGGCCAGGCTTTGCATGTCTCTCCCATGTAACGCAGCAGAGATTGCCATTGCTGTTACCATCATCCTCTCACACTCTGGTTCCTCTCAGAGAACCCTTGCCTTCTGCTTCAGGTAACTGTCTCTCCAGCTGAGAATTAAGGTCCACAAACAAGAGGCTTGTCATTCTCTTCTCTGCCAGGAAGTGGCAAGTATACAGTGGGCATCGGCAAATATTTATTGGGTGATGAAATGAATAAATGTGCTTTGATGCTTGGATTCCACGGCTTCCTCCAGCTTTCTTAATTAAAGTCTAGAAGCATCTTAGGAAGCAATGCCTGTGGCCTGTGTTGCCTGTCCTGTGTGAAGTTGTACTTATAGATCTTCCAACCCCAGAGGGATGACTGCACCCCTCCCCTTCCTTGGTATTTCATGTATTCTTTTGTCCTATTATTCATTAGCTGGTGTGTTTGTCTCAGTTTCTCTCTATGTAATGAGCTTCTCAACATCAAGGACCATTGCTGGTCCATCTCTATACCACTCCTCTCTGTATTTGTTGGATGAAAAAAAGTGCACACATGCACGCACAGACAATGAAACTTATATACACATTCAACAAAATATTCAGATTCTAGAGCTGAGGCTGAAGACTAGTGTTAAAAGTGTTCCAAAGAAATTTCTTAAGGACTTCCACTCCCAAACCTACAGCCCAATATTCCAGCCTTCCACTAAGAACAAAGTGAAAGACCATTGCCAGGACATGAAAAGTGAGGTTAGTGGGTTTAGAACTGATGTGAGACCTGATTCCACCTGGGGACCACAGGGTCCCCAGTCAAAAAGAAACCAGCAGAGTGGTCCCCAGATTGCACTGCAGCCCCTCAGTCTGCAGGACACAGGGTTAGCTTCATCAGTCTGTCTGAACTTCAGCTTTTCTCCTCTTTTCTGTCTAAATAAAAAGAAGGGTTTTAACCTTAGCATAACAAAATATATAACAAAATGGTTATCAAATAAGAACCACAGTTAACAATATTTAGTCCACTGACATTTAGCACGATTTAAAGAAAATGTTTCACTATCTATCCTATCTTTGTGAGTCTAAAGTCCTATATGTAACTTACCTTTAATCCTAACTAAGGAAAACCAGAACCATAACTATCTGTCTTCAACTCTTTCATAGACAACAGAAGGATACTATATAAATTCTAGAAATGACAGAGACATCTCACTGCCTGGTCAGTCACCTGAAGTTCTTCTGTAATGTTCTGTCTTCAGCCTATAGGCCACAGTATGTCTGACACACTTCTCAGCAAAGCAAGAAATTTCAAAATGTTTCACCTGTGTTGGCAGTTTGTCAGTCATTTTTCTCTGTGTCCTGCAGAATGTCTGGCAGATTCTTCCATGAAGCAGGAAACCTGAAACAATGTCTATCTTGTTTCAGCAGTCACTTTCCTGTGGGTCTTGCATGTCCAGATTATACAGCATAAAGTCAAACAGCCCAGACAAGAGCAATATTTTGCTCAAATGGCTAGTCTTGCCATATTGGAACTAAACTTCATAACGAGTTTTTTTGATGTCCATCTTCCTTTCTGACACAGGTGGTGTTGTCAGGAGCAGTTGTGCCCCACCGTTAAGAAAAACCCTAAACAATTTTAAATGCCATATTCTATAGGTCTTTGAAAGGTTTGGAGAATGCCTATCCATCTCAATACATCTTGAAAACCTAACTAACTTAACTCTATGTTTTGACTATCATAGGTAACTATCTATAATCTATACTAAATTACACATTTTAAATGAACTATATAAATTTAAACAAAAGGAGAAATATACATATCACAAAATTGTCCTTAAATTTGTAACAATAAATGAAAATCTATTGCAAAACAAAGTATTTATATCTATACCATAATCCCCTTTTTACCTTTACAAAAGAGATTGGTTGTGGTCATTAACCACTTACAACCAAGCCCACTTAAATGAAAACAAACATATATAAACAAAAAATTTAAATATTTTTAAATTTAAAATATTTGGGAATTTTGGCATCGTTCTTTCCAAACTGCTTCCTGCTGGCAGGGGGCGCTGTCAAGGGGATGTTAAGAAGACGCAAAAATCCTGGCTGTAGTGATCTGTAAGGCTGCCTTTTCCAAGCTGTTTTGAATGTTGGATCGTCTGGGGGGTCTTGCTTAATCAAACCATGTTAGTCTGGAAGGAATCCACAGCTTTTTATTTTCTGTGGAAGCAAAATTAGAAATCCTTTTCCCAGTAACTTGTCCTTAGACTTAAGTTTTGGAGTCAAAGTATTTTTAAAATATATAAATTAGATTAGTCTAACAGCATTTCTTTTAACAGTTGTTCTTTCCTCTGCAGTCACACAATATAAAGACAACAGGATAGCATATAATATCCAAAATCTCTTTGTGCTTTCAATCTTTACTTGGTGTTTTATTACTCTATTCCTCCTATTTCTATTTTTTATTTATTGAGACAGGGTTTCTCTGTGTAACTTTGGCTGCCCTGGAATTCACTCCATACACTAGGTTTGCTTTGAACTCACAGAGATCTGCTTGCCTTTGTCTCCCAAGTGCTGGGATTAAAGGTGTGTGCCACCACACCCATCTACTCTCTCCAGCTGCTCATACACACCATTGAATTGTTAGCAGCACTTCTTAAAAACCATGTGGTTTGTTGTTGCTATGCTGAGTCAGGAAACCTCCCTTAAAGGAGCAGCACAAGTCTCTGTTTCTCTCTAGCAAAACAGAGTCCAACTGAGAAAAATGCTGCTACCAAGAAGCCTTGCTTGTCTCTGTTCTTTTGTTTCTAAAACCTCATTTTAATCTTTTGTCAAGTTTTAAGTGAAAGTTCCCCGATCCACATTGCAGCACCATTTTGTTAGGAGCAGGTTTTCCTGCCAGCCTGGTTCCACAGCCCCAAACTACACACAGAGACACTATATCAGATACAAAGCTGTTGGTCTGTTACTAGTGTTTCATTTTGGCTAGCTCTGTCTTAAATATTAACCCATTTCTATCAATTTAAGTATTTCTTCATGGTTGGTCTTATCTTACAAGAGAGAGAGAGTCTGGAGTTCTTCTCTCTCGGTCCTACATGTTGAATCCCTTCCTACATGTTGAATCCTCCTTGTCTCCTAGCCCCACCTATCTTGCTTTCCTATTGGCCAACAGTGCTTTATTCATTATCCAAAAAGAGAAAGCATACTCAGGAAGTATGCTTTTCATAGGGTACTCAGATCTGGCAAGACCGTAAGAAATGTCCTCCCCTCAGTATGTAGAAGGACTGATGACAACACACTATGTTGCTTCAGATTCTGGCTCTACTGTTTGGTTTGGAAAACTGGATTTATCTTTCCCAGTTTGGGAAGTTTGTTTTCCATATTCAGGCAGGGGCAGTGCTTCATATAGTTAGTGAAAAATTTCTATTTGAACACATCATTCCTGTCTTACTTAAATAAGATGAAACTAGAGTGCTCATTCCCTCTTATAGTCAGTATTTACTAAATATCCAAGTACGGAACACTTTGAGGCACGCCATGGAATTTACTATTCTTGATAGGGGTGGGGTGGACCAAGATAGTCTAGTGCCAGATATGGTAGGAACTTTAACATTCATTTAAAAATTAAGAAAAGCAATGTCCATTGGTGATTGACTCACAGAATGCACCTTGTCACTGGGATTCCAGTACTTCTGTCCTTATGATGCAAAAACATTTTCTATCTGCTCATGCTAAAAATGTCCCAAGAAAAAGTGAAGAAATAAAGGAGTCTCAAATCTGAGAGGGAGACGTGGCCTCTGCCTTGATTGCTTCAAGTAATGCAATGGGCATTTGGTTGTTCCCTATTTAATTAACTGTGATGGGCTATTGATGTACCACAATTGTTTGTCCTGGTTAACAAGCTCCAGAATTAGAATGGCAACAGCTCACTTAGATAGCTGCCACAGAAAATAAGCATGTGAAAATGCTGCTTGGTCAAGGTAACAGGGTAGAAATAGCAAACCCACATGATTATGTCACACCCGCTTTGCTTTTCTATTTCAGGCGTAGTTAACATACCAGCCACAGTAACTGAGAACTATTTGCTAGCTGTGGAGTTGAGACTGCTACTTTGTATCAGGATAGCAAGGATAAACATGCAGCCTGAAGTGTGTGCTAATCACAGAGCCATACAGCAACAACTGTTGAACAATTTGGGTCAGTTCCTTGCAGTGTTTAATTAGAGTAATTTATCTGTTTGCAATCCATAGCCGATGTGACAAGCTAATGTGTCCATGTACAGACAAATTAACCTCTGCCCATCAGCAGCAAGGATCTGTGAGAAAGCTGCTATATTTGGCCTCTATCCATGCAAGACTGAATAAAACTTAATGATAATTACAAACACAAATGTTAATAGAAAGTACATTTCACGTGAAGTGCCTCCTGCAGATTTGGTGTTCAGGGAAAGCTATCAGACCTGAGCAATTACAAGAATAAACATTTGCGCTCCTCTTTACTTTCAAAAATCTCATTATAATAAACAAATTTTAGGACATTTTTAGGTATGTGATCTATCACACAAGCCCAGAAAAGTAATACATTTATGGACATACACTGACATATAACTATTACAGAAAGTCCACAATTAACATTAGGGTTCACTCTTGCTGTTGTACTCTATGAGCTCAGGAAAATTTGCAATGGTCAGAAACCCACTATGTGAACAATACTCCAGGTCCCATCAGTGTGTCCCTTCCAACATCAATCAGCTCCAGGGAAGCATCGTTCTTGATATCCCCTGTTTTGGAATAACTTACTGTACAGACTTGCAAGACAGGCTTCTTTAACTTAGCAATAAGCCAAATCAATCTTCTTCATGGAGAAAAACTGACTTCTTCCTGGCACCGAATCTATTCTGTTGACTGAATGTGCTGTGGCTTATTCATCTACTCACTACTGAAGGAGATCTTGGTTGCTTGGAATTTGCTCCCAAATTTTGACAGTTGTGAATAAAGCTGCTATTAACTGTGCAGCTTTATACATAGTTGCTGGGGGTCAGACTTGGGTCTTCATGATTGTATGGCACATAATTTCTTGCCTGAGCTATTTCAACACATCAGGTCTGAGGAAATAATTTAGTTAGTAAAGTACCCACCTGGCAGTAATGAGGACCCAATTGCAACTAGGACCAAAGTTATTGAATTTAGGTATTATCACTTCAAAAGGGAGATTTCTATGGTTTACCCAAAGCAATTGTCCTTGCTCTATTTTGAAGATGGAATTCAGGAAGGATTTCCATGAAACAGGACTTTTGAAAGATGGGAATTCTGAATGTTGACTTTGTTTGGCTGGGCAAAAGTCAGAGCCAGCATTTTATGTCTGTTATTGCAGGTCCTCCAAGCCTGCCTTCAAAAAAAATGTCTGTTTGGAGTAGATGGGAACAATTACCAGATTATCCCCAAGATGGCTCACCCAACCTTTTAGGATAGGAAAAAAATTAGGTCTTCAGGCCTACACTTGATCAGGAGCATGCACAGAGTAATTGTAGGGCTTGCAAATGATTGTTCGGGGGCATTTAAGCAGGGGTCAAAATGATTTTTCCAGGAAGCATTTAAGCTAGGGTCAAAGGGCTCTTAAAATATGTCATGAAGACATAACATTTCCTTCCCTTTCTTCTTTATGAGTCAAAGCTAGTTCCCACTTCTCTCCACATGCCTCGTAGTGCCAGTCCCCTCGCTGAGAGCTGTACCAGGGGCTCTCAAATTGAGAAAGGGGCATTGTGGGAAATACCCTGTTCCTCTCCACAGAACTCAATGGGAACATTCCTATGTGTCCAGTGTGTGAAGTCAACTATGTAGATAAGTGAAACTAGGGGAAGTCCCCATGCCAAAATTCCTGCCAAGGAAAGAAGCTCAGCAGGGAACAGCAAAACCTTCAGAGGGATGCAGGAGATGGGCAAAGTCAAAAGGGATGAGGCCCCTGGGATTCTTTAGTCTTGAAGAAGAAAGGGGGCCACTTGATGTCTCCTTAAATGCTGAATGTATTATTATTCAGAAGGCATATCCAGATGTAGGAACACTTCCCTACTGAGGCTAGAGTGGGAAACAATGGGCTTTGGCTAGAGAATGAGGAATATATATATGTACAAGGAGAGGTTTCCTGACACGTACGGTTATAAAACATTATAATAGGATACTAGAGAGCCTGTCACAGCCGCTTCCCCACAGAATTTTAAGAATACGATAGATACCTCTTGGTAAAAATGGTTTAGATAAAGCCTCCCTGGAGGTTGAAGGATGGATCAGATGACTTCTCAGGGGCCCTTTCAGCTCTATGTGTTTATCATTTTAAAACTGGACTACAAAAGCTTTTTCAGATAAGTCCTATCCAGTACACTAGGAGCTATATCATTTTTCTCTTCCCACCCCCAAGCTCCATCCCATCTTATTTCTCTGTTTATCCCGTGCTTTGCTGATGTCTGCTTGACACCTGCTCTTTAGTTATCATGCTCACACTGCTGTGGATGCTATCAAGGCACATGGATGCTACTAAAGATGGATGGTTGTTCTCAAGGACAGAGAAAAGATGGCTCTGCAGCCACTCCATACTTGGAAAGGCAGTCTCTGATAAAGCCAACTTTCTTTTAACAACTTCTTTTTCTGTCTTTCTTTCCTTCTTTCTTCTTTCTTTCTTTTTTTCTCTCTCTCTCTCTCTCTCTCTCTCTCTCTCTCTCTCTTTTTTGTTCAAAAATATTTCATTCACATGGCATCGAAGTTCTTACCTTATCACACATGATTTGCTGCTCCTCTCGGAGTCTGCTTTCTTTTGAAGTCACCTGTCCCATTTACACACAGTACCATCTTGAGTGTCTTGTGCCAAAGGAGACCCAAGGTAGCTGCTGCTGGCTTTGTCCTCTGTCACGCGGTGGATGTGAGACTGTGTGAATGATGCTTCACCACCGTGAAGGACTCTTCTGAAACCTGTGCTCTTCCAGTTCCATGGCTGCCTGCCTCCCATAATTCAAAAATTAACAAATTCATATTGCCTTCCCAGGATAGCCTTGAACAAAAGAAGGATGGAAATTAAGAGGCTGAAATTTACAAAGCCAAGAAATTAGTCTAGGTCACGTGAGAACTACTCAGTTGAAGGCATTTCAAAAACTATAATATCTAAGCTGATGCCAACAGGGGAAACTCTGCTATACTTAGTAGAAGCAAAATAATTATTAGTGTTAAGTTCAAGTGCCATATGCAAGGATACATTTCACTTACATAAATAGCAATGTGTAAGCAAATAAATGCACCAATTTATAAAATGGGGCACTCTTTTACCTGTAAAGCAGTAGGCAAAAATCTACTGTTTATACATTAAGACATGAAAGGAGAGCCCTGTGTTTAAAGTATTTTGATTAAATTCATTTTGAGTTCCCACATATACTGTAGGCACAAATCTAGGGTGATTTCAGTTCTTTGCTTGCATTTCCTGGAGGCATCAGCAGCCCCAGGACACGTAATGAGATATTAAAACATCAGGCAAGAGCATCTGGCCCATAGTACTGGGTATTTTCCATCCTGGCATCCACTTGAACGTCTGTTGTCCCATCTGGTCTTTGGCCATCAGTCCACATTTGTCAGTACAGTATCCTCGACCTCCTTCCTACAAAGCAAACACATATCTGCCAGCTGTCCCCAGAGCATACTTCTCTGCCTCTTGGTGGAAGGGAGCATCATATTATTCTCCCACTTCCCACTATGTTCTAGGTATTCAAAAACCATGTGAGAGTTTTTCATGTAGACAATATCAGCTATTAAGTTTTTGGGGCCAAGTGGAAAGTGAAATTTTTCTCCTGCATCTTCAAAAATACCAAGAAATCTGAGACACTGATGGGAGACATATATGACAGGACATGGCACTCATGCCCTGACCCAGTATTATGTTACTATACCCTATGCCTGTCTACACCCTATGCCAGATCCCAGCAATGACCAGACACTTACTCCTAAGCAAAGCACAGGGCCCCATCAGGGTCTCGGATGTTTCTGGAGAGTCTGTCTCTCCCACCAGAACACAGGCCCCCTTCCTCAGGCCCTAAAACCTAAGCTTCCTTCTCTTGTGGTGATATATTATTTATGATTTATTAAAGCTTACCTGATGATTCAGAAAACAAAGTCAGCCACAAGTTATGGAAGCTAGGCACACACCTTTAATCCTGGGATTTAGGATTAAGAAGTAGACAGAGCTCTGTTAGTTCAAGGCCACACTGAGCTACACAAAATTAGTCTAGTCCTAAAAGAAACAGCGCACATAAAGATGATCTTGGCACTTGGGACTACATGCCTTTAATGTCAGGACCCATGAGAGGTCTTTAAGACAGGAACAGGGTCTCAGAGCAGGCATTCACTCTCCAGCCACATTGAAGATAGGAAGACATTGGAGTCTCAGGTCTCTAGCCACATTGAGGGGAGCATAGCGTCTGAGTGAATCTGAGGAGCAGTGAAGTTGGGAGCAGTTTGAGGATCGCACCTTTGGTCTGAGCTGAGGTAGAGGTGAGAGCTAGTTGCTGGCTGCTTTGCTTTTCTGATCTTCAGCTTAAAGTTTGAACCCCAATATCACTCTCTGGGTCTTTTATTTTCTATTACATTCTTTCTCTTCTGTCTCATTTTCTACACGAGCAAACTTCCTAGCTCCATCAAGTCCACTTCTATGACAACTTGGCCTTTTTTTTTTTAAAGACTAAAGATACAAACTATCCAAACTCAGAAATGCTTTTGTTTTTGTTTTTATTTTTATTTGTTCGGTTGGTTGGTTTTTGCTTTTTCTAGACAGGATTTTCTAGACAGGCACACTCATACCTCAAGAAGAGAAAGGTGCTTAGTCTGAAATTTGTTAGCTCATCTGATGGGAGATGTTATTCTGTATATGTTCCTCTTATTGTTTAATGAATAAAACACTGTGTGGCTAGTGGCCAGGCAGGAAGGATAGGCGGGGCTACCAGATGAAAAGAATTCTGGGAGGTGTAGGCAGAGTTGTGTCATCATGTAACCACAAGGAGGATAGGATGCACCAGGCATTCTCCTGTGAGATAAGACCACGTGGAAATACTTAGATTAATAGAAATGGGTTAATAATTAAGACAGAACTAGCCAATAAGAAGACCTAGTCATCAGCCAAAAGTTTCATAATTAGTATAGTGTTCATGCGTTCATTTGGGGCTGATGCAGCTGTGGGACCAGGCTGTTGGGAAGAACCATCCTCTGTAACACTCATCACTGAACGTAAGCAAAATATTAACACAATGATGAAGTTTTATATATATATATATATGTGTGTGTGTGTGTGTGTGTGTGTGTGTATGTGTTTGTGTGTATGTATATATAATATATATAATATATTATATATTATTATATATATTTATAATATATTATACATAAATATATATAAATGTGCCATATATAATTATAGATGCATTACATACCATATAAATATATTTATGTATTATATATAACATGTATTATGTATGCATATACATGTATATGACATATAATGATCAGCAGAAACAAACGTGGGTTCCCTCATATGTTTTTGACAGAGTAAGGCAGACAGTAAGTAGTCCAAAGATAGACTCTTCTGATATGAAGGAGGCCTCCACAGGGTGCCTCTGAACACAGGCCTGTTCTGAGCTGCCCTGGCATAATCAATCTCTGCTTGTGTGATGGAAGGTGACTGAACTTCTCTGAGCAGCAGTGGGGATGTCTCAAAAGAGGGTTTGAACACACAAGCACCCATGTCAGGGCGGTGGCATTTGGAGTCTTCACGGTTTGAATACCAGTACCCATGTCAGGGTGGTGGCACTGTGGGTCTTCAAAGCTCACCGGTGTGTTTTTGTTTCCCCCCTTTTCGGATTCAGGTGTCACACTAGCAGTATACATTTTTGGCTAACGTGTATAAAATGCTGTTGACAGTGCTCGCCATCAATTAACTATTTAATTGTCACAATTATATAAAACTAGTATTGTGGTCAATGTCATTTCATTGATAGGGAAGCTGAAGTGCAGCAATTAAGCAACTTGTCCAAGATCATACAGTAGGAAAAAGACCCAGATAGCCTGGCCTTAGAACCTACTCTCAGAGCAACTAGTCACTTATCGCATTTGTTCAATACTGACTTTTGACTTCTGATGACATTTTATCCATCTCATATTTAAAGCCCTGCAAACTACTAGGAAAACACAGAATACTTTGACAAATTTACTAGGCTCCTTCTTCTTCTTAAACAAGACAATAAATGTCTAGCTTACAAAATTAAAGGTGAATGAGTTATATAAAAACTTAAGACTTCTAGGAAGTCAAGTTGTAAGACAAATGAGAAAATAATACTTGCATCATGAGTAATAGTTAAAGGATTTCACAATATACTAAGAGCATCTATAAATTAATAATAAAAGAATACCTCAATTGGAAAGATGGCAAGTTATATAAAAGGAAAAGTCACCAAAAGAACAAAATTGCCAGTCGCTGGTATGATGAGTCTCACTGACAAGCAACAGAATAATAGAAACAGGCTGGGCAGTAGTGATGCACACCTTTTAATCCCACCACTCGGGAGGCAGAAGTAGGCAGATCTCTGTGAGTTTGAGGCCAGCCATGTCTACAGAGTGAGTTTCAGGACACCTAGGGCCACACAGAGAAACCCTGTCTCAAACAAACAAACAAACAATAGTAAGGCACCACCTTTATCATTTAAAGAGGCTAGAATGATCCTTAAAGTGCTAGTGGATGAGGGGCAAAGAAAGATTTATATGGAGTTTCAGAGACATAAATAATAATAGCATTTCTAGAAGGAAATTTAGTAGTTCTGGTTAAATTTTAAAAGAGACATGCCTTTCATCTGTCAGTCAACTTCTAGGAATCTATACTAGACAACATTACAGATGCATCCAAATCCTTAGGAAAATGATATCACATCAACCTTGATGGTTATAATAAAAAACTAAGGGGAAAAAAAGACCCCATAAAACCCACGGAGCAAAACAGGTCAATTATAACTCAACAAAAGAGACCAGAAAAAGAAATTTTGATGTGATAAATCTTTGTATCTTTGTAATTACATTATCCACAGTGACATGGAAAGACCTTCTAGAAAACTGTTAAGGAAAAAGAGAAAATTGAAATGAAATTACTGGTTTAATTCCCATTTGTACTATCCTTACTGTAACGTATCTGGAAAAAGCACAGTAGTAAATTACCAACAGTAGTTATTGTCAGATCATGCTCTGTGGCCTCCCAAGAGCAATTCCTGGACTTGAATGTTCCTTAACTCCCCACCGATGGAGGAAATATATATACTTCTGCATAGTATTTGGTATGACCAGTGTAATTGTGTGTGGGGGGGGGGAGTGGAGGACACAAAGCAATGTTTTATCTTCTTCAGTCCCGCTTTTTTTCTCTCTGACACATCCTCTCACTTGCCTCTCATTTACCCGTTAGGATAAGCTGTCTGGCCATCAAGCCCTGAGAAGCCACTGTCCCTGTCTCCTAGTTCTAGGACTATAAGTGCAGATTACCACTCATAGCTTTTGTATGTTGGTCTGGGGATAGGGGTATAAAACTCAGGCCCTCATGCTTGCAGAGCAAGCACTCTTGAAGTGTCAAAGCAAATAAAATAGGAAAACTACTTGAGAAAACGTGCTGAGGTAAAGTAAGTGATATCCTCCAATGACTATTTGTCAAACTAAATGTCAAATATTTGTCATTAATCCATAATAAGGACATTTGAAATCCTGTCTTTCAGCTGTGTTGAAATGTGTGATACACTGTTGGTGACTAGAGTCACCATGACATGCTGTGTGTCATCAGAAGTCACTTAGGTCTTAGCTAACTGAAAGTGTGTGCCCTTAGACCATTTCCTCTTTACCTGTCCACCCTGTGATGGTGGATGCTGTCAACCTCATATGATCTAGCATCATCTAGGAACATGCTTCTGGCCATTCTTTGAAGAATTATCCTGATCAGGTTAATGGACTCTCAGTGGCATCAGAACATGAGCTAAGACTGGGGATTGTATAAAATTGTATGTGTGATGGGGTGGGGATGTGCAGAGCATGAGAACTCCTCACTCTCATCAACTGCCTCAAGTTCCTGGCCAGACTCCCACCATAATGAACTGTACCCCCAGACACAGTTGAAATAAGCCCCTCCTTCCTTATGTTGCTTTTTCCAGATACTTTGTTAAAACAATGAGACAAGTAATTCAATACAACCTTCAAATAAGCACATACCATGATGATTTGCCAATAAAATCTTAGTGTGTAGTTGCTGTGCTTATGTGTACACATACATGTGCAGGTCAACCAGCAGTCAACCTTGGGAGTCACTGGTTTTGTTTTTTTTGTTTTGTTTTGTTTTTTTTTGATAGGGTCTCTCAGTGAGCCAATCCAACTAGGCTCACTGGCCAACAAGTCCCAAGGATTCACTTGTATGCACCTCCCCAGCCTGATGTTTTATGGAGGTACTGGGATCAAACTCAGGTTGTCACCCTTGCATGGCAAGACGTTGCTGATGGAGATATGTCCTCAACCCCTCAAATCTCACTTTTTTTAATTAAAATGTTTTATACTTAGTAAAAAAGGAAACTGAGTCCCAGGATTCAGATCCAGATTCAGTTAATATAAATTTAGGTTTCCATCCCAACCACAGATTTCTCTCTCATCATCTTGTAGATGAAGATGTTTGAGTGCAAGTGGGTAATCTCAGAAGCCTTATGCAAATGGACTCCTGTAACTGTCAGACCCTTTTCCTGCCTGTTTCCACAGGGCTCAGTAGTACCCTCCCTCTCATTCCTCTAGCCCAGGCAGGACTCTTTGAGATGGCTCTGGTGGTGGTGGCAGGGGTGTGGGGGGTGTTTTTGAGATTACATGCAAAGATATGTATATACATGACAAAGATATTTATGCACAAACAACACTTTTGGTACAAAGATTTACAATTTGGATGTTTCTGAAAATGATAAAGTGAAGAATCATATTAACCACAAAATCTACTTTTATAAAGGCCAGCTGTCCTGCAACACAGCAATCTAATTAATCAAGAAATACATACTTAATGTGTGCAGACAGGGATAGCCTTGGTTGGCTAGCATTTATTACCAGTTAAGCTGAGGTACAAAATCCTGCATAGTGAGGGACGGGGGTGTTAATTATTAGGGGAGAGAAGGGGCATTATGGGTTCTTTAAGGTAGAGGCAGGGTTAAAAAGAGCTCTGGAGCTGGAAGGACCAGTGCTCCCAGGATTTTGTGTTCAGAAATAAACAAGAATGAAAACTCTTTGTCCTGGGGTCATAGTTCAGTATCAGTGGGCACTCAGGCAGCTGTGGCCACAGATTACCATTAAATACAACCTGCCCGTTGGTTGTACTCCTTGGTCATCAGCATTCAGCAGGCATGGTAGCATAAAACGTGAAGGAAAGCTACACTGAAAAGGAGATAAAAAGAACACACTGAGAAGAAAATAAAATGCCTTGAGTATGTTTTGCAGACTCAAACATGCGTATCGATCTTTCTGACTCTAGGTTGAGCAGGACATAACACACACCCAGATCAGTCATCATAGTGTGTGCATTTTTGGCATAATCTGACCGTGGAAAAGCTAGTCCCTCTGAAGAAGTCATTAAGTCCTTTAGCTAAAGTAACTGCCCACCCACCCACATCTCAGCTGCTGAGTCTGATAGTCCTCCAGCCTCAAATCTAAATTGCCTGATGTGTAGATGCTGGTGGTTAGCCTTTCCTTCTCTCCCACATCAAACAGGCACACTTGATATTTAAAGCAGGGCTGCTATTTTTAGTTGGTTGGTGCACATCTGTCGGCCTTTTTCCTTAATGGCCTGCTCAGTAGAAGAGATGAGGAGAGCAGGCTAAAATCATGTTGTTGTTCAATACCATGATTAGTTTTCTCAGGTTGACAGCCAGCCTTAACAAGATTCTCCTCTTCACAGAAGGTTCTTTTGATGGATGGTGTCCCTGTGGCTCTAAACTGAACCTCAGAAGCAAGGAGGCGAGTTCTATCGCTGGAGAGAGTCTCTTTCCTGCTAACTCAGGTGTAATTGATAAAACTCCACTCCTAGTATGCCCCAAAGTACAGGTCCAAGAGACAGGACAGGCATTATTTTTCTTCTTCTTTTTTCCCCTTTTGTCTTAACTGAATTATCTGCCCCTTCTCCAACTGAACTAAGTTACAAATAATAATGTAGGCAGGCAGCAGTCAAGTTTATTAAGTCAAAACACATTTTAAAAGAAAACCAAAACCCTCTAGATTCCAATTACAAGAGGAAAAGCAAAGTGCCACATTGCCTACAAAAACAAACAAACAAAGACTATATGCTGAGATGTCCCAGAGATTCAGGCTGCTATAACTTGAAAAGTTTTGAAACTATCATCCCCCAATACATTGTGTAAAGAAATAACCTCTTTGCCCCTGACTGTTCACAAGCCTGAGAAGGATTAAGCTTGACTAAACCTTAAATTTGCCTCTAAAAGTGAGCCAGGCTCCTGCAGAAGCATGCTCCTTCTGCGCACTAGTGTACATTAGGGCCACCTGGACACTGTGCTCACAGTCTCAGCTTGTTTGTCGTAGTCAGGCTGAGCAAACCCTCTTTCAAAGGAAAAGCTCACCTAGGACGTTGGTCACTGAAGATTTCATTTAGAGTACCCATAGGCTGGAAGGTAGAGCCTTGAAACTAAGAAGAAATCAAAGCTGACTGGGCAGGGGTTGGGGGAGGGGTGTGGCTCAGTTAGTAGAATGCTTGCCAGGCCCGCAGGAAGTGCTAGGTTCAACCAGCAATCCTGCATAGAGAAGTATGGACTTCTGGGCATATGAGAGCCTGTCTCAGAGGAGGATACTCTCTATATTGATAACCATGTATTCCTACTTATGGAGAAGTGTATCCATAATACATAAATTCACTTCTTACATTATCTACACTGTGAGGTCTGCAGAAGGACCACCAGTGTATTATTGCACCAGTCTGGATATAGTGGCTGGAAGGTTCTCATTGTTAGCCTCCACTCTGCAACTTAGGGAGACATGAGAATTTCTTACTTTCTACATTTAAACATGGGCAAGTATTCAAAGGCATAGCTTCAATCAAATGAATTATTTAAGGATTCTGAGAACCCAAAATTTGAAGCAGAAAATGTTTCTTCCCTAATGGCAGTGCTTTACATTGTACTCTGTAATTCAGCATGCCACAGAAACAATTGCTCTCCTAGCTCTTGTAGTGTGGTTTCTAGACAAAGCACAGAAACGGTTATTGAGGTCCCAAGAGAATGTGTGGTTAGGTCAGCTTCTATCAAGGGTGCTGACTGAACTACAGAATCCTATCCAGTTCCTCATAGTTGGTTTTGGTCCAAGGAGCACTGACACACCCCTACTATGAGGCATGAGGCAAGAGCATTCTAGCCTTTGGGAACTTGGAGGTATATGTTATGTATAGTGAAGCTGTGCTGTCTGAGGTCATTTAAACTCACTGAAAAGCAGTCTTTGCTCCAAAAACAAAGCACATCCTTCCATATGGCACCTCCATAGTTGATTTGGTGGTTTGAGTGAGAACAGCCCCCATAGGCTCACATGCTTGAATGCTTGGTCCAAGTTAGTGTAACTGTTGGGGAAGGATTAAGTGTGGCCATCTTGGAGGAGGTGGGGTGTGGGAGGAGTTGTGGCACTGGTGCTGGGTTTTTGAAGTTTCAAAAGCCCATGCCAGATAAATCTCTCTCTCTCTCTCTCTCTCTCTCTCTCTCTCTCTCTCTCTCTCTCTCCCCCTCTCTCTCTCTCTCTCTCCCTCCCTCTCTCTCTCTCTCTCTCCCTCTCTCTCTCCCTCCCTCCCTCCCTCCCTTCCTCCCTCTATCTTTCACTCTCTCCCTCCATCCCTCCCTCTCTTTCTATCTCTGTCTCTCTCCCTCTCTTTGCCTACTGCTTGTGGATCACAAGGTAAAGTAGTCAACCACTGCTCCAGTGCCACGCCTCTCTCCTTTTGGTCATGATGATCATAGACTAATCTTCTAAAACTGTAAGCAAGACACTAATTAAATGTTTTCTTTTATGACTTGCCTCGGTCATGCTGTCTCTTCACAGCAGTAGAACAGTAACTAAGACAACACAGGACCTAGGTACATCTTTCTCACATGATGCAAAACACCTTTGCCAAAGCCGTTCCAATAAAGAAACGAAGGCTCCAGATGGAAGGATGTGTTTCACACTGGGATGTTGTGGTCCAGCCAGCATCCTTGATGAAACAAATCTCCAGTGTGACTGTGAGCAGACAGTCCATGTATCAAAAGTCACTTCACCAGGGAGTGACAGGTCTAGAACTTGAACACTGGTGTAGACAGTCTTTGCATTGTGTATTGGAGCTACAAGCCTTCTCTTGACTGTTTTTCCAAAACTGTTCTTAGGAAAAGGCACAGAAACACTAGCTGTCTGAGACAGTACTTGGCATCACTAGCTGTGGTGTGTATGGAAAGCAGCCTGTTTCATGTGGAAGTATAGACAAAAATTTTGACAAAAGTCATTTGCATTAAGTTATGATTAAGATACAATCAGCAAACTTTAAGTAGCATGAGACATTTTTATTAGATCTTAGGTTAAACTCCCCCAAAAGTTTACCTTTTAAAAAATTTTAACATCTTCATTGAGATCAGACTCAAATATCAATATATGAATATTTACATAGAAATAAATTTATATTATTAATAGTATAAATACACTCTCTACATAGTATATTTATTATAGGTTTTAATATACAAAAATGTATTTACTATATACAGTCGACTATTTTAGACACAGCTAATTTTGAATCTGGGAAACTTTTGTTACAGATTAAGGTAATATACCAATACCTCCAAAACTTACCTGAGGACTCCCTGCTTTCTGTTTCGTGACAACAACATTTAGCACCAAATCTAAACAGTTTATGCATTTAATAATACTTATAATTGTTAAATGTCATATATATCTTGACAAGAGGAAACAGATTTTCTACTTAAAAGAATGTTTATGTGTTGGCTGACTGGAGATCTTGATCAGGAAGCTAGAGATTCAGAAATGGAACCAGGAACTTCACAGAGCACATCAGTGGGCTGTGTTCATTTCCTTTCCTGTTGCTGTGATGAAAACACTCTGACAAAAACCAGAGAGAAAGACACAGAGAGACAGAGACAGACAGACATGGATCAAGGGTCCAGTATGTCAGAGCAGGGACCTGAAGGCAGCAGGAAGCGCCTGGTCACATGGCATTTACAGTCAGAGAATATTTGCATATTGTTGCTCAGCTCCCTTTCTGCACTCATATAGTTCAGGATCCCAGCCAGGAAATAATGTCACTCACAGTGGGTGGGCCTTCCCATGTCAATTTAATGTAATCAAGGTAATATTGCACAGGCATGCCAGAGACCCATCTCCCAGGAGCGTCTAGATTCTACCATGTTGACATCAGCATCACATGGGAGTGGTTACGTATTTGATGACAGCCATGGGACACATTTGGTTACGTTTCAATGGAACCTTATAGAGGTTTCAACTCCAGCCTTAAAGAAGAACGACTAAATGGTGTCACAGTCAACTATAGACAAAGAAAAAAGCTGCCATAAATCTGAAAATCAACAACCTGATTGTTGTTGGTCACTGTAATTATTCTTTCTGGATAGAAATAGTGGAGCAATTTGATATTTTTTTATAAGAAAGAGAATTATTTTAAAAGGCTGTGGAGATAACTCAGTTAGCAACATGCTTGCTAAGAACTTAAATTCAGTCCTGATAACCCATTTAAAAAAGCATGTTGTCATGGCATGTGGCTGTAATCCTGGAGTGGTGAAAATGAAGACAGACCTAGTGAAATCACTGTGCTCCAGGCAGCAAGAGACAGTGACCTACAGAAGGAAGTCCGGAGAAAAGTCATCTGTGGTTTACTTCTGGCTTATACACACACCACTCATACACATGTACAACAAACACACATGTACAAACATATACAACACACACATATACAACACACTCTAACACACACACACCACTCACACACCCATGTACAATGCACACACATACAATACACACTCTAGCACACACACCACTCACACACGTGCAACACACACATGTACAAACATGTACAACACACACATACAACACACTCTAACACACACCACTCACACACATGTATAATACACACACATGTACAACACCACCCCCCTCACACACATGTGCAACACACACATGTACAAACATGTACAACACACAACATGCTCTGACACACACCACTCACACACACGTACAACACACACATGTACAAACATGTACAACGCACACATGTACAAAACACTCAGACACACACACACCACTCACACACACGTACAACACAACATATATGTAGAATACACATACATGTAGAATACACACATGTACAACACACACTCTGACAGACACACCACTCACACACATGTGCAACACACATGTACAACACACACTCTAACACCCACACACCACTCACACACACATGTACAACATACATTCTGACACAAACATATGCGTGGACCCACATGCACATGTACACACATACTCATACAGACAAACAGTCATTTTACATAGAAATAGCATCCATATTTAACTTCATTCTATCTATAGAGTGTTGAAGGGCTGCGGTGGCCAGTGATGTGACCCAGAGGGAAAGAACAACTAAGACAGCATCTAAAATTGAAGCTGTCCCATGCTGACTGTGACTTTGCATAGCCAGAAAGTGTGAACTTGGTCACAGAACCGTTTCTCACAGAGATTAGCAAAAGGGGGGATATTAATATTCACGGGAAATAAAAAAATTGTATAAAGGAGAGAATAAAATGGTAGGCTGTTAGGGCTTGCTGTTTTACTTTTAAAGGAGGATTTTGAGGGTACTTCTTTTCATGCCCCTCAATTGTCACATCTTTCCTGGAGGGAGAGTTTCTTTTCCATTATCTCTATGATGCTGTAATCAAAGGAGAAATATATGAGAAGCCTGATAATTTCAGAGTCTTCATTTCAGACCATTAAAGCTCTATTGCCTAATTTCCTTCCTAAAGATTGGAACTCTCCAGAACATGAACAGATGAAAGATCTCCGCTCTCAAGGATGCTTGCTCACCACTTATACAAATGACATATAATAACATGCATTCTAAAACTAGTCATGTTTCCTTTAGAGTTTCAAAACACGATGAACCCATGCAGTCTAGATAAGCTATTAAGCGTCCCCCCCCCCAGTTGGCCCATCAATCGCAGGGTCAGTACTGCAGGCTTATAGAGCTGTGTTGCTGAGCCACGATACAACCCAGCAATGCTCATCATATGAAATTAGATTCCCCATCAAAAACAAAACAAAACAAAATTTGTGTGTGTCTGCAATTATGATTCTGGGCCCGAGCCTCCAGCTCAAGCATCAACATTGATGCAGAATTGATGAGACTGCCAAGTGGAATTGCATTGTTTGATCTTCTTCACAGCCCTGGAATAACATCGCCTAAAGCTACAGTTTCTATAAACTTACTTTGCACAAACGGCTTAGCCAGTGCAGACGTATTGACATTGAGTGCCCATGAATGACATTAGGACTACTTAGGAAAGAAAAAAAGAAGGACAAAATAACAGCAAAAGAACGCAGCAATTGGTTCTGAAAATTACCTTTTTCCAGTGAACCTCTCTGAAAAATTACCTTTTTCTGCTGAATCTCACTCAAAAAATTACCTTTTCCAACTGAAGCTCTCTCAAAGTGCCTTGATGGCAAGCAATGTAGTTTTAAGTTGAAAATGTCACAAGGCCATGAAAAGAAATTGATAGAAAATTTCAGGGTTCCTTGTTGATATTTGAAGCAGCCCGTGGGTTTTTGTTCCTTAACACAGATCTGCTCCGCTGCGTTCCCACTTTGATTTCTGTATTGCCAAAACCAGCGTGCTTCCAGGCTTAATGGCTTCACCGAGAAGGGGATGGAGGTGATGTAGTTATTACCGACAAGGTTCTGTTACCAGTGGGAAATTGGTAAACAGATGTTTTCGACATCTCCATTCACCTCAGAACTTTAAGTGAGCGCAGTAAATAAAATCTTAAAAGTTTGCTCATCCTTTAAAAGAAATCATAATTATGCAATTGATGGGTGGTTGAGAGAATGCAGTGAGACTGTACTTCTTTAAGTCAAAAGAAATGGAAAGGCTCTTTGGTCTTGGAAAAAGGAACCATCTTTTAGGCCCGTCTCGTCTCATGTGTCAACATGGTCTTGGCAGAGTCTGGTGGGGTGAGAGATTGGAAAAGATCATGTAGGAAGCTCCTACCAGCTATCCTACTCTACAATTTTCTTTTAGTCCAGACTTAAGGAAGAAATATGTCACGATGGCTGTTGTTTATCATTGTTGCTTTAAGGGACACCATCAGGTGTGTGTGTGCACGTGTGTGTGTGCATGTGAATGTATATGGGGGATGCACACACTCAGGTTGTGTGTCCCTACTGAAAAACAAAGAAATGTTTTGTTCAGAGAGACACAGAGTCCAGCTGGCCTGGGCTCGACTGGAACTGTACTTGGGGAACTTCCAAGAAGTTGGCTGCCTTGGTCAATGGATTTTTCCTCTTTAGCATTGATTATTGTCTTCTTTCTTCTTTCATCTCCTTTGTCTTTATGTCTGTCTGCCTTTCTCCGAACCCAATTCTTCTCTCTGTCCCATATCTTTGTCTTCTCTGTTTTCTTCTAATTCACAAGCTTTTTAACTTCACCTGAGACCCTCCCCATAGTAGCTACTGATCAAACACACGATGAAACTTTGTGAGCTTCTATGGCAGGTATCAATCCTGAAGTGGGATTTTTTTTTAACTCATGGAATAATTAGAATTAGAGGTATGCCAAATTATTATTTTGACCAAGTCTTTGATCTTCAACACTGAATAAAACCAAAATTCTGTTAAAAATCTGATTGCATAAGTTTTAGAATATGAGAATGCTTGATCTTCTACATTTCAAATTAATTAGGATTAGAATTTTATTAACATTTAAATAGTCAATTTTTAAAATATTACACTATAGCAAAAGTAATACTTTTTTTTTATTTTCTCAGTCACAAAGTTGTCCTTGTAGTCATTTAATGCATCACTTTCCCTCTCCTTTATCTTCCTCCAGCCCCTACCCTCCCTCAAACCCCACATATGCTCCCCACACTCTCAAGTCTATAGCCTCTTTTTATTTTATTGTATTTGTTACATACAAGTGTGTTTGTTTGTGCATGCACAGATGTTTATAAATACAACCTGTGAGATGCATTTTTGTGGGTGGAGGTAGGTAAATGGTTTCGAGGCTGACCACTATGCTTTAGACAATCAAATAAGGTGCTCACCCCTGGAAGGAGCTGATTCTTGCTCTCCCAAAACTCATCCGTCACTGGAAGTTCTTTCTCTGGGGGGTGGGACCCTTAGAAATTTTACAAGTCCATCGACCATTGGCATTGCCATTGCTTCAGTCTTGTATATGCAGCCATTTCTAGGAAAGACTGTATTGCAGTAGACTTCCTGGTGTTCTGGCTCTTAGTCTGTTAGGTCCTCTTCCTTGATGTTCCCTGAGCCATAGATGAAGGAGCTGTGATGTAGATGCTTCCACTGGGGCTAGACTCCCAATGGTCCATTGATCTCTGCATGTGTCCAGTTGTGTTTTTCTGTGATGGTGTTGTCCATTTGCTGTAAAGAGAAACTTCATTGAAGATGGGTGGTAGCCGCACTTCTCTGTGGGTATAAGGGTGAGATTTGGAATGCAGTGAGGAATTAGGCTGGTCTAGCAAAGTAGCGGTAGAAGATTCTTTTCTGAGGTGTCCATGATGTCACTAGCCCCGGGAAGCTTCCTATGTTTATAGTACCATCCACAATTTTCTTTTTCTTGAATGGGCCTTAAGTCCAATAAGCTGTTGGTTGCCACCGATATGTGAGTGACACTCATTGCACCTTTGTGCAACACTGTCTCGGTGTTGTAGCTGGTGTAGGACAACTTCACCCACATTGGCAGCTTGTGTAGTGTTTTCGGAAACCATGGAAGCTAGACTACAGGACAGAGGCTTTCGGGTCAGATCCAGCTCGAGTCATCCAAGTTGTGTGTCCAAGTTGTGTGTGGGGTCATCAGCAATAAGGGTCTGCCCTCAACATCTGAGAAGCAACCAAGGGCTACATAAACATAAACAATAAACATCTTTATTGTTTGGGGAGTCACTTGGACCACCCTGACCATGCATAGTTTCTCATGTCTGGTTATTTGTTTGTTGTTGTTGCTAGTCTGTGGGTCTTTTGAGGAACATTGTCAGCGAAAGTGGCTTAACTTTCTTTAAGGTGTGTGTGTGTGTGTGTGTGTGTGTGTGTGTGTGTGTGTGTTTGCACATACACTTATATGTATTGTGTATAATTTTGTATAAATGTAGAATAATATGATTCTTTGAGGCTTTATCAAACAACCTGGTGTTGTTTCTCGACCCTACTCCTGTATTGGCTTCCTTCCCTCATCTCCAGTTGGAGCTTCCCCCCACATTGCCCCTTTTCCCATTTCTCATCACCTGTATCCTGCTATGCCCCTCCAAATCTTCTACACACATGCCTATAGCTTCCTGGTCTCAGTGACTACTCCATGTTGTATACTCACATCTGAGAAAGAATATGGTCTACCAAGCATGGGGACCAGATGTGTGCTTCCTGCCAAGGTGCCCAGGGAGTGAGGCAACAGCAACCACAGTGTTCGGTTGAAAATCCATTTATGGTAGGACACCAGACAAGCCTCACATGGAAACTGTCCTGTTTAAAGATGAAGCAAATGTATTCTTCATCAGTTACCACTTCCAGTCCTCCAGACAGAGATGAGTTTCAGTTAGTCACCCCGTTAGACTGTGTGCTCCAGCAAGTGGAACACAGAAAGCTGTCTGACAGAGGAGCATCCTTGGCCTTCTGCGGTGCCCTGTGGGCCTAGGGCAGCTTCTGTCATCCATGACAAGAGGCTGCCTGAGGATGTTGCCAGCAAGAGAGAGACAAGAAAGAGGGGGGGAGAGGACTCATCTACACCTTAAAAGGCAGTGAGCCTATTGCTCCTGTGAGGACTGCTGGAGAGTGTCCCCTGAAGCTCAGTCCCTTCGCTGGTGACCTGAATTCCAGCCTGTATTTACTGCAGACAAGGAATTTCAAAAGCTGAAAACACACACACACACACACACACACACACACACACACACAAAGGATCACCACATTCTGGTCTTCAACCTCAATGCACATTCCACTATTCATTTTTCAGAGTTACCATTCAGAAAGACCAGGACTGTGGAGCAGGTTTAGTTCATTTGCTCTGTAGCCAGCAGTGCTTGATGTATTTAATACTAACTCATTTAATTCAGTTGCAGTTTTGAAATTATTAAAAAAACATGAGGTGTGCTCATCACTTCTGTTTCCCAGCATATGACCTCTGTTGGTAAATATTAAACATGCCCTTGAAAAGGAAACATGTTGTAAAGTCAGTGGGCATCATGTTCTGTTAATACTGTTCATGTCAAGTTTATTGACAACACGCTCATTTCTCTGTCTGGATAGGTACTTCCGGGGACTCATCTCCTCTGCTAATGGGAGTATATTATATTTCAGTTGGAGTAGAAGGCTCATGTGCTATTCCACTTAGCTCTTCCAATTTCTGCTTTATGTTATTAAGTAAATACACACAATCATTCTGTCTTCTTGCTATATTGAATGTTTTACTATGATAAAAAATTTTCCTCTTTATCTTTAGTACCATTCTCTGCCTTGCGATACATTTTCCTAATACTTTCATTATTTGGTAAATAATTTTGTTTTTCTTTCCATCTTTTTATTTGTGGTGCATCTCTTATAGACATTGTATATTGGTGTCTTGTTTTTTTCTATTTATCAAATCTGACAATGTTATTCTTTTATTTGGAATGTTTAAGGTGCAGTTTTAAAGAGTCAATTGGTTGTGCACACTTGTATTTACAGCACTGGAGATATAGGTCACTGGAGCTCACTCGTCAACCACCCTAGCTTACTGTTGAGTTCCAGGTCATTAAGAAGCCCTGTCTTAAAACAGTAACTTGGAAAACCAAGGTGGACAGAATCTAAAGAAAAATACACAAGGCTGACCTCTGACCTCCATGTGTATGCACCTGCACACACAAGTGTATCTTCACATAAAGGAACAACACACACGTGCATACATGAGTACTTATGCATGTTGTGGTGGGGAGGGAGAAATAGTAGCCAATTTGTTTTCTCTTATATTTTCTACTTGGTAGACTCACAAGGGCAAAAACATGATTTTAAACTATTCTGTATGCCCAAATAATATCTTTAAAAATCTCCTTTAGGAAATATGGAATAAATAATTGTAGGTGGAGAAGATGCAGTTTAATTGACAGTATTTTCTTTTTACATTTTACAGTTAATAGCAGAGCAGATTACATAAAATGTGCACACGATGCCATCTTAGAGTACAGACTAGCATATTAACACCAGAAAAGAATCCTGCAGTGTCTGTAAGGTTTGAGTCTAGCCAATCTAGACAAGTTTTGTTTTCAAGACAAAAACCTCCAGGGTAAAATGGCTTCTATCTGATCCCAAGTCTATATCTGCCTGGATGGTGCCCCCTGTTTTAATTTACTGAAGAAAACACATGGCATACATTTCCACAGTAAACACATTAGTAGGGCAGTAACATGCTCTGCTGGAACCATTCATAAATGCAGTACTCTGACCAACATTAGAGATGGATATTAATGCTGTTTGAAAGGACTGGAGATGCAAACACCACTTATGTTCAGAATATGTGGTGTTACTTTGAGGTGGGCCATATGGGCATAAGTGCTCAGACAAGAGCTTTCTTGAATTAATTAATTATGTTTTCTGAAGTTGCTTTTCTCTGCAACTTCCACTACCCACGAGTTTCCAGAACATGCTTAGCTGGCATTATAAAATGCTCAGATCCCGACTTTTGCTTGTTACTGTGGAGAAAAAGGAGCATCCTGAGTTGACCTCACATCAAGAACACAGGGACCAGGAAGGGAGACCCCACACTAGCTGCATGTTTCCACTGAATTGAGGAGATTGACCTCTGAATTCAAGGACACTGCAGTGGCTGGATGTTTCAGGGAAGTCTAGAAACTACACAAAGACAAACAGCTCCAGAAGTCAGTGAGACAGTCCCCTGGAGTTTTGATAACCACACTAGCATGCAGGTCATGCAGGGGTGTAGTGAAACCTCCATTGGCATGCAGGGGTGTAGTGAAACCTCCACTGGCATGCAGAGGTGTAGTAAAACCTCCACTTTCATGTAGGTCATACAGGGATGGTGAAGCTTCACAAGTTGGCCAAGGCATCAGCAAGGAGCTGCAGGCTGCAAAACGCCCCAAATCCACATGAGGTGTGGGAAAGGCTTAAAATTCAACTAAAGCATAGTCAGAGATAATGAATGACCTGTGATGTAGGAGGTTCCCATGTGGTCACAGCTTGGTTTTAAATTATCCTTCAAGTAAAAACATCCTATATGTAGACTAGCAAAGCTTAATCATGAGCCTGAAAGAGATGGGCTGCTCTCTGCAAGTGACATTGTCTGCTGAAACAGAGTGTGGCACTGTAAAAGTCAGACCACAGCTGAATCAGACTCAACAGTGCGGTCGGTATTCACAGCATCTACCAATGCATTTATACAGCTAATAGTACATTCTAAAAAGTCGGAAATTCAGAAATAATGAGAAAAAAATAGATCGAGAAATGTAGACTGAAGCATAACAAAATGATAGATGTTTGTAGAAAGCACAGACTGCTTAACACAAGCATAAACACGCATAAACACAAGGACCGAAATGGAGGATTTATGAGAACCTAAGGAGACCTCTAGGCATGAACAACATGACCTCAACACAGCAGAAAAGATGACGTCTGACAGACAAAAGTGGAGTGAATGTGTAAACAGAAGAACAAAGCCAACTCCTTCAGTGAACCACAAGATGATGTGAAGCTGTCTGCCAGGCATGCTGTTAGAGGAGAGGGAAAGGAGTTTGTCAGACTATCCAAGTTTTGTTACAATTGTGATACAAATTTATAAAAACCTTGTTTCAAGAAGCTTCACACACACAAAGAAACCTCAAGGCAAGTAATAAACAAGTGAAGGTCAGAGGGGAAGATCCTAAGAATGGGTGGGGGTGGGTCCTGTTAGGGGATTGGGGCTTTAAATAATGGTTTAGGCAAAGGTGAGAATGAAATAATACAAGGCTTATGACACAGAGAAGGCAAAAGTATGGATAAAAGCACAGAGTGAATGAGGGAATTTGTAAGAGCGTTCCATTATATGCTATGTTCTATATAACTATTCAAAGAAAAACTAATAATTTAAAGGTGTATAAGGACCAAAGCTTAACTGATTAATTAATTAAAATATACAAACAGCAGTCAATAGTTGTGATAATGTGATACTAAAAATGCTCAATTAGTCAAGAAAAAAGGAGGACAGATGGGATCAAAAGAAGACATCACAAAGAAAACCCAACTGTATCATAATAACAGTCAATATAAATACCCTAAACTCTCTGAGTTCATCTGAATTAAATAAAAAGGCAACATCCAAACTATATGCTTTCTACAAGAAATTTGCCTTCAATATAAAAGCACAGGAAAGATGAAAGGTCTTCCACAAAAACAAGAGCAATAACACAAGGAAGCTGGGCTGGAGATAGCAGCGGAGTGGGCCTTCCAGAGATAAAAGAGGCTCTGCATAGCAGCAATGAAGAGGATTCAGCAACAAGGCAGCTCTGCATATACTGGTTTATAATAACAGAGCTGCAAAATACACAGAGCAAATTTCTAAAAATTATATAGAAACAGACAATCACAGCTGACAATTTCAATGCTATCCTCTCAATAATAAACAGACAAACAAAAGCATTATTAAGTATGGAGAGTGAACAATGCTCTTATCCAATTGGACCTAATTATCATATATTCAACAGCCTATGGACCATAAGAACAGAATTTTCTCACATGCATATGGTGCAATCGAGATAGCCTGTTTTCTGGATCGGATGACAACTCCCAGTAGTTTCTGTTTTAAAACAAAGTCTTACATGGCCCACTCTACACAGCTTAGGAATGCCTTCAGTCCTAATCCTCTGGCAGGACCCTCTGTAGCTCCGGCCTCACAGGCATGCATCATGATGAACAGTGTACGTGGTGCTGGGAATTGTGCTAGGGCCTCCTTATGAAGCACTCTCCCTACCAAGCTGGATTTCTAGTCCCCACAACAATAAATCGTAATTACTCAAATCGTATACACTTTGAGCATGTCCCCAAGAAAGTAAGCTGAAAAATCTAAAATCACAAATGTTGGGGAACTAAGTCTTATGTTCAAGTGTCCTAAATGTCAAAGAAGTTATGATGGAAGTTAAGCTGTTTTTACTGCAGATAAGATGCAGATGTTTCAATATGTTGTGATATAGTGAAAACAACACATGGTGAGACTTTTATGGCTTCAGCCTTCTATCTAAATTCTAATTCATTCACTGAGCTTTCATCTTAAGATACGAAAAGGAGCACATACAAAAAGAAAGGATGGTTCAAAATAGACCTGAATCTGAACCTTCAGGAGACTCAGGAGTTGGCAGCCACAGAAGTGCACACCCAAGGGTATGTGTGTGTGTGTGTGCTGATCCCAGCTTTGGCGGGGAACATCACTGTGCAGTGACAGTTACCAGGGCAGAGACCCATGGTCTAGTGCTGAGAATAAATAGCCAGATGCTCAGCTGTGGCCCAGTCATCTGTATTAACCTCCACCACCCAAGGCTTGGGGATTTTGCATAAAAAATGTAAGAGCTGGCAAATGGGGAGGAGGACCAGTGAAATGTTGACTCCTGGGTATGACATGGCTAATGAACCCTGTGGATGGTAGTTTCTGCCCCACCTGGTCCCACAGCTGTTTAGTCCCAAATAAACACACACGGAGGCTTTTATTAATTATAAACAGTTTGGCCAATGGTTCTTTTTGGCTAGCTCTCTCTTAAGTATTAACCCATTTCTATTAATCTGTATCTCTTCATGTGGTCTTGGCTTCCCGGTGATGCCAGAACCTCTTGCTTCCTCCACAGCTACATGGCATCTCTTTCAAGACTTCTTTCTGCATCCCTCTTCCCAGCTTCTCCTTGTTGGGAAGCCCAGCCCATACTTCCTGCCTGGCTGCATCCTGCCTGCCCATTGGTCAAAACAGCTTTATTCATCAACCAATACGGGAAACATATTCACAGTGTACATAAAGACATCCTCCATCAGAAGCCATCAACTCACAACAGCTGTGCTTACGGATATAAGACATGCACAAGGTCACAGCAGTTATGATGAGAGGAGGCCTTGGAGGGCCCACTCTACATGAGGAGATATTGGCAGTTGATGCTGTTGTGGGGAGGACAGTTGCTCTCTTGGGGAGGGATGTGGCTGCTCTTAGTTTGATCAGAACTTTCGACAGCCCCACATCTCTGTACATACTGGCAGCACCGATTGGAACTGGAGTTATTAGTAACAAAAAATATAAGAGACATGCGACTGGGAGGGAGAGGATGCTAGGGAGGATGGGAAAGGAGGTAGTGGTGAATGAATGTGGTCAATATACATTGCACAAATGTCTGGAACTTCTAGATAACAAGTAATACACTGGGTTGTTGTTGTGGGGGGACTTAGACCAGGGCATTGCAATTTAGAACCAACACAAGCTGAACAACAAGATGGATGGGAGAGGCAGAGGGAAGGAGATCAAAATAATAGATGAACTCAGAAACAGAAAATAAATTACAGAAAACCATTAAAACCAAACGCTTTTTCTTTAAAAATAATCAAGAAAATTGATAAACATATAGTCACCATCTATAAGAAACCTACAATGAAAGTTTCTAATTATTATCCTGATCTCACAAGATTCATAAGCCAAGAGGAACATGGACAGGAAAGAGGTACAACTCCTATCCACAGATAACTTTAAAGCTGCACAGAAAAGCCTAGATAATCCAAAAGTAATAAGATAAACAATGGGCTGCCGAGACGGAATGAATCAGCAAAGTCATGAGAATTCAACCTGCAAGAACAAAAATTACTTTTAATATTTAATAAAAAAATTAATTTGTATTTGAGCATCAATTAGGATATGAAGTTCTTAAAATGCTGTTTCAATGGCATCAGAGTTTAAAACGTGCAATAAAAACACAACACAAACCTCAGTCGATTGTTGGCAGTTGTTGAGAAATTGTCAAATAGGTTGTATGTGTGAATTCAAATGTTCAATATCTTTTAGATACATTCTTCCCAATCTTAGTCATATATTCAATGCACTCTAAGTCCAAACAACAGCAATCTTACAGTAGCAATTTTTTGCAAAAAATAAAAACAAAAGGAAGCCAAGTGTGTGGGCCCAGAACTTCCACACACTGTGAGGGCAGGACACTACTGTAATGGTCTGAGGACAGACACACCTGTCCAGGGTCAATTCAGGGCTGTTTCATTCCCTACAAGGACCCTGAGATCAGTGGATGCTTTTCAACAAATTGTTATGGAAAACTGGGTGTCCACTTACAAAATACATAAATGCACTGTGTACAGAATACACACCACATACAGAAATTACCACAGTAACGACACTATCATATTTATTATATAGTATTGGTGGTAAAACTGTTTAAAACTATACCCTTTTCATTGTGCTTTAATATTATTAGCCATGGTTCTCTTGCTATAATTAGATCTCTGGACCTACACAGCCAGAACTTTGAAACTTGTGTGCCCACCTCCCCTTCATGCACACACTTCCTGACTCTGGCGACCACCACTTTATTCTATGTTTGTTGTTCAGATAGCTTTTCTTTTTTAGATCCCACATGGAAATGAGATCTAGCAATATCTTTCTATGCCTGACTTTACATGGTTATGATCATCCCAAATGGCATGATCTCCCTTTATAAAGCTGATAGTCTATTGATTATCAAAATGATTTACCCATCAGCAGACATGTCCATTGTTCCCATATCCTTGCTTTTATAGAAGCTGCCCTGAGCATAGAATACCAATACCACAGAAGGTGGTGACTGTCTTTCCTGGAGAGTGTCTGAGAAGAAGATTGCCTCATCATATGGTGACACTTTATTACCTTCTTTAGAAGCCACTGTGTTTTCCAGAGTGGCTGCTGGCTGCATCTGTCTATACTTCTATCAATACTGCACCCAGGCCTCCTGCAGTACACTCTGATCAATACTTGTTACCTTTTGTCCTTTTGGCAACAGCCATGTGAACAGGTGTAAGGTTCAAGCTCATTTAACTTTAATTTGCATTTCCTTGATGATTAGTGAGTACCTTTTCATAGGGCAGGGCTGTATGTCTTCTTTACAGAAATGCCTACTTAGGATATTTCTTTTATGTCATATATAAAAAATCAAATAAAAAACTGTCTGCAGACCTAAACATAAGACCTTAAAGTGATAGTAGACCTTCTAGAGAAACATGTAGAAGAAAAACCTCTTGATGTTGTCCTTGGCAAGATTTTTTTTGATATTTCATCAAGTGGCATGTGACAGAAGTAAAATTAAATAAGTATAGTGTCTTATTCAGAGTCACCATTGCTGTGATGAAGCATCATGACCAAAAACAGCATGGGGAAGAAAGGGTATATTTTGCTCATAGTTCTCTATAACAGTTCATCATCAAAGCTATTAGGGTGGGAACTCATACAGGGCAGGAACCTGGAGGCAGGAGTTAATGCTGAGGCCATGGAGGGGTCTGCTTTCTATTAGTTTGCTCCCTGAGGCCTGTTCAACTTGCTTTTTTATAGAACCTAGTACCAGCAGCCCAGGGATGGCCCTACCCACAGTGGGTTGGAACCTCCCCCATCAATCACTAATTAAGAAAATGCCCTTCAGGGTTGCTTATAGCCCAATCTTATGGAGACATTTACTCATTTAAGGCTCCCTCCTCTCTGACAACTCTAGCTTGTGTCAAGTTGATGTGACATTAGCCAGCACATGTGAGTGGGTATATCACATTGAAACTTCCACACAACAAAGGAAATGGTCAACGAAGTGAAAGACTGTCACTGGATTGAGACTATACAACACATACAGAGAACTCAGAAAACCTCAAATGACAAAGAATCCATTCAATCTAGTAGGAAATTTAAATTTCCAGTTATATTTATGAACATCAGTAGGAAGGAGAGTGCTCATGTCTTCCAAAATCCCAGGTTGGGGTTGTTACTTTAGCACTAACCAGTGCAGTAGTGGGAATATTGAGTAACCTATTTATGCATGCAAGAAGAGTAGAGGTAAGGCTCCCAACTCCCTCCTCAGCACAAGTCTGAGAGTTATAGGTGACAGCACAAATGAACCTCTTTTGGTGAATTGAGCCTGGGATATGATCATTTAACCTTGCTTCCTCTCACAAGATTTCTACCACACTGACTTCCTAAGGACCTTGAACTTGAAATCCAGCCAGGTAAACATCCTGAAACTTTAGAAAACAGTCTGGGGATAAGGATCCAAAATCATAAGCTCAAATCTACATATAATCACCTATAAGACATTGGGACTTCTGTACATGACTCATAAGGTGAAGACAAAGAACCCTAAACAAAGCTGTCTCCATTTTATTTGGGAAAAATTGTGGGAGGCACGAGAGACTGGTTTTTAAAACCCAACTTCCCTCTGAGGTGGAAGCCCACCAGGTAAGGAGCAGGAGGAGACCCTGGCGCTGCTCCTGTGGAGGAGAATAGTCCTTCTCAGACCTCTCCAGGAACAGCCAGGCCATCGATAGCTACTGAGCAAGTGCGGAGAAGGTCATGGCCCACTGGATGCTCTTAGCAGATGCAGACTAAAGATTTACTGCAGATGAAAGGACCCTGGCAGCCTGTAGGCTCTGTCCACAATTCTATATAGCTTTCTTTCTAAAACTTCTCACTGTGGTGTGCTATCTAATGGTAGGCTTCTACAAACTGACCTTCAGTCTCAAGACAACCCTCACCATTTCCAAAAGAATTGTCTTGGTTTGATTTTATAACTGATTGCCTTGTCAGTCAACAAGTGGGTTTTCTCTCCCCTGAAGCAAAACCAATGGTTTCTGATTTTGTTGGCAGATATCTTTGCATCTTCTAAATTCATTTATTTAGCAAACATTGATATCACACTCCATTTATGCCAAGTACTGTTCTCAATACTACACAAATGTTACCGATTTTATCCAACGTGCTGATGCTTCTGAGTGACAGTGACAGCTCCACAAAGAGACTGCTGCAATTGTCAGGGTCTTTACTGCAAACAGAAAACAGCCTCATCTTCTCCCCTCCAGCTGGTGGGGGTAGCCCACAGTATGCACTCGAGCCTTGTCCTGTCGGGATGTAAATGGCTTCTATCTCATCCCCAGGGAGTCAGCCCATTACGAATGTTTTCCTTCCCTTGAATTGATCCCACTTCAGGCACTGAGGGGCACCGGCCACCCTCCTCTTTCACCCCACCTTCCACCCAGTACTCCTCCCTTTCCAAAGGCTTGCCTGGCAAGCACACCCTCTGACAGATCCTAGTGAAATAGGCGTCTAGTTCTCAACAATTTTCAATCAAATTTCTGTCCCTGGAGCCCTCTTTTTCTCCTCATTCTTCCTTACTGGTTAACACCTTTCTAATAATCAGGTGTCCAGAACTGTATTATTTTGTCACTTTGCAGGCTATGCTTCCAGGTGCTGTTTACTGTGGCTCCTGGGCTTGTGAGACCTTCTGCTTTCCATGGGCATCTGTTTCCAATCATTTATCTCTGGGCTCTTCCCTCGGTCCTGCTTTAACCCTGACTTATTTTCTCCCTTAAATCTCCACACATCCCTGGTTTTGTCATTTCGTCTACCTGGAATGCGCACCCACACCTGTAGGCTTATAATTACCTGAATTCTTAATTCTTGTGTGCCTGAATTCTACAGAATCAATTTGCAGCATGAAGAAATTGATGAGCTAACACTGAGAACTTCCCATAGTCCAGGGACCAGGCTAAGCATGTTCACGCATGATCTTGGAGTAAATCATAATTGTGGCTGCTGCTTCTACCTGCTTCTTACATATAAAGAGAGCTAAGGTTTAAAACAAAAACAATTGGCCAAGTTGAGTGTAGTAGAACTCATCCCAGGAGGAGTTCAAGGTCACCCTCAACTATATAGGTCTCATCTTCAGTAAGACAAGACTGATCTACAAGAGAGCTACCAAAAAAGGAAAAAAAAAATGGAAGAAAAAAAGGAAGGAGGGAAGGAAGGAAGGAAGGGAGAGGAGAGATGGAGGGAAGAATGGAAAGAGAGAGGGAAGGAAGACAGGTCATAAAGATACCAAGTAGGCATACTAGAATTTGAACTTTAATTCCTAGATTAAACCATTAAACTGCATGGTGTTTAATACATGCTATATGTAAAAAATGCTGTATTTCATTTTTGTTGCTATTTTGAATAACAAAATGGAATGAACCAGAATTTTGAGTTAGTTTTATCTTTCAAAGGTACAGCAAAGATTAAAATAGGGTTCCTTTACAGGCAAATTAAAAATATTTTTTTTTAAAAAATGAAGGAATTTCAGAGATAATTTGGTTTAACTTTCTCATTTGAAAGGTGAGGACCCTGAAGCACAGATAAAGAATGATTCACTAAGTGTGACAAATTCAGAGGCTCTTTCCACCCCCATGATTCTGCTTTGTGTTGAAGGATGGCTTCCTGGGAACTGCTACCCCTGGGCCACTGTGGCTCTCTGAAGCCATAAGGCTAGGCCCACAGTACTGTATCTAGGGTGCAAATGAGCCCTGTAATTCTCCTTCCAGATGTTACCAGCACTGTCATCTGTCTGTCCATCTCCCCGCCTTTACTGAGGAATAGGCCTTGTGCCCTGCTTGCCAAGAAGAACAGAGCCATTGCCTTCCTCCTGTTGAAAAGCAGCACAGCCCTGCACAGCTTTTCTGCATTCCCTCTGCTGTTCTCCTCTTTGTCATCTCAAACCAGCCATTCTCAAAGGCCAGGTCATTTTCTACACTGTCCCCCAGGTCCTGCAGAACCACCCCAGGCCAAAACGATCCTTTCCCTCCTCTGAAAGGGTTCCCATGTCACTCATTTACCAGTTTTCATATGCTGCCCTGAATCATCTGTTTGGTGCCTTTTGACTAAGAGTCTGGCTTGCCTCGAGGGCAGAGATCATATCTTATTCATCATTGTATCCACCACATTGCCTAGCCTAAGGCCCACAACAAAATAGGTGTTCTATAAATGTTGATTGATTTATTGTACATGGGAATGAAAATGGCTTCCTTGCTTCTGTGGAGACCAAATCAAAGAAAGTAACTTTTCTGAGACCCATGAAATGATTGGGAATACACTTTTTAGAAGACTCAAAAGAAAAGTAATTGTAAGTACTTGTACTTATTTGAAAATGATAATGCCTGTGGGTAATTAATGTATTCTTATGCACATGATAGTGCCTGTGGGTAGGTAACATATTTATACAAACATGATAGTGTCTGTGGGTATGTAATGTACTCATGTGAATATGGTTGCATGTGTGAGCAGTGAAGATGGGTGGACACTATTCAAGCTGATATTAAGCAGAAAGGACAATGAAAGAGCCTCCCTCAACAGACTCAGACAGTTAAAGACATTTTTTGAACCAGTAGATATGCTTTGAAAATTAGACAGGTCAATTACTGACAGATATGGAAAGTAGGAGAACCTGAAAATCCCAATCCTGACTCTCTCTAGGTAATGTACTTTCTTGCTTGGTTTTGGAAATTCTATGTCCTTCCTTGTTGTGGTAACATCGTAGACTATGAGGAGACAAAGCTTCAGTTTTACTTGTAGAAGGGCTAACAGAAGCTGCCCAGGACAGACCTTTAATCAGGAAGAAAATAATTTTTATTGTTTATTTTTATCTTCCCACGATTGATGAAATGCTTTGGACTATCTTTTTCCAATATCATCCTCACGGCATCTGTTAGCAATGATCGTGTAGGCTGGTGTTGGTTTGGTCAATACTCACCACTATGTATTTTTGTTAACAACTATTGAATGAATAGGACCTTATCATTGCCTATGTTCTACAAGAAGAAATCCAATACCAGAAGAGATCAGAGAGGCATCTCACCAGGGACTTCAATCCTGGAGGAAACTGAGAAAGGTTTTGTGATTTGTCCACAGACATACATTTTCAACAGTCAATAAAGTAATTATTTTTATCATAGAAGAGGTTCATTGTCAACGAACAATTGCCCCAATTAACAATAAATTTTAAAGATGTTTTAAAAATTATTCTCTAGTAGAACAGCCTACTACTCTCTGGGGGTAGAATACAGACATTACCTCAATCCAGATAGTGAAACTCAGTAACAAAAAGGCTTTTAAAGATATGATTGGAGGGGTAGGCTGAGCTGTGTGATGATTGTACTTGTGGAAGACACTGTGCAATCTTGTTAGCTTGTCATCAGCTTCGTCATATTTGTCCCTGTGGCCCTTCTCTCTCACTGTGGCTTCCTAACACCTTTCACGTGTTCTGTGTTTCCTAGTATCTTCCCTCTGCTAGAGGGGAAGTGAAGTGCCCACTTCTACAGTGTGGGTGAGGTTCACTCTGTTAGCTTAGGCAGACCCTTCCTTTTGAAGTGACATTTGACAATGCTTGCACCATCAAGCAAGTGGGAAGACATCTCTAGACTCCTGAGATCAACTATTCACAAGGCCTGAAAAAAAGTGTGAGGATGACTGGGCCCATTTAGGTAATATAGTTAATAAATAAGGACCTGCCAGAGACACAGTCTGTAGTCCACACTCTGCTCTCCTGATGACAGTGCCCTTCTTGAAGAATGAAACACTGTCTGATGACCTTCCTCAACAGAAGCAAAGAACTCTATGGCCCAATTTTCTTGGTAGAAAAATCCTATTTTCCTTGACTGGGTCTACTGTACTATGGCCTTTCTTTTATCATCTTCCAGCCATTGAGTCAGCTAACTGAGGTCAGCCTTTCCCCAGAGACTGGGCCACGGCTCCTTTAACACTAGGGCTGGATAATTCTTTTGGGTGAGGAACTGGGAGAGCTGTTTTGTGTACTACGCAGTTTTCTACCCCTGGCATCTACTCACTGCCCATGAGTTTTACTCACCCTCTATCACCTAATGTGAAAATTAAGCATGTTTTTGTTCCCAAGCGCCTCATGGAGTGGGAGACACAATTGTCTGTCAGAGAATCTCAAGTCTGAAGTCATGATGTCACTCTAGTAGCAAGATTGAAGAATTAACAGACTCTAGAAGGGTGTGGGAAGTAAAAATGACAGTTCTTAAAGACTGATTCATTGGGATGAAGACAATGAGAGAGGAGTTTGAGAACACACATCATAGGTCCTTGGCTTTGTTGATTGAGTGGACAGTTATGACTCTAGCTCAGGTAGCTAATGAATAAGCATGGACATCAAAGTGAATGTGGAAGCAAAGATGTCACTGGCATCCTTTCCTATGTCCAGCACCAGCAGACTTGACAATAAATAAACTATAAATCTCTTACATCACCTGAGGCAGAAGTGTGAAATCACTAGGTGTTGGGGCTCAGCAGTCTGTGGACCCCGCCTCTGATGGGCAGGATGCCTATGGCCTAGGCTTTACCTAGCTGTTCAAGCTTTTATCTGGCTGCACAGGGGACCCGGTTAAGCATGTGCAAGCTCCCTTTTAAAGCAAGCGAGCCAAGTGCACCTCTCTCTTGCCTCTTACTCCTGCTCTTTCTTTCTTGATCTCTCTGGGGCCCCTTCTGTCTTTCTCTCTCTCTCTCCACTTTCGGTTGGCCACCAGCTACCCCCCCCCCCTTTTTCCTCTCCCCTCTCTCAATAAACTCCGCGTGGGCTCTGAGACTCGTGTTTGTGTTTCTTAGGCAATAGCAGCTGCAAAAGAACAACACTAGGAAAGAATGAATGAATAGAATGGCTTAATAGATAATGAAATACTAGAGAACTAACGAACAAGACATATTTACATGAATTATCCCATTTAAGCAGCGAGTTAGTTGCCTTAGGGAGAGCATTATCTGGAATGAAGTGGAGGAAATGAAACAGCAATGTGCTGAATGTAAATTCAAGCTACAGAACTGGACCATGGTAGTGCTCTTATGTGTTTTTCTGGGAAGAGGAAAGGGAGACTGTGAAGATTTTGAGAGCTATACTTTTCTCAAGAGTTAAGAATTTTAAACTTGTCTGGGGATTAAAACTTAAAGCACGTGGTAGGAGAAAATGAAGAATGCCAAGAATTATGAGATTACTAGAAAGTGTTGGCAAAATAAAAGCCGACAAATATTGATGGGAGATGTCATTCTGTAAATATGTTTCTCGTATTGGTTAATGAATAAAGCACTGTTGGCCAATAGGAAAGCAAGATAGGTGGGACTAGGAGACAAGGAAGAGAGCAGAAGTAGAAGGGAGAAGTCAAGATGGAGGACAGAGAGAGAAGAACGCCAGCCCCTCTCTCCGGTAAGATAAGACCACGTGGAAGTACTTAGATTAACAGAAATGGGTTACTATTTAAGACAGAGCTAGCTGATAACAACTAGTAACTGGCCAACAGCCTTATTATTTGGGGCTGGCAAGGTGGTGAGACAAGACCGGCAGGTGGGAAACTACTCATAACAAAATATCACTGTTTTTGGAGTAAGAACATAGGCACATCTTTTGAGCCTAGAGAGGAAAAAGACAAGGAGACGTGCATTAATATTGTGTGTAAACTTGTACTTAGGCTTCCTGGAAGTTAACCAGAGACCTGTTTGTAATGAAAATGGAGTTTGAACATCTGAGAGTGTAATAATAATGGAAGTCATGTCAAGAGGAATAATAATTATTTCTAGTTATTAGAATCCTAGAAAGTGAATATATGTATATTGTTACATTTACTGTTCTATAACAAAATGCCTAAGAATGTTTTGATTCTTAGTAAAGAAAATAGGTCTATCTTGTTTATGTTTCTTGTGGCAACAGGGTCCAAACAACATTCACTAGCCCTTGGATTGTCTCTGCAGTGAAACCTTATAACCAAACACAAATCCATCACCAAAACAATCTCTGGACAATTCAGACTTATTGATGCACTATGATCCAAGTGTTCTTGATTCTGAGATGCTAGACTGAGTCAGAAACGGCAGTTTGGCATGCTTTGTAGAGTGAGGGGCTCTGCCAGCAACATAACACCAATCATAAATCAACGCTTAAGAACTGACCTTGTGAGTTCCAGTGAGACCAACAATGCACATCTCTTTAGCGTGCCCTGTGACACCAATAATGTACTTTTGTAGTGTGCCCTGTGACACCTGTGGTGGGTCCTCTGACTTTGTTCATTATAATTCTGTGGTCTGCTTTGATTCATATAGCTGCTTTTAAATATGGACATGGTGTTTCCCCTGTAAGTTTCACATAGTTAAATGTTTTCTGTAAGTTAACAAATAAGACTTACTCATTTGAAAAAAATTGACATAATTTCACTAGCGCATACAATAAAACAATAGTAGAATATGAAGTAAGTGTTGGGTAACTGATAGAAAATATTTCTGATATCTTCACATTAAATTTATGTGTTGTGTGAGATGCTGACAAAATCTCACTTATCATATGTTTATTTCTTTATTGATGCTAGAAAATACATGTTATCAATTTTTTGTGAGAATGTATGTGTTCTTAAGGGGGATATGAATGTATGTGTATGTGTACATATGTATGTGTATGTATGTATATCTGAGTGTGTGTATGCATGTATGTCTGTATGTATGTGTATGTAAGTATGCAGTGTGTATTATATGTATGTGTTTATGTATGTGTGTATATGTATGTGTGTGTGTGCATGCATGCGTGGGGGGGGGTGTGCACATGCGCCTGTGCGAGCATGCGTGCGTGTGAGCCAGATATCAACATCAGGTCTTTTCCTCAACCACTCTCCACTCTTTTTTTGAGACTGGATCCTTCACTGAGACTGGTACTCACTGGCTTGGCTAGACTAGCTTGTCTGCGAGCCACAGGGATCCTCCTGTCTCTGCCTCCCCAACACTGAGGTAATAGTGTGTACATCTGTGCTGGGCTTTTTACATGTGTTCTGGAGATTCAGATTCAGACTCCAGTCTCCACATGTGCATGACATGCACTTTGCACACGGAGCCACGTCCCCAGCCCCAAGGTTATTATTTTTAGTAAACACATCATCTAATCAAGAGTAAAGTAGTTTCCTGAAGTAGAAACTGTGTATGGGTCTTAGTATCCAAGGATGACTGCTAAATCTTTAATGGTCTCTAATTAAAGATTGTTTGAAATTTAACTTTCACAATTATCTCAATGTTTTTACGATCCTATTGATCGTTCTCATGAGGATTACTCTACATGATAAATTTTTACTTCCAGAAATATTTCAAAGACTATTTTCAATTTGGGAGAGCTAATAACCTAAGCATTGAGTCTCATGCTATAAGCTTACCTCTATTGATGCGTGTTTGAATAAAGGAAAATTTTTGTTTTACTGAGCAGAATCATGATCCTTCACAGCAGACTCAAGAATATTTAAATGTGCAGTTACAGGACATCCTCAAGACACAATTATTTTACAGTGCATGTATTTGTCTGCCTGTTTCTGCTTATGCTCAGGCTTGACGGGTTAAATACAGCAACAAATCTGCTATGATCCTGAGTCATTTCAAAAGGAAAACAATTGGCCCAGAGCCAGCTGTCAGTCCCACATTCCCTCACCTTTTCCTTTTCTCTCAATGATAGACACAGTGTCTTTCCCAAGGACTTGCCGGCAAGAGGAGGGGCTATAGCATCTTCAAGGCTGTAGTAGCCCCATTCCACAGATCAAACTGCAGGTGCAGCTGCAGCATACCAGTAAGAAAAATCACAGCAGGTAACCAATGCAAGGACATTGTAGACTGTGCTTCATAGACAGTGTGCAGAGAACCCTGTCCTGGTGTGGTGACCTGGCTAATGTCACCAGACAATTCCCCACCCATACTGCCAACTTAGCCTTCAGAGAGAAATACAAGCAGATTTTCCTGGGAGGAATGGAGCAGGAGGCCCAGTTTTGGCACTACTTTGCAGAGGATCTGGCGTCGGGTGCTGCTGCCACTGGGGCCACATCCTCATGCTTTACGGATCATCTTCACTTTGCCCAATGTGAATAACAGCTGAGCTGGAACTGAAAGGAATTCAAAGACCCCATTGATGGCCTGGCTAAGGTCTAAAGATCTGACAGGATCAAGGCCCTTGCCCAGACTTTAATATGTCTACGTAGGGAGTTACAATCTCCAAAGATGCCTGCTTTGGTGGCTATGATACTGCAAAGGGAATGCTTCCAGATCCAAAATACAGCCTCATCAGCTGGGTGACGGCACCGTCTGTGACTGATACTGCTGACTAACTTCCTAACCCTTAGGCAAAGTTCACCACCACTTTACACACATACAGGGGCACTTGACTGCTGGAAGAAGACGGCTCGCTCGCGGAAGTTTTCTTTTAAGGATGGATGATAATAGTGTTCCCATCAGTGTGGGTGGGACTTCGTGACTGTCTTGTATGACAGAGTCAAGAAGCTCCTGTCATATCGTCTACTATAGCATATTTTGAGCATACTGAAAGAGATTCTCTGGGCTTGTTTGTCTCATTAATGCAAGTGCTCCCTGTTTGAAAGGGGGAAGTAATAACAGTTACCTGACCAGTTTTCTACTAAGCCTGTTTCCAAGATGATGACCATGATGGGTTCCAATTATATTTTTATTTCATGCTCCTGATAAAAATATTGAAGAAATTAAAATTTCTTTAAAAAAGAAAGAAAGCAAGAAAGAAAGGAAGAAAGAGAGAAAGAAAGAAAGAAAGAAAGAAAGAAAGAAAGAAAGAAAGAAAGAAAGAAAGGAAGGAAGAAAGAAAAGAAAAGAAAAAGAAAGAGAAGTCATCCATTTTTGGAATTCTCGATATGCAATGAGACTCAGTCATATGCCAGATAACACTTAATGATGGCAATATTCATTTCTGCCACTCCAGAAGAAAAAGAAATAAACCTCAATGGCAGGACTCTTAGGCTAAGGGGAAGTGCCTTGAGGGGGAAAAAATGAGGTGAAAATTAGTAAATTATGAGCATTTGAAAGAGAGGCATTCCAGGTTATACAGAAACAGTAGGTCCAGAGGCATGGAAGTGTGTTGCACCTGGAATGCTAAGTCCCATATGCTTGGAATGAGATGAAGACAAGTGTATTAAGGGAAAATAAAATTTAAGGACAAGTTGGATTATGAGATGTCAAGTTTATTGATTTTACTGTGCCCCCAAACCACCATGGATATGGAAAGAAAAGATGAAGTTGTAGAGAGGAATATTGCTCGTTGATTTATGAAATGTGTCTACACGGTGGTTTTCTTTTTCTTCATTTTTAAATGAAAAAAATAGAGATATTGAGTTTTAATTTTTTTCATAGAATACATTTTGATTCTATCCTTTCCCTTCTCAGATCCTCCCCATCCCTACCTACCCAACATAATGTTCTTTTTCTCTCTTTAAAAAAACAAATATCGCATTAAAAGAAAACACAGAGTCTGTTTTTGTTGGCCAATTACTCCAAGCACAGTGTCTGCCTTGGAATGGGGCTGGCGCACCCAATGTCACACCATTAAAAAAATGGATTTCCCCTCTCCCAGAAGCTGTCAATTGTAAATAGCTTCCTGGTTAGGGGAAACTGTGCCCACTGAGTTTATGGTTTCCTTCCGGGTCAGCACTATATTTCAGACTATTTGTAGTCAGCTACTTGGCAGACTGCATGGAAGCTGTCAAAACAGAATCCCACAGGCAACTAATGGTGCCTTCAACAATAAAATAGGTGCATTTTCCTTGTAGTTCTGGAGTGTGGAATTGGAAGATGTTGGTTCCAGTGGAGAGTTTCCCCTGAGGCTTTTCCCCAAGAATGGCAGACCTCAGCCTTCTCCCACGTCATCATGTGGCTGTTCTTTTACTTGCAAGTGTGCAAGCATCTCTGATTTTCTTTCTCTCCTTAGGAGAACACTAATCTTGTAGGATCAGGGCCTCATCTTTATTATGGCCCTATTTAGTTTAAACTTAATTAAGCACTTCTAAGGCCTACCTCCAAATAAGGTCACATTAGCAGTTTAAGGTATCAACACATGAATTTGGAAGGTGGGCCTGAAGAGTAAAAATTACTAGCTGTCTGTAAGGACATGGACTCGTTACCCTAGGACCCCTGTCCCCTGCAGGTAGCCGCTCCCGGAACTCTCTTGAGAAAAATAGTTCCCGGGATAACCACAGGATGTCCCAACGACCTCTGTGGAATGTTCCAATGCTCCAGGTGTCTTGCTTAATACAACACATAGTTTAACCGATGAGTAAATGTGTGACTTTGGACTTCCCCTATTTCCTCCCCAGTCCTCCCCCTCTTTTGCGGTTTTTGCCTTTATAAGCTTGTCACAAGTTTGGGTCGGGGTCGAACTCCTCTACCCCTGCGTGGTGTATGAGTCTCGACCCCAACATGCTGGCCTGAGATCTCGTTCAATTCCGTTTTCAATAAACTTCCTTGTGTGATTGCAGCAAGTCCGGTCTCGGTGCCTCACTGGGTGCGCGCTATTCCCGAGATTTGAGTGAGGGGGGGCTTTCAGGCCTAGTAGTTTGAATGAGAAATGTCCCCCACAGTCTTGGAATTTGAACACTTGGCCTCCAGCAGGTGGCAATGTTTGGGGAGGTTTAGGTGGTTCAGCCTTGCTAGAGGAAATACGTCTGTGGGAGTTAGGTCTGTCTGGCTCCTGCTTGTCATTAAAGTTTTGAGCTCTCAACTTTCTGATCCTATAAGGTTGTGCTGCCTGCTGCCATGTCTTCCCACCACCCACCATGAGGAACTCTTGTCCCTCTGGAACCATAAGCCAAATAAATGCTTCCTTCTATAAGTTGCCTTGATCATGGTGTTTTAGAATGGGAACTGAGAAGTACCCAACACAGTGGAGGGGAGTGGGTAACACATGTAATAGCACCTGCCCTGGAGGAAGGCTGGCCAGATTCTAAGAGCAAATAAATAAGTAAAGCTGCTCATTGCTGCTCTTCACATCAGCTTACCTGCAACCAATTGTATTTGCATTCTAATTTAGCGGCTCACAAATTTATTCCTCCTGTTGTAATCCAATGTCATTATTTAACCATAAGGGCTGATACCAAATTATGTGTCTCTCTTCTCCAACCATGAAGAAATAGAAATTGAAAAGCCAACATTGGTAACAAATGTTGCTTTTGTAGATGCTTTTGCCTTAAATTGAAATTGAATGACCAAGAATGATCTCTGCCTTGCATATTTAAAACATCCATGTCCCACATTATGGCATCTATGTGGATTTTCTGTATGTAGTACATACACATACTAACATACTGTGTAATTTTCATAGTTTATAGGCGTCATCAAAATAATCCACAGACAGCTGCAAAACATCGTCTTTTTCAGAATTGCCTACTTGTTAATGTTCAGAAGTAGAAAAAACCCTTCCACAATAATTAATACAGTATGCCTGTGCATATTCACACATAAAGATTAAATTTTTAACACTCAAATGTACTTCATGCTGTAGCATATCCTGTCGTGCCAGCTCCATGCTAACCCACGGCATTTTGCTCATTATTACCTAATTAAACTACTAATAGCCACATCAAATGAGTTTGTGTTTATAATTATTTTAAATATAAGTTGGGAAAGCTATTAAAAAGTATGCAATCAAGTTGATCTTTGAAATTGATTTGGGAGCTCAAACTCTTGAAATTTATATAGAGGAATATTTCTGCCCTTTAGATATTGTGGGTGGTAACATGTTACCTATTCTGTAGAATTTGTACACTTGTCTACCTACTTCATGTTGGAAGTGCATACTCGTGCATAATTGGGGGGCAAAGTTTAAATAACTGGTAATTGTTATATAAACTGCATTTATCAATTTATACTAATAATCCTGTCCAGGTAATAATAGGAAGTTTTGCAAACAGAAATCAGAGAACGATTTCTGAAAGGGAATGACTTGTGAACCTTCAACACATCCAGGGAGGAGCAGCTACCTCCGAGGAACAGACTGTCACTGAAATGCAACAATTGTTGAGTTTGTGATGATGTTGATTCTTTTGAAATCTTCCCACTTAGTTTATAACCATGTCTTTTGAGAGCTTACATCCAAATATCAGCTTATGCTGTTTGTCACAAAACATTTTTCAGTTGGAACAGATGGTCAGTTTTCTGTTTACCCAGCATAAAATTAAAAAAAAAAAAAAGAAAGAAAGGAGTTGGCATTAAAGAAACTGGGGATGGAAAGGCCCACAAGAGAGAGAGGCTGCTGCTAGTGCTCCAATCACCACTAGATGTCCTATAGACTAAACAAGAGGAAATCTGGGGCATGGATTTGCATTCCATCCCTGGCAATGGTTCTGATTTTAGGCTCCAGGTTTCCAAAATACCTGTTCAACCGTTTTCTGCTATGTTTCCTACTGACATAAGCAGTTAAATGCACTGGTGTGGGATGTGTGAGTTAGCCCAGCATAATAATTACAAAAGTATGCTTGAAACATTTATCCCAGAATCATCAGAGTGAGGAAAGTACACACAGGTGCACACACACACACACACACATACACACACACACACACACACACACACACACACAGACACTCGCATGCACATGAGCAATTACCTTCTTGCAAAGATGGATCCTTTAATGAAGCTTTGTTTCCTCATTGAGCAGGTTCAACAGGCTGTCTTGTTATAGATTACTTTCTTAGCGAGAAGGGTAATGTGTGGCTATAACAAAACAATTACAGCTTTATTCAGAGGAGTTGTTCACACCATGTTATCTTCCTTGACTGCTAACCAAATTGAAGTTGAAACTTGACTGTCCTGTCAGTTTGTGTGATTATATGACGACTTAGAGGAGTGTGGTGTCCTTCTGAAATTCCATCTCCTAACAAGGCATAAAAGTCTTCCCAGATATCAACAATGCATGCCAAGGGATAGTGTGAGAGGGCACCTTTCGCTCCAATTGTTCTGGAATGGCCCTTAGACTAGAGAAAGCTGGCACTGTAGCACCTTGGATCCCCCAAGTAGTCGACGAAGGAATTCAGGAATGAGTGCGCTTTGCTCTCTCAGGCAGAAGGGCAAATGCAAATGTCTTCCCTGGTGTATTGTGAGCCTTGAGTGTCATTTTAGCAGGATGGGGACTGTAATGTAAGTGTTGGGCTAGGGACATCCCTCACCAAGGTTTACATTCTCCAGATTCATTCTGCTTGGGATCTGATTGGATATGAGGAAGAACAAAAACAGTGTAGTAGAAAAATAAAAACAAATGGAAAATATATAAATGAATAAATGTAAAAATATTGCCTCCACTATCTTGGGAAACAATAGCTTTTAAATGCTTTTGGGCTCTGCCTTAGTTTGCTTTCTATTGTTGTGATAACCACTTTGAGCAAAAGCAACTTGGGGAGGAAAATATTTATTTGGCCTGTACTTCCATGCCACAGTCCACTGAGGGAAGTCCTAAAGCAGAAATGTGGAGGCAGGAACTGATGCTCATCATGGAGGAGTGCTGCTTATTGGTTTGCTCTCCATGCTTTGCTAGGTTGTCTTAGAGAACCCAAGACCACGTGAACAGGGAGGGTGGCACTGCCCACAGGGAGCTGGGTCCTCCCCCATAAATCATCAGTCAAGAAGACACAAAGACTCACCCATAAGCCACTCTGACAGAGGAAATTTCCTCAACTGAGGTTTCATCTTCCCAGATGACTGGAGCTCGAGTCAAGTTCACACCTATACATACACATGCACACATGAGCAAACCTGACATAGACTCCCTGTCTGCCCAGTATGACATTGTGGGTTTATTTTGTCAAACACATGGAGGACATAATATTAAGCTGAATGACCTTCCAGGTGAAAAGAAAAAAAAAGGCAGCCTCAGGAAGCAAGAGGTCTACTTCCTATCATTTGAGGGAGTAGAACTCTCCAGGACAACTGCTGTCTTCCTTTGACTTGCTCTAGCTATGGAACCCTTAACTTATAGCCATAGGCAGTGACAAGAACAGAAATTGTGATGAATTCCCAATTTTCTCGGCTTCACAGAAAAGTGCCTCTGGAACAAGAGGATAATCCTCTCTTACCATAACCCAAAAGGGACAACTTAGGCCCTTTCTGGGGACCAGGAGCTCAGAGATCCTGCTTTTAACTGACTTCTAAATCACTCCCTAGATTCTGAAACCTGAGATACTATCTTCTCATAACCAAAGAAAAAAGTTAGAAGGGAAAGGAAGTTGGGACATGGATTCATTCACTAGTGGAACAAATATTTGAGCATCTATATGTCGGGTATTGTGTGAAAGCTATTTCTGTACTTTCTTTCACTGCTGCAAGAAACTAGTCAGAGAACAACGTCTAAATGTGATGGCATGAGGAAGAAGATGGGATGTTGACCATGGGAGAAGAGAGGTTAGAAAACAAATCTTTTTGTGTGCTTTTCCTCATCATTGTCCCGTGTGGTGGTGTGTGTGTGTGTGTGTGTGTGTGTGTGTGTGTGTGTGTGTGTGTGTGTGTGTCCACTTAGCGTTACTCACATGTATATGTTTCAACTTGGTATTGGAAAACTACTTGGGTCTTCATCCCTAGGGAAGCCTGACTCGCCCTCTCAGCAGTCATCAATTGCCTAAAACTCTTCATCTAGAGATGGGGCCCTGTGAGGTTTCTCCTGTCTGTGTTGGCATGTCAGAGGGTGTCATCCTTCAGGTCTTGCAGAGCAGCTTGCCAGAGATGTTTGTGGTGTGACTAGTTCGGTTCCAAGTGACTAAAGTTCACCCACACCTCTCTTTCCATTGTGTCACCTGCAGTGAGCTGCAACTGTGTATCCTTCTTTGCATACTGAAATGTTACTGACTTTCTAGGACTGTTTTGATCACCAGTTCTTGCATAGAGGTTCTTAGACTTACTCAGCTTTTTTTTTTTATGATTTATGGTTTGTTTTCTATTTATTTATTTATTTTGAAGATTTTACTTTGCCTGTGTGTGTGTGTGTGTGTGTGTGTGTGTGTGTGTGAGAGAGAGAGAGAGAGAGAGAGAGAGAGAGAGAGAGAGAGAGAGAGAGAGAGAGAGTTCTGTGAGTGTGTATGCATGAACCTCAGAGGTTAGAAGAGGACATCGTATCCATGGAGCTGGAGTTACAAGCATTTATAAGGTACATGGTGTGTTGCGGGTGCTGATATTAAACACTGGTCCTCCTGGCTGAGCAGCAAATGCCCTTACTTGCTGAGCTGTCTCTCCAGCCCAAATCTTTGTGTTTTTTTTTTATGAGTCATTTGAACAATGATAATTCTTAGCTGTTTCCTCAAAACTAGTTCTATCCTATAACATGGTACTAATGGAATTGTTTTGTTCTCGTAAATGTAAGACAATGTCCTTCGGGGCTGGACTCTTTTCATAAAGACACAGGTGAGTCCAGCTGAGGTTGAGTATTTGCTGAGTTAAATGAGCTTACTTTTTAAAATGATTTCAGAGATGGTTGGAGCAAGGCCAGTGTGACTCCCTGTCAAGTACTGGGCACTCTGTCACTCCATCTCTTGGGTGTTATCATGGCTGAAGCATTTGATTTAAATCAATCTTTAAATGCACCAGACTAAGTCTGGGAAACCTGTGTTAGCAGTTCTAACTGGGAGATAGTATTGACAGATTACGTGTTTCTGTGATTCAGACATAGTGCCCCCAACTGTTTGTGTGTTGGGAGTGATGGTGGTTTGAGGGCCCCTGAAAACATTACCTTTGGACCCCTACATTAGATCTCAAAAGACTTGTTATAAAAGCTTGCATCTGACACCTGTGTGGCTTTTGACTCCTTGTCTTTCTGTGTGCCCTCTGTCCCTTCTATGTACATCCCTTTTGTGATGTCATCTACCATGAAGTTGCCAGTGCTGACCTGATGCTGGACTGTGCCTCAGAACAGAGGCTAACTAAACTTTCATTCAAAAAGTACCCAGCCTTGGGTATTGTGTTATAGTAACAGAAAACAAACACAAATGCAATAGTCCATTATTACATTAATTTTAAGATTTATCATCAAATCGCAAGCAATCCAAGTTCTGATGTCTAAGGAAAAACAAGTTCATTTAAGATGAAATTGTCCTAGATGCTGAGGCTAAAAATACAGCAAGAAATATCGATTCTGGCAAAAACCAGTCACAAAACTTGATTCAATTATTTTTAACAGATTGATAGTTCTTAGATCAGTAGCTGATGAATGGGTGACATTGCTTTATGATTAATTTCATTTAATATGCTAATATGAGGGGAATAAGTACACTTACGGTTGAGTTATTTGGTCAAATAAAGCTATAACGATGCAAATTTCTGCAGTCCTTGTTATACAGGGAAGCCCTGTTCTGACTGATCTGGGACAAATCCACCCTGTTACAATAGCACTTCTTTCCCTTCCATAGAACTTCTCACATTGTCTTTAGACTTTATTTTTGGTTATCTCTGAACTTAGTCTGGGAAACCCTAGGAGGAAAAGACTTTACTGTGTCCTCATAGCTATTCCTGGGCTCATTCCAAAGGACATACACAGTTAGTATTCAATAAGCATCCTGTGTAGAAATATGAATGAATGAATGAATGAATGAATGAATGAACGAATGTGAGAATTAATGAACCAAAACTTCAGAAGCTAAGATTCCACTTCGATTCATTATGTGATCTGTCTGCTAAATATGAAAGGCAACAGTTCAAGATTGAAAACTGAGCCCATTGATCAATTGGTGTGCCATCCATCACCCAGATAAATCACTTCATTTTAATGAATTATGATCTTGAGTTTATGTCCATCAAATCTATGAAGAGAGCTAATAATCTGATTATATAACAAATGTGGACTTATTTCTGTGAACATAACTGGAAAGGTCTTTTAGAATTTTAATACAAGCCAGTAAGTCACATAGTCATATTAGAATGTTATGCTTGTAACAAAACCAATACTTCTGTACCTTTAAAATCCATCTTTATTAATGCCCAAACTCTCATTATAGAAATTAAATAGATAAAAATCAATAAACATGAGTAATTGGGAAGACTACAACACAAAGTTGTCAAATAGATTTGAGGAGAGGGAAATAATATATTAGCAAGCAATCCTCTATACACAACTGTGTGATGAAAATAGGAACTAGCTGGATGGTGGTGGCACATAATGCACTCAGGAGGCAGAGGCAGAGAGATCTCTGTGAGTTCGAGGCCAGCCTGGTCTACAAAGCTACACAGAGAAACCCTGTCTTGAAAAACAAACAAACAATTAGGAACTATAACCCAAACTTTCCTCCCTACCCCCACCCCAACAAAAATACATTAGCTTGAGACATAAGGGATCTGGGTGAGTGATATGCAACTTCCATTTTACTTGCAAAATAAAATGGTCTCTTAGATTCAAACAGGAGGGTGGTTCTTATTTTTAAGGCAGTATTTCAGACATGACTGTGGCTATTTATTATTTTATAATTTCATGTTCACGCATGGAGGAAAGACCATCAGAGCATTGCATAAACAGAATAGCACCCAGTGGGTACACCACTTCAAAACTGTCATCCACTGCTGCATGGTTGGGGGGAATTTGGACTACTAACAGACAGCTGTGTAGGCCCCTCATAAACGAGGCTTGCTTATCATCTGTTTTTCCAGGACAGAGATTATTTGTCCCCTTTGGTGAGAGGAGCCAAGCATGAAGGGAAACAGAGCCTTTGTTAAGACAAGTCCTCCATGTTCCTTTTGTATTGTCTGAGTTTCCAGTGTGCCCTCATCATTTTCAGAAAAGGAAAGCAGGGAAGAAAAATAGAAATGTAATATGTGTTATTATATTTTAATGCAATGGGCTACTTTTCTGTTTGTAGTTATTGAAGTTTTTGTCTTCCTTCATTAAACATTTAATAAATCACCACCAGTGTATGACAGATTTTAACCATAACACAAACAGCAGGCGGCGGCGAGTGGCTCAGTTCGTATAGGCATACAATAGCAGAGTCTAAGGCACCCTGCCCTGCAGGCGTCAACAGAGCAGCCAATGGAAGGGTAGCTACCTCTCCCACAAAGCCTCGAAAATAAGTTTCCTTCTTTTATCTTCCTACAAATCAATTGGAGCCCTTACAGCAAAATCCCATAAAATAACTTCAAACGCCACTTCTTAGTCTAAAAATTTGTATTATGGCTATAACTCTTTGAAGTTTTATGACTGAAGTTTGGAGAAAAATGATTTAAGTGTTATCTGCTAGACATCAGAGCTTCAAAAATTCTCTCAGTTTTTCTTGACACATAAACTGCTATCCACTGTATGTTTTTAGTACTTTTTTCCCCTTGCTTTCAATCCCCTAACCTAGTCTGCTTGATAAAAGTTATTTAACTGCAGTTTATACAGTTGAATTAATAATCTATAGAGGTTTGCTAACTGGTAATTGCTAAACCTATTTTCTCCATCATTTTTTTTCTATTCTACCAAGAGGTTCATTTTTAACAGAGCTTTCAGAATCTAAAGCATGTTGACATTAAGTTTTAAAAAAAAAAATCACCGTTCTACATGTAAAAATACAAGGCAGCAAGGACCTGTGACTCCTGCTGAAAGTTAAATGTTAGAACGAGAAAACACACAGAGAGGATGATACAGGAGAGGGTCAGAGGACCCAGGATGCCTCCCTCAATGGGCAGAAATCCTCCTGAGATGGCCTTCTCACCACAGGATACCAAGCTGTACACAGGGATTCTGGTCTCCACATGCCCACTGCCATTCTTGAAGCAAAAATTGTAATCATTACTATGTCTTTTTAAAAGAAACAGGAAAGTCTAGTTTTAAACGCATCAGGTTCCATTTCATACCTCTGTGAGGATCTACCTGATGACAGCTACCTATGTTGTGTAGGGTCTATAAAAATGTAATGGTTAATTTTAATAAATGTATAATTCCTGGCCTCAATAAGTGATCTTGAACTCAGTACACAGACATTCCTTTGGCCTTTTGAAAAGGTTTTCTTTTGTGTATGGTTATTTTGCCCTTAAAGGCTAGAAGACATTGTGTCCTCTGAAACTGGAGTTAGACAGCTGTTAGCTGCCATGTGGGTTCGGGCAATTGAACTCCAGTCCTCTACAAGAACAAGAGCTCTAAACTGCTGAGCCATCTCTCTAGCCCCTCCTTGCTTTTGATCTCATTCTCTGTGAAGAATATTTCAGGTGAGTCTTTAAAACAATAACAAAAACAGACAAACAAATAAAAAACAATATGCTGTTGCTGGCCATGGTGACACACATCTTTAGTTCCAGCACTTAGAGACAGAGACAGGTGGGTCTCGTGAATTTGAGGTTAGCCTATACTACATAAGAAGTTTAAAGCCAGCCCACACTAATAAGAGAAACCTTGTCTCAAAAAGGGTTGCTTAAAAAAAAACATATGGTGTTATGTAGAGTCCAAAGTAAATTAATATAGCTAATGTAAGTTCTTAAATGTCATTTCCTATTTGTTGTTGTCTAACTTTGATTTTTTTTAAAAAAAAAATTCTAGATAACAGATTTTTTGCTAGCATGCAATAAGACAAGAGGCTCTCAGACTCAGAAAGACAGGCACCACATGCTTCTCCAACAGGAAATGTAGGGGAGGGTAGAGACGTGAAGCTAGGAAGAGGCCTAGGCCTGAAGCTGATTGGAAGAGGAAAAGGAAGGCGGGAAGGGGGGTGATAGAGGCGTGAACATGATTAAGACATTATATCCATGTATGAAAATGCCACATACACACATCCTTTTGTACAACTAATATAGACCAGAAGTTTTCTAAAGCAATTGAAAAGCCTGCACCGCAATGAAATTCCATGTATTGGAGAAAGTTTATCTTCTGAAGAATTGTCAGCTGAGCTATGCAGCCTGCTACCAATAGTACTGAGTGCAATGTGAACCCAATTCTTCACCAACCTCAGATCGAAGTAGCTGTCTTTTACAGAATAGGGAACAAGCTTTGGAAACATGTTTTAAGTAATTCTAATCTTCACAACCCAGCAAACATTTAGAAATTAAAGGGCTCATGCTTTCGTGTGTGTGTGTGTGTGTGTGTGTGAGAGAGAGAGAGAGAGAGAGAGAGAGAGAGAGAGAGAAAGAGAGAGAGAGGAGAGAGAGAGGTCAGAAAATATAAAAAATAAATACATAGGGAAAGTTGTAAAAACTGGATATTGAGGAGGAATAGAGGGCTCTATTTTACACATTCCTCACATTTGGGGGAAACTCATGTTATCAGTCCTCAATAGGACACTGGTTAAGAAAGGCACCCATGAAGTTTACTTAAAGAATAGGCTGGGCAAAACAAGTACAGAACACCATGCTGTTGCTGATTTCTTTGTGTGTGCTGGTGTGTGTGAAAGCACATGTGTGTGAACATTCATGTGCATGTGTGTTAAGAGTTTTTCCCTGCCAGTCTGGTCCCATCGCCATGCCATATATGTGCCAAATAACACACAGAGATGCTGTATTAGATATAATTCTGTTGGCCAGTTACTAGTTTCTTATTGGCTAGCTCTGTCTTAATGATTAACCCGTTTCTATTAATCTAAGTATTTCCACATGGTCTCATCTTACTGGAGAGAGGGGCTGGCATTCTTCTCTCCATCCTCCATTTTGACTCCTCCCTACTCTTTCAGAATCCTCCTTATCTCCTAGTCCTGCCTATCTTGCTTTCCTATTGGCCAACCGTGCTTTATTCATTAACCAATAAGAGAAACATATTTACAGAATGACACCTCCTATCATCTCCTCTTTTCTGCCTCAAATAAAAAGGGTTTTAACCTTAGTATAGCAAAATATATCACACAACTGTTATCAAATAAGAATTGCAGTTAACAATATTTAGTCCATTAAGATTTAAAGAAAATATTATATCATTTATCCTATCTTTGTGAGTCTAAAGTCCCATATGTAACTTAACTTTAATCCTAACTAAGGAAAACTATAACATTAACTATTTGTCTTTCAACTCCCTCAAAGACCACAGAAGGATAATATATAAACTCTAGAAAAGACAGAGACAACTCACTGCTTGGTCAGTCACCTGAAGTTCTTCTGTATTGTTCCATCTTTAGCCTATAGGCCATAATATATCTGATAGACTCCTCAGCAAAGCAAGAAACTTTAAACTGCCCACCTGTATTGGCAATTTGTCTCTGTATTGGCATTTTTCTCTGTGTCCTGCAGACTGTCTGGCAGACTCTTCCATGAAGCAGGAACCCTGTAGCAATGTCCATCTTGTATCAGCAGTCACTTTCCTGTGGGTCCTGCATGTCCAGTTTATACAGCATAAAGTCAAACAGTCCAGACAAGAGCAGTATCTTGTCCAAATGGCTAGTCTTGCTATATTGAAAGCAGACTTCATAATGAGTTTCTTCAATGTCCATCTTCCTTTCTGACACAGGTGGTGTTACCAGGAGCAGTTGTGCCTCACTGTCAAGAAAAACCCTAAATGATTTTAAATGCCATATTCTGTAGGTCTTTTAAAGGTTTGAAGAATGCCTATTTTTCTCAAATACATCTCTGTATATCTAGAAATCCTAACTAACTTAAGTTTTGACTATTATAGTAATTATCTGTATTAAATTATACATTACATTTCTAAATAAGCTATATAAACACAATACCTAGATAAGAGGAGAAATATACACATCACAAAATTGACCTTAAATTGTATCAATAAATGAAAATCCATTCCAAAACAAAGTATTCATATCTATACCATAATCCCCTTTTTTGCCTTTAAAGAGATCATTAACCATTTATAACCAACCCCATTTAAATGAAAACAAACATTTATAAACAATATTTAGGAATTTGGCCATTGTTCCAAACTACTTCCTGCTGGTATGGGGCGCTGTCATGAGGGATCCTAAGAAGATGCAGAAATCTTGGCTGTAGTCTGCAAGGCTGCCTTGTCCCAGCTGTTTTGAATGTTGGATCACCTGGGACTCTCTTTCAGGGGGTCTTGCTTGATCAAACCATGCTAGTCTGGAAGGAATCCATAGCCTTTTATTTTCTGTGGAAACAAAAATAGAAATCCTTTTCCCCAGTCCTTAAACTTAAATTTTGGAGTCAAAGCATTTTTAAAATATATAAATTGAATTAATCCGGCAGCCTTTCTTTTAACAGTTGCTGTTATTTCCTCGGCAGTCAATTTAAAGACAACAGAATAGATATAGTATCTAAAGTTTCTCTGTGCTTTCCATCTTTACGTGGCTTTTTTATTACTCTATTTCTTCTACTTCTATTTTTTTCATTTGTTGAGACAGGGTTTCTCTGTGTAACTTTTATCTGTCCTGGAATTAACTCTGTTATACCAGGTTCACTTTGAAATCATAGAGATCTGCTTGCCTCTGTCTCTGAACTGCTGGAATGAAAGGCGTGTGCCACACACAGCTGCTCTCTGTCTTTTTAAAACCATTTTATTCTCTTTCTCTCCCAAGCCTACATATATTTTAAAACACAGTGTAAAGCTTTAGAGGTTTTTCTTAATATGAATGTGTCTTTACTGTAAATCTTTATCTTTTTCTGGCCACGAGTCTTTATCTGGTAAACAACAACATTGCTAAAATGAAAGCCACAGCTGTATTAGCTGCCGTCTATCAAAGATGGCTGCGAGTACTTTTAACGCCAGAACTGAGAGCTGTGCTCACTGCCTTGGTCTATGCTGCCATCCAGCAGCATGTTGCTGGCTTGGAGATGTGGTCACTGCCATTGCCAGCTCTTGTACTCCCATTCAGTTGTTAGCAGAGCTCTTTAAAAGCTGTGCAGTTTTTTGCCACTGATGCTGAGTCAGGAAACCTCCCTTAAAGGAGCTGCACAAATCTCTGCTTGTCTCTAGCAAAACACAGTCCAACCAAGAAAAATGATGCTACCAAGAAGCCTTGATTATCTCTGTTCTTTGGTTTCTAAAGAACTTTTTTTACACTTTTGTTAAGTTTTAAGTGGAAGTTCTTATTAGCCACATTGCAGATACCATTATGTTATGAGTAGTTTTTCCCTGCAGGTCTGGTCCCACCACCACGCCATTCCCAAATAACGCACAGAGACTCTGTATTTGATATAATTCTGTTGGCCAGTTACTAGTTTCTTATCGGCTAGCTCTGTCTTAAATATTAACCCATTTCTATTAATCTAAGTATTTCCACATGGTTTCATCTTACTGGAGAGAGGGGTTGGCATTCTTCTCTCCATCCTCCATCTTGACTCTTCCCTACTCTTTCGGGATCTTCCTTGTCTCCTAGTCCTGCCCATCTTGCTTTCGTATTGGCAAACAGTGATTTATTTATTAACTAATAAGAGAAACATATTTACAGAATGACTTCTCCCATCACATGTGTGCACTCATGTGTGTGAAAGAGTGAGTGTACAAGAAGTGCATCTATGTGTGTGCACTCGTACATTCATACATGTGAATGTGCGCATGCGCGTGCACACACACGTGTGTGTGTGTGTGTGTGTGTGTGTGTGTGTGTGTGTGTGTGTGTGTGTGTAAACAAAAAAAAACCTTATTTATTATTCCTGAGGTGCTGTCAACCTGTTGTGACTTGCTTACTTACTTATTTGAGACAAGGTCTCTCACTGGCTAGTAATTCACCAGTGTGGGGATTTTCAGTATCCACAACACTCAGGTTTGTTTGTTTGTTTGTTTGTTTATGTGATATCTGGAGATCGAACTCATGTCCTTTCATTTACCAACTATTTCCCCAGCTCCTACTATTGGTTTCTCATGGGAGCCAATACTTGCAGGTTCTTTACAGTCATACCAAGGGTTCAATCACCAAATAGCACTTAGCTAGCACTGACACACCATCTCATCATCCTGAAGACAGGTAGCTAGAGCACTGTGGTGGACACCCTCACTGTCCCATCATCCTGAACATGGGCAGCCAAAGCACCCTGGTAGTTGCCCACACCATCCTATCATCTCAAAGATGGGCAGCTAGAACATCATGATAGAAAGTGACAAGGAAGAACTTGGTGACTGTTGCAAGCCTGGAAACAAGACTGAGGAAACGCTAGCATGCAAGCAAATTGTGTTCTTTCCCATATGATGACAGAACTGAAAAATACACACACATACACACAGACAAGGGAAGAACAGGGGAGCCCAAAACCACAGAGTCGTGTCTATGGAAGTCTGTGGAATATTCCTCTGTGCAGTGTTGTTCATCCTGACTCCTGAACCACTCATTCCCACTCATCAACAGGGCTTGGTCAGTTCTCAGAAAAGATAGATAATATAGACACTCTGGGGGAATGTGGAACATCCAGGCTTTGCTATCAGCAACCTACAGTTCTCAACATGTTGTATGGCTCCTATGAGTGTTTATCTATGTTGGCATTCATACATCCATGGCTCCTATGTGTGCTTGTCTATGTTGGTGTTTATACCTCTTGGGTTTAAGTGTCTAAAAGCAGAAATCACAATTGCCTAGTTTTTCTTATACAAATAAGATCATTTATGCATTTGATCTTTGAAAGATAGTAAAGCATGCCAAATATTGGCTATGACATGTAATTAGGTTGTTTTAATTAAAATTAATTCCACCCCTATCTTTAAAGACTTTTTGAGATTTATTGACTCTATTTTATGTGTGCGGGTGCTTTACCTGTATGTATATCTGTGCACCTCATGCAGGCAGTGGCTATAAAGACCAGAAAAGACATCAGATCTCCAGGAACTGGGGTTACAGGCAGTTGTTGAACTCCATATGACTGCTGAGAATTGAGCCCCAATATTCTGGAAAAGCAGCCAGGGCTTTTAATTTCTAAGCCATCTTGCCAGGCCCCTCACACCTCTTTTTTGATGGATTCTCTTGTTTTAGAGATGGGATAACTGAAGACAATACTTGCAGATCCCTTTGCAGCTGTACCACAGCACAATGCTGTGTATTTCACAAATGCGATACAACCAAGTACAAAACAGCATGAGAAAAAAAGATGTGAATGGGGAAATGTGGTCTTTTCTTATGTTCTATGAGAAAAGGGCTGATTCTCCCCTGGTGGCTGGGAAAGGACCTCTGGACCTGTCTCAGAATGTCAGTGCTCACAGAAGAGGTGGGCACTTGTAATGTATCCTTTGATAGCTAGATACCCAGCATGGTTAATCACTTGCATGAGCTACATAACTCACAGTCCATTCCAGAGGTTCTTGTGAGCTATCTCACATGATTTAATAAATTCCATTCTGAGAAGCCAGAAATGCGGGGACAGAGTGTAAGTTTAAGATGAGCCCAGGTTACAAAGTAAGACCTTGTCAAAAACAACACCAAACAACAAGCAACAACCAAAACACCTGCTTTTCTTGTCCTTAATTTTAGGCAAGAGTGGCTGACCTCAGTCTCACAGAGTTCTGCCTACCTCTGCCTCCTAAGTACCACTTTTCTCCTCTAAATAGCTCAGATGATTTATGAAGCTTGCTACCAACAAGGCTGATTGATCTGTCAGGTTTTGTTTTCTTTTTACATAAGTAGTACATGTGGACCCAGTGTCACAAATGGATAGGATTGAAAATACAAGAAAAAGTATCAAATTTTGAGAGACGTGAAAATGGTTTATAACCATATGATTCAAACAAAATTCAACATCAGAATTTTCTGTCTAGATTTTTTGAATCTGTATTACTTGAAGCATGGTATTCTTTTGAAGTATTGTGCTCTAGATGACTGTGGTGCTCAACTGTGGGTCATGACCACCAGGTAACACATTTCTGATGGTCTTAGGATCTAAGGCATCTCTTGGTAGCAAAATTGCAGTTATGAAATATCAACAAAAAAATTATGTTTGGGGGGTAAGGGTCACAGCATTAGGAAGGTTGACAACAATCAACATAAAAAAGTTGGGAGCAATGATTTTGGAAAGTGAAACTATGTCTTGAATCCACCTCTTCAAGTTGGTGCATGTGTGTGTGTGTGTGTGGGGGGGTGTTATATAATATAATAATCATATAGTATAATCATATAGTATATTCTTGTTTACGTGGTTTGGTTAAGAACTAGGGCCTGTGTTTATCAAAGCTATGTTGTCAGTACAATCACAGGCAGGCCTTGTTACTCAGGATACAATCAACAGAGTGTAGACAGAGCAGTCAAGCAAGCAGGCATACAGAGAGCAGTGAGGACTGCCACTACAGAACATGTGTCCACATATATCAGCAGACAGATGACACACATAGAACCTGTGGCTCCATTTACATTAAGTAGTGTGGAAACACATGGCCAGGGGCAGTCAAAGACAAGGAAACAGAAAATTGGTGTTTGTTGAGGTAACTTCAAGGCTCACCTCTGTTTGATCTTTAAATCGCCTCTATTAGGTAGGCATTTCTCCTCCCTTCTCTTAGAGTTGAGGAATCTGAGACTTGGAAAACTTAGTGTGCCCTACAACACACAGTGAGCCTCAGATGACCCAGGACTGCTACCCACCTCTCAGAGGGAAATCCAGTGTGTATGTATCAAAAAAAAAAAAAAAAAAAAAAAAAGACAAGGAATAGAGAGCTTCAGCGTAGGAGCCAGAGTAGGAGCCAATGGCATTAGCACACAGGGTGCTCACAAATAAACATGAGTCCATGTGGTCAGACCATTAGCTAGGATGTTTAGTGAGGGTTTCCAGGAAAGCTGTTTTCTTACATTCAAATCCAAAGTATATTGGACATGTCTAAAAAATTGAATAGATGTTTTGAGTGTGATGGACAATAAAGAGACTGTCATTTCTGTCTGTTTCTCTCTCTCTCTCTCTCTCTCTCTCTCTCTCTCTCTCTCTCTCTCTCTCTCTTCTCTCTCTCTGTGTGTGTGTGTGTGTGTGTGTGTGTGTGTGTGTGTGTGTGTGTGTGTGTGTGTGTGCGCATACAAAGACCAGGAAAGGACAGGAATTATGTTCTACTATCAATCTACATCTTATACTCTCTGAGCCTGCAGCTTCCTTGTTTCCACCAGACTGGCTGGTCCATGAGCTCCAGGGATATCTGTCCTCAAACCACTCTTTGCCATGCCCCTCCATTAAAATTCAGGTTCTAGGTCTTACACAGCAAGCACTCTTACCCCTTGAGCCCTTTCCCTAGCCTCAAGAACGCATTTTAAAACCAGCCTGGTGGTGCCTAGAAGAGTTTATGCGAGTGTCCCAGAGGACTCCCAGATGGAGGAAAGATTTCCCCTTGCTTCTATTCTGTTTTTGTTTTATTGGACTTTTCCCAACAGAGAGGCCTTCAGCACACTTTTAGGCAGAGAAAACAGATCCAATAGAGAATTTGAAGATAAGAGAAAACGTAAATAACACAGCCACAAAGAATCAAAAAGGCTTGAGATGAAGAAAAACACTAGATTTGGGTATTCATAAACTCTAATGCAAGGAAACACTTTGGGAAGGAAGTCGTAGCTTGGCTCAGGCCTCAGAACAGTTATCTGTACTTTTCCCAGTGCATTTTACTCAACAAAGATTACCTTTGTAACAATTTAAAGTATGCTGTACCTAAAGGTGTGTGTGGGGTGTATGTGGAGGGGGGGTATACAAATGGAGGTGCAGGCTGCAGGGCCCCCCAGTGCAATTTGACTGTTTGTGCCTTCACAACTATCAACATTTTAACCAATGTCAGAGTTCTCCTTTTGCTAATGAGCCACTTCGAAGAGAAGAGCCCCCCACCCACCCCTCCAGCTGCCAGCTAGGTGTAATGGAGAGGGTGAAATGGAGAGGGAGCCCCCCAGGAAGCCCCTCTCTGCTCTTGAACTGCATTGTTGCCCTTTACCCTTTCATCACACACTAAATTAAGTCATCTGAGCCTTTTCAAATATGTTTTCACTTTAATGTAATATGTTTTTTCTTCTATAGTTCACTTCTGAGGGTGGTGGCATGGTCAGTACTTAAAAGCTGTGGTGGGTGAATGCAGGGGGTGTTCTGAGGATTTTAACAGGCTTGTCGTTCAAACCATCACAGTCTCCTACTCCAGGGAAGTACGTTTAACAGTCCCCTTCCTTACATTAAAAGTCAAATGCAAGTGGTTTCTCACCAGCCTCACCTGAGCTTTGTGGTCATAACACTCTGCCTGGAAGCCACTCCTGCCTACCTCCCAAGTATTTAATTCCAACCCTTTCCTAAGAGTGTCTGCCTGTGGCCATGACCCTTCTCTCAGCTTTGGTTACATTCTCTGAGCCTCTGGCCTGTCAGTTACTTTTATAGTGTAATAATTGGGCTATGTGTCTCCCTCCCAAATCAGACTACTGTCTCTGCTTCTGAGAGAGCATCTTGTCTGTTCCACCCCTGGTGAACTAGAGGTGCAGACACAGTAACTGTGCATCCTAAGCATGATGTGAACTGATGTCTGACCTCCAAAATTTTGGTAGCATGTCCTTTCAATCCCCAATTAGAGAAATTTGGATGAATGAGAAGTTGACCTCCATACAAGGTATGGAACAAAAGACACTCATGCTCTACAGAACATGTGTCCACATATATCATGCCTTGATCCTGTGTTTGGAAATGCCTCATCCCAGCCAAACACACAGAGCTTCACAAGGTGATTTGATTTAAAATACACTGGGAAGTCAAATAGTAAATAACTTTGTTTTATTTCTTTAGAAACACTAACTCATTTAGTGCTTCAAAATTAATTTGGCCAGTGAATCCTTATTGAGGGAATGGAAGGGTATTGATTGCCCATGGAATGGTGGTTTCAGAAAGTAATGTGAGAAACCCTAGGTTATTTATCAGTCACCCAATAGAGCCATTTCCCTGCGTGCTGGGAAAGCCAGATCCTTCGAGAAATACCATTTGAGTCTTGATATTTGTTCACTGGTTATTTTTCATTGACATTGTTTCTGAAACAGACTTACGGATTTGCTTATGGGCATACAAAAATAAGTCACTCTAAAGGTAACAAGTTCAAACTCAGAAAAGGAAACATTGAGAAAGACCATAGACAGAACTATAATCCTTTTTCCCAGTGGTGGGGATTGAACCAAGAGTCTCATACATACTAGGAAAGCATCATATAACTAACCTACATCCCTAGCTGGATAATAGCTATATTTTTGTGTATGTATGTGCATATGTGGTTCTATGTACATAGGTGTTGTATGTCCATGTTCTTGTGATATGTGCATGGGGTGTTTGGGTATACACACACATGTATGTGGAAGCCAGTGGTGAGTATCAGGTATCTATCTTCCTCACTTTCCCTGTTGTATTCTGAGACACAAGCTTTCACTTTCCCTGGATCTCACCAAGCTATCTTGGCCAGCACCAGTGACTCCTAGAGGCCCACCTGGCTTCACCTCCCCATCACTGAGATGCCAGACTATGCCATTGACCTAGGCTTTTTATGACTGTGATTATGATTATGATTACATGAGTGCTAAAGATCTGAATTCAGATCTTCATGTTGCATGTCAAGAACATTACCAACTTCACCCTCTCCAGCCCTCCAAATAACTGTTCTTAACAAGCTCATCACTTATTATAAGACATCATGAAATGTTCCTGTGGTGAGATCACTGTTGTTGCATACATGCCCCCACAAAAATTGCCTCGACGCTTTATAAAACCATGTTCTGTGTGACACACTCTGCCTGGGGAACCTGGAGCAAACATAGGAATGCATGCAAATACATGCCTATCCTAATGAGATGCTAACTCTCAACATTAAAATACACACCCAAGGGCATTGAATTTGACATTGCCAATCATGTTGTTGTTGCTTTTATTTCAGGTGATCTTCTGTTGAAAGCATCCTTGGTATACAGTGCTTTATGTAGTAGAGTATTTTCCATGGCAAAGAGAAGTTTTCAATTTTGTATCTCAGAGATACTGGTACCAAGAATGAGTTACCATTAACAAATTTACTAATGACCTATTGTTGACAAGATTCTGTATGACATCACACAAGGAGAACAGGGAACTTAATTTTGTTTGCCAGCAAGACATATACCAATTTTCTGTGCATCCATATGAAACTAAATGTTGCATACGATTAATATCCTTGTGGTAGTTTGAAAGAAAATGGTCCTCAAAGGGAATGGCACTAGGAAGTGTGCCTTATTGGAAGAAGTATGTCACTGTGGGGAGTTCTCCTTTGCTCAAGATACTACCCAGTGTCATAGACCATTCCATGTTGCCTGCAAAATGTAGCCAGAACCATGTCTGCACGCATGCCACCATGTTCCCCATCATGATGATAATGGACTGAACCTCTGAAAACTATAAGCCATCTCAATTAAATATTTTCCTTGTAATAGTTATCATGGTCATGATATCTCTTCACATCAATAGAAACCCTAACTAAGACAATCCTTCAGAATTATATGTAATATAACCCAATTATATATGTATATATTTATATATAATTAATATCCTTGAGAACTTAGGTATTACTTTGGCTTCATAATTCTATACTTTCATTTTGAAATGTGGTTTTACTGTGTACTCCTGGAGCTTACTCTTTATCCCAAGCCAGTCCTCTCCCCTTCTCCTCTCTACCTGAAACTTGAGATATCTAAAATAGATAGAGCAATAAAAGGCTGTGGCCCTTTTCTCCCTCTCCATTTTTCTTCCTCTCCGCTTTGGTCCCAGTCCTCAGCTAATCAGAGAACAGCTGATTTGAATTAAAAGAAGTCTTCATTTATTTTGGACTTATACTATTGTACTAATGCCCCCAAGAAGTGGATAACAATTATAGTTGTCCAAAACATTAAGAGTGTTGTCAATGGTGAGAGAAAAAGCTATTTCCTAAGGATTCAAGTCCTCTTAAGAGACAATAGGACCTCTCAGTGATCAGTAGGGTTTGTGTGTTATTGTTTTCTCTGCTTATGAAAGATGGTCAATAAATGTTTTTTAAGGGAAGAAAATCTTATGGACTGTGGGCCCCCCTCTTGACTGTGAAGGTACATGAAATAATGGCCAACACCTATTGGTGCTCTCTAAGCTTCATGACATGTCTCCACACAGTGAAAGCAGGGTAACGTTGCTAACAGTACATGGCTTTTTCCCTTCAGACTAATCCCCAAAGCAGAGTAGGGTGAGTAGTCTTTATTAAACCATCACAAATACCCAGAAACACACACACACACACACACACACACACACACACACACACACACACACACACACACATTAAACCTGCCTATTGACCTTTAAAGTGCTCATGAGCATATCTGTTTTAAGATGTGCAAATCCTGCCTTTCAGACATTAGTGTCACTTTTATAATCACTTGCATGTGTACCCTGGAAGTACTTTGTACTTGAAAGTATCTCTGGAGACAGTGTTTAGCTGATACTCATTGGCAAAAACCAGGTGAATCCACAGATTTACCTCAGAGCCCTGCCTTTGTGCCAGAAAAGAGAGACGGGCCCAAAGCCCTTGGAGTTTGTCAATAAAATGCCTATTATATCTCAAAATACAAACTCTGTGGCATGTAGAGTTTTTGTTTGTTTGTTTGTTTGTTTTTGTTTTGTTTTGTTTTGTTTTGTTCCCTTGGGTCACTCTAGGAAGTCAATTGTATTTTCTGCTTCAGAGTAAATCTGAAAAGACTAATGTGTATGAAGGAAGGTATCTTTGAGACCAAGGTCAACCCCAGACAGAAGATGCATTGACAACTTAAGCATTGCTTTTTAAGGAAAACAGTTTTTAATTAAATATTTTAAATTGAGAGTAAGTCTCAGGGAAGTGGTATACATGTGTATTTTCTCTTCTGGAATCAATACTAATTTGGAGCCATCCAAATTAGTTTCCCTTGGTCTGTATTCCTCCAGCTGGCTTATTTCACAAGCATTAATGAACAATTAACCAACACTGGCACCCTTTCCCTCTGTAATCCTGCAGTAGGATCACTAATCTCTACCACTAGCAGCTAATGATGAAGGTCTCTTAAGCTTGGCTTCTCATCCCGGCCAGTTCTTAACACTTGCATAAGTATGCTTTCTGAGGACTGGAGCCCCCTACTGCTATGCAGTCCAGGAACAAAAGCCCAGAGACATTTTTGAAGCGGCTGCTGTTCAATCCCACTTCTATGCTCGTGTTTGCCTTCCTTCTACAACAAACACCAGTGATCAACGGAGGGCTCTGGGGGTCACGGAGGGCTCTGTGTTTCAATACTTATAAGGATGTATTCAGACCGCATTATACAACCCCCGTGTGCACAGGCAGACACCCGAAAGTAGGGAGGGAAATGCGCACTAAATAGAATCAAACAGTATTCCTCCGCGAGTCAGCTTTGATTTAGCATTGAATAACACTGCGTTTGAGACCACATTGTCATTAAAAATGTATACGGGAGAGGCAGATTTATCTAGAAACCCACACAGGATAGGTCTTCGGTTCTCTGAATTAATGGACCTTATATTCAATTGTCTCTCTCTAGTGGGGCAGAAAGCAATCCACTGTTTCATTAGGACCCCTCTGTAGGGTCAAGATTTGAAGAAAATGCTAGGTCAGGATGAAAATGCGGGAAACTCAATTGTACAACTCCGGGATAATAGCCATGGATCATAACGCTGTTCTTTTGAAACTGCTTTTCAGGGGTGTGTGACTTCCTGGGAAACTTACTGTGCTGGGGAAACTTGAGGCAAAGACGAGATTCCAAGACTGGCTTGTGGGAGGAAGTTCTGGCAACACAGGCTTCGGGAGTTAGGGTGGATGGAAGAAGCAGGGACAGGGGTGGCATTGACTGTGCCTCAAGCACACTAAGAGAAGCTGAGCAACAGTCCACCTGACTCCAAACATAAAACCCGGTAGCTTCAGTAGTTTGTGACACTCAGAAAGTTGCTAGTGTGTTTCAAAGTATCAACACCAACATACTAAAAGTAGTAAAGTACAGGACGATGGAGAGAGGACATAGCTCCTAATGTGTGTGACCCCTGGGACGTCTGGAACCCTATGGAGGAGTAGGGTGGCAAAGGGAAGGCAGGCATGACTTTGATACAGCCTTTCAAACATCCAAATGCCCCACTCCCCACATCACTTTGCATGTGGGGAGCTTGAATATCTCATTCTATTAAAGAAATAAAACAAAAAACATCATACAGAAATCTCATTTTGCCAGGCAGGGTTGGCACACATCTTTAATCCCAACACTGGGAAGGCAAAGGCAATTGGATCTCTGTGAGTTCGAGACCAGCCTGGTCCACAAAATGAGTTCCAGGACAGCCTCAAAAGCCACAGAGAAACCCTGTCTCAAGAAAAAATAAATCTCATTTTTAAATACATAACAAAAAGCAAGCTCTTCTGCAACTCCTAGTGGACATGAATCTTCCCATCAATCACCTCTCTGTTTAATATACCCATCGGAACATGAAGCATGGCTTCCTTTTCCCTCTGACATGCAGAGTTGCCTACACTGCACAGAGTCTCAGGCTGAACGCTTGGACGCTGAGTCCTATTCACACTCAGCCACTGACCCCTCCTGTGATCCCATACACTCGCTTAACCTCTCTGCCCTGGAGCTTCCTACTCATTCCACCAAGACAAAGCTACCTGCCCCCCTCCCACCTCTGGAGCTGAGAGGTTGAATGAGCAAGGTCTGCAAAGCAGTTGAGAAGCCATTGGTTAATATGTGGCTCAACCCATGAGCAGCCCAGAAAAAAACCATCCTGTGAGGGCACAATGAAAAATAAAGATAGATTATAAGGTAGGGAAGTCTAGAGGTCAACGACCTTTGCCACTGAAAATTTTGTAGTCATGAGACTTGAAAGCAGGGTCTTGATGACTGAGTTCTCTCTCTCTCTCTCTCTCTCTCTCTCTCTCTCTCTCTCTCTCTCTCTCTCTCTCTCTCTCTTTCTCTATACCTCTAGGAATCACCAAGTAATCTATTTCATTTAAGTAGGTGTTTGAACAAGAGTGGTCAAGTTTGTTGTTTATTAATTCTCAGTTTGGAAAATTAATAAGATATCATCAATTTTCACTCTCACAAAAAATATGTTTTTAGTGCATCCTGAACTAAGCCATGATCATAAAGAATGGTCTTTATCTTTTTTGCATACCCACTTCCCAAGTTCTTCTTTCTACTTAAATCCCACCATTTTTTTTTCTTTTCACATTTTGACTCAAGTCTCACCCATCCCTCCCATGATGGAATCTTCAGGATCCTGGGTGATTGAAGTAATTACAGTTTCATGATCTATACCCCAACTTTAGTGTGTGTGTGTATGTGTGTGTGTGTGTGTGTGTGTGTGTGTGTGTGTGTGTGTGTGTGTTATGAGTGTAGAGCATATGGATGTGTATATCATGTGTTTATGGAGGCCAGGATCCTGTCTAGTACTTCCCATCTTAGTCCTCTGAGACAGGGTCTCTTTCTGAACCTGGGGTCCACGATGGGCTGCTTACATGGATGCTAGAATCCAAACTCATGTCCTAAGACTTGCAAAGCAAGTGCTCTTACCCACTGAGTCACAACCAAGCAGACAATTTCTTGCATAGTTCATTCTAGAGCTTTCTTATGAATTTGTAGAGCTGCAACCCGTCATGGAGTCATCTCTGTATTTGCCGAGGCTGGGTGACACAGTGTCTGGGACTTAGAAGACACGCAATAAACAACTGTTGAACTTAATATAAGCTATCCATTAAATAATAAGTCAATAGGTAAAACATAAATCAACTGATTTTTTTAATCACTGTTTGTGTGTGTGTGTGTGTGTGTGTGTGTGTGTATGGATGTTTTGCCTGCTTGTATGTCTATGCACCATGGGCATGCCTGGTTCCTGTAGGGGCCAGAAGGGGGCATCAGATTCCCCAGAACTAGAGATAGAGACAGTGTGAATCATCATGTGGGTTCTGGGAAATGAACTCAAGTCCTCTGTAAGAGCAGCAAATTGTTAACCATTGAGCCATCTCTCCAGTCCCTCAATTAATTTTTGAGTGTTCATATGAACTATGGTAGGCCTACTCTTAATACAGACACACATCTATATATACATGTAAGACAAACACATGGGTACATACACATATGGACAAAATGAAGGTGAGGTATTTGTGCTTTCTAGAAACGTTCAGCCTGGTGGGGAAGGCAAATCTACTGTACCCAAGCCATGTGAGTGCTACCTTGTCTCTTGTTGATGTAACAGAAGCAGAAATTTAGAGAGGAGAAGATGGCCAGGGGGCACCCTGTCTCACCTCCAGCCTTCCTCTTACTCCAACTCACCCAGTCTAACAGGTCCTACTCAAGTTCCACTTTGCCAGTCCAACTATGGAGCCCGTACACCTAGGTGTTACTACACAAGGAGAGTACAGTTACTTTCTAAGATGGAAGGGACAAACAGCATATCCAGGACCACACACAGGGAAGGCTACTAAACTTAGGGGACATCCTTGGAAGAAGAGTGGGTAAGCCCCAGGTCATTCTGTGTGAAGTTGGACCCCCTCCATTTTATCCAGGATCTGTCCTTATCCCTGTTTTCACTGACTTGGCTAAGAAGTGCATCAGGTTTATGACTGTGAGTTTTCAAACTAGAAGGAAAGTAAAACACACGTGTATATTATCAAAAGAAGGTGTTAACTGCCTTATGAAATGCAGATGGACCACCTCCCATCACTTCTAGCCAGGAGACGTCAGTAAAAGCCCCTTTAACAAGAAAGAATTCAAGCTAGACTGATAAAGTAGATAGGATTGGGGCTTGAAAATGAGGGGAAACAGCAAACTACATAGACACACGGAAGAGTCAGCATACCTGAATATGGTAGGATAAGGAGTATGAGGCAAAGATGCAAACATGAGCATGAACCGTGGTGCTGAGATAACTCACTCATTGCAGGGTAACAGTGAGCCAATGGGAGCTCCCCCAGGGACAGCCTACGTGTTTATAAGTGACTCTGTAAGCTGGTGCCTTCCTTAAGTCAACTATTCAAAGTGGACATGTGCTCTAGGCACACCTATCAGTGCTGCCTTTAAACTCCTTTCCCTTCGCCTACCTTCCCTACAGAAGAGAGTGTGTGCTGGTGGCTCTGGAATGTTCTCACTCTGTCTTGGCTGTGTCATGTCATCAACTTAAAAATAGATGCTAATTAACAAGGTTATTTCTAACTTATGTTGTTAAAAGAGAAGAAACAGTGATGAAATACAGAGTATGAAATTAACCAAGGACAGAACCAAATTCCAATTCAAAATTGCCACCTTGCCAATATTCGATTCACTAAATAGTGTCTATTTTTCTAAATCAGACAGTCATTATCCAAATTCCCTCTCCTGGATGTGATAATATAGTGAGATAAGACATGCCCCAACAGAACACAAACTGGCTTTTGGAGTCTAGATGCTACTTGGAGTATAGGGATGGGCAAAGCAAATATCTCACTCTATTATCTGCTGTCTCAGAAGCAACAGATTACATGGTTCACTGGCTAGCTGAATAACTTTTAGACAGTTTGCTGGTGTCTATTTACACATATTCCACAGAAATATATTAACAGCTGAGAAACAGCTGTAAAAATTACATACTGAGGTGGATAGACAGGAGCAAGGCTCACTCCACACTGGTTTCCATAAGAAAAGACAAAAGTTTTAAATGACAAAGGAAATGGAAAACAGACATGTGCACACCCAGACATCACACAGCAACACATCAGGCCAAGAAAACATATCACAAAATCTCTCAGAGACCTGTTCTATCTCTTTGGGACATGGTTTTAACATATATTTTACAGCACTGGTGTTACCGCAGGTTTTTCCTACCCACCCGCCGGCGCCATCCTGCTTGCCGCCAGTCTGGGTCCACAGCCGCATCAGCCCCAAATAACACTCAGAGACTCTGTATTTGATACAGTTCTGTTGGCCAATTACCATTATTGTTTATGGGCTAGCTCTGTCTTAATTATTAACCCATTTCTACTTATCTAAGTATTTCCACGTGGTCGTCTTATCAGGGAGCCGCGGCAGGCGTCCTGCTTCTTCCCTGGGCTACATCTCGACTCTTCCCTACTACTTCCTCTTTCCTCCTTCTAGTCTCCTAGCCCCGCCTATTTAGTTTTCTATTGGCCAACAGGGTTTTATTAACCAGTATGAGAAACATATATACAAGATAACATCTCCCATCACACTGGTTGTAATATACATGTTTATATGCTCTAAAATATCTTACTAGGAGATTGAATTCTTTATGTAAAAGCCACTGTTCATATTCATTCACTCACATAGGAGTAATAGAACGTTTACAATGTAATACTTTTTCTTAATTAGGTAAAATGTTTATTTCCCCCAATCAATCTTAATCTTTTCTACTAATTGCACATATTCCTCAAAAACATATTAACAAATAGGGGACTTTCCTAGTTACTACAGTGACACTGTTATTGTTTGTTTTAAAAATTGAAAGAACTACAGAAAATTTTCTTCAGATAAATTCTGGTCATCGCTACATAAGAGTACAGAGTACAGACTCTGGGGTGCCTTTTACACTTTGCTCTTTGTTTCTAAAATCTGGTCCCCACCCTGCCTGTTTAGTTTCCCTGTTTCTAATATATATATATATATATATATATATATATATATATATATATATATATAATACCCATAGGTCACTTTCCCTGAGCACTGCATTCCTACACAAGCTAACCCATGTAACTTCAGACTGAGTCAGAGCTCAGGACATTCAAAGGATTCCAAGATTTTTCCAGAGTTCTCTGTGAGTTTAGGTTGATGTTGGCTGTGGGCTCGCTGTAAATCACCTTTATTACGTTGAATATGTCCCTTGTATCCCTGATCTCTCTAAGACTTTCATCATGAAGGAGTGTTGAATTTTGTCAAGGACTTTTTCTGCATCTGATGAGATGCTCTGTGGTTTCTGTCTTTCAGTCTGCTTATATGGTGGATTGCTATATTGATTTACATATGTTGAACCATCCCTGCATCTCCAGGATGAGGCCGACTTGGTCATGATGGATGGTCTTTTTGATGTGTTCTTGGATTTGGTTTGCAAATATTTTAATGGGAATTTGAGGTGGGGAGGATCAAAAACAAATGTTCTCAATGATGATGCATATGTAAAAATATCTCCTTCCTTTCTTCCTTCCTTCATTTATTTACTTATTTGTTTGTTTATTTATTTATTTATTTATTTATTATTTTTACTAGCCAGCTCTCCTCATATTGCAAAATTTTGAGGGTGTTGATCAAAATCATTGTTTTCAGCCCAGTTATTGTCAGGTGGTCTTTGTTCAAAGGGACATAAGCAAATTTCTAGCAGGCATAAGTAAAGAACTCCAGTTCTAGACATAATTATTTGCTATATCCAAACTCATATTCATCCTGGCCTTATGCCCATTTCACTTGGTGCCCAGTAAGCAAGTATTTAGTGTTACTCTTGCCTTTGGGCTGCACACAAATTAATTTTTTTTTTCTATGAAAAGGAATTACATGAGGAAAATGTCTTGTCTGTGAACTCAGAAATTAAAACGATTGATCTCGAAGCTTTACTGTAATAGATTTACATTGTTGGTACCATTATTCAAAGCCAAGTTCTTGAACAGAGTTCAGGAACTCTGTTCCTGAATTCCTGCTTCTCATGGTCATTCCCTCTAGCTGTCTCAAGACCCAGGTCCATGGCAGACCAGTTGTACAGTAATCCGTATTTCTGTTTAGTTACACAGATTGTTTGAGAAGTGAGATTTGGAATTTCTTACTATGTGGTAAGAAACTAAAGTCTTTTTTTTTTTTTTTTTGTCCACCAGGTCTAGGAAAGTCATGGCAGCAAGCAGACTGCTGCCATTAACTGATTATAAGTTTACATGTATTGAGTTTATATGTATTTAAAAGCTTGCCATACTTCTTAAAGGTGTGAAAGATATTTATTTCAAGTATTAACACATTGTTCATAAAGCTGAGCCCCATACAATTTACAGTTTCAGGAACATCCCCCCATCCTCCCGACCAAAAGCAGTAGACAGCAGGAAGTATCTGCCTGTAGCGGGGAGTTCTATGAGAAAGGGAGGAAGAGGACAGGCTGTGTGATAAAACCATGAGAAAACATGTGTATCAAGCACCTATGTGGTATGGAAAACACAGAGGATCTAAGAAAAATTGGGGTGGAGTCCCTGAATAAAACAAGGGAAATGGTAAATGAGCTTTGTAGGAGCTTTGCAGGGTTTAAATGAGTCCATCAAACCCAAGAAAAAAAGGGTAATTAGATATTTATTAAGGAATTATTTACACCGATAAGAGTAAATAACTGCCTGGGTCTTCCTGCTCCAGAAGATGCAGTCTCTGCCCTTCTGATGCTCTCACTGCAACTCAAGAAAGCTCGAGCCAGTCCCTCCTCTACCTTTTAAGGTATGAACCTGAAACCTTGCCCAAAGGGTGTGGCCACCACCACAAATTCACTGGCAAAGCAAGATGCCTCTACAAGAAACTGTGGAGATGTTTACAATACTAGTCCCTTATCAAGGTCTGAAAATCAACTTTCAGAAATTGTTTTTTGTGACTGCTTCTTGAACACCCACACAGGTCAAAGATAATTGCATTTTCTCATCCTGTCTGTCCCAACACAAAAACTTTTGTTTCCTAGAATGGGAGATGAAATGTCTGAGATTATTAATTATACATTATAATTGAAAAATAAGTTGTGAGTTTCACAATGTTCATCAAGTAAGCTTCCATTAACTTGAAGCCCAGTTAGTGAGTTGAATATCCTTGTCTATGAGGGTCTTCTGTAATGCTTCCTTTGAAAACATCCAGGAGTTGATTTGATGATTACCTATGCTCTGTGAGTCATGAAAGATAGCACACATTTGTTTGCTTATGCTAGACTTATGCTTAAACTCTGCCCACATGTTACACCCAAAAGGACCACCCCACCTTTCAATTCTCATGCTTAGTTATCACAGTGGTGATTCTTTTTCTCTGAGGATAAAACCTAACCTGCACAGGCCTTGTTCTTCTTCCTGGCTGTGCTTACCTGTTCATGGATCCCCTCACCTTAGGACCTTTCTGTCTTCAGATAAAGCCAAGGGTAGTTTTGATGGAAGATGTCATTCTGTAAATATGTTTCTTGTATTGGTTAATGAATAAAGCACTGTTGGCCAATAGGAAAGGAAGATAGGAGGGACTAGGAGACAAGGAGGAAAAAGGAAGTAGTTGGGAGGAGTCAGCATGGAGAACCTGGAGAGTTCAGCACGCTGGGCTGTCTCTCTCAAATAAGATGAGACCACGTGGAAATACTTAGAATAGTAAAAATGGGTTAATCATTAAGAAAGAGCTAGCCGATAAGAAACAAGTAACTGGTCAATAGCATAGTATCAAATACAGAGACTCTGCGTGTTATTTGGGGCTGGCGCGACAGTGGGACCAGGCGGCCGGCAGGGAAAACATACTCGTTACATAGTTTATCATGAAATCCTGCCTTTTTCAGTATGAGTTTACCGTGCCGATTCAAATATGAAATTGACTTTTAAACATTGTGAAAGGACAAGTAATTAAGTCATAAACACTTCTTAGAGTCAAACTTGCAAAATTCATTTCTAAAAAGTCACCTACACCAGGCTTTCTCGATAGAGGTCCTTCACCATACAATGTGGTTCACTCTGTTTTGTTGTGTAGCACCTACACATAAGGATATATCTTGCCTCTGACAAAAAGCCATACTTCAGGAAAGGAATGTTCTTTATTTATATGTACATTGCCTGTAATATGTTTTTACGGGCAGATTTTGGATATTGCAATTATTCTAAGATACCTAAGAAGCTAGGTTAGCATGAAGATTACAATCTTCATGAGGCATGGCATTGGGACTTCAATTATGTTTATATGCATGCTGCTTTGTTTTGTAAAATTTTGATGCACTCAGCTAAGACACAGCCATTTGTGAAGCATTTATTAAATATCTATTGTGAGTTCCATGCTGGGCTGCAAATACTGTAAAGCTGTGAATCATGCATGAGTCCTGTCCTCAGCATGCTCACACTCTTGAGCAGACTGAGACAGCCCTACATTCCATGGGGTGCAAGCAGATGCAAGCTGCTGGGATAGTTAAATATTTGGCAGCCTCAGGAAAAAAAAAATAAGGTAATTCAGGATATTGCACATGTAAGTATTCAAATATGAAATTAACACTATGAAAGGAGTCAAGCAATTAGACTACATGTACTTCTTAGAGTAAAACTTAGGAAAATGAAAATCTACCTTCTGGTTTTATTTCTGTGACTTAAAAAAAATACCTTGACAAAAAAGCAATATGGGGGAAAATTGATTATTTGGCTTACAATTTCAAGTCACAGTCTGTTGTGCCAGGGAAGCCAAAGCCGTGAAAATTTAGCAGCTGGTTACATCGCATTTGTAGTCAGAGAGAAATGAAAGCATTCATGCTTCATATGCAGTTAGCTTCATCTATGCTGTGGTCTGGAGCCCAAAACCAGGGAAAGGGGCTGTCCACTTTCAGACTGAGTCTTTCCACATCAGATGAACTGGTTAAAAAACACCCTCTGTGGAGCAACCACAAAGTTGCCTTTTAGTTAACTTCAGATCCAGTCAAATTGGTAACCAGAGTTACCCATCCACAAGTCCATCCCATCAACTGACAACCAAACACTCCTGCTTTTGTTATGTTTAATTTCCAAATGAAAACAATAATCAGGTCATTGTGTCATCTCACATGATAACTGCCCCATGCACAGCTACAACTTTGGTATTTTCCCCACAACTGGTGGCTCCTATTCAAAGTGATCAATAGCCAAAATGCAAAAGATTTCCAAGCAGACAGAATAAGAAGAAGAAAACATAAGAATAAAACAAGGCTGAGATCAAGACCTCCAGGAGCCCTTCCTTCCCCCTTCCCCCTTCCCCCTCCCACTGCCCTTCACCCTCCTGCTTCCCTACCTGTGGCAGCAGAAGAAGCCTTCATCAACTACTCCAGCCTAAAAAGCAAGTCACCCTACCTCACCCACTGGGATCACACAACCTGTTACATCCGAGGGGATCCCTTGTCCCTTCCTAAGTAGCACTACCCATTTTCTTCTGGACATTGAGAGAACAGAAGCAGCCTCTGGGACAATGTGAGTGCTTGCAGTCTATGGAAGGAAGGACAACCTCAAATCCTGGGAAACAAGTCTTGGAATACACTTTTTTTCCTTCATAGCTTCTACACAGCTGAATGTGTTCTGCTGTGGGCAGGGGAAGAATGACAGCTATGTTTCCCTATTCAAAGGGCCAGGGGAGCCTAGGTAAGATGTGGGAGCCCAACTGGGTACTGCTGCAATGTTACTAGGAAAAACTAATGTCCGATCCCTGTAAAACTAGGTGAGGAGGAAGCAGATGGGTCCCTGTTGAAAAATCCAGTGTAGTTGTCATACCAACATGTTTGTGAGAGGCAAAGATGGACCTGTTCTCAAACCCCTTTAGCCATTACTCTCTAGCTGCCCTCTCTTGCCACTGTTCTTTCTCTATACTTTCATAGGCTTGTGCCTGGGTTTACTGTTTGCTATAAAACCACTTGATCAATTACAGGTTAGGCGATATTCCAAGCACTGCAGGGTCTGCAGAGGCAAAACAAGGAAGAGTCCTCCTATGGACCTCAAATGTGCCCTATCCTGTCCCATCCCTTCTCTTCACAGTTCCAGCTAAACTCCAAGCCTCATGACATAGTCTAGTGAAAAAGGATCCTTCCAAAAACAAAACAAAACAAAACAAAACAAAACAAAACAAAAAGACACTGCTTCCTTCTCCATTTTAGGTTATACTAAGGTTACAGTAGGAAAAAAAAACTAATAACATGATTTTCATTAGTTTAACAATCTAAAAACAATCACAAGACATTTTTGCCATAAATCAAAATTACTCTAGTGAAAGATGTATTAAATATTCTCTTTTCAAAGATATTTGGACTTCAAATATAGAAGAATTTGTTTACCTCTGGCTTGACTTGTAAATGGAATATTGGAAACATACCTCTGTCCTCAACTTCAGGCATGGCCAAGTACTTTCAATTATGACCATTATCACTGTCTTTTCTTTGTCCAGTCTGGATTCTGAAGAGGGTTTAAGATATTTTTACTCAAAGGAAGCACCCAGACCCTGCCTCCATCAATCAAAGCACTTAAGCACCTGGTGAACCTCCCTGTGCTTCAAGCTAAACCCACTGACTGAATCTCAAGGTACAGCTTCTCTTGTATTACAGGTTGGCCTTGAACTCCTGATTTCCCTGCCTTACTCTCCAAGTGCTGGGGTTGACTATAGGTATGGTTCATCTCACTCACTTCCACACTGGGAATTTTCGGTGGGTATTTTCATGAGGCAAGGAGGTGGGATGGCCCCCTGTGAAAGGACTGTCTCCAGTCCAGCAACACACCAGGCTGTCTCTAAGAACAGTGGGAGTGCAATGCACTCACCTGTGGAACTAAGGTGTCTCAAGGAAGTAGGAAATAAAACAGTAGTTGCCCCTGCCTAGGAAGAGTGAGGGGGAGAAAGAGTAGAGCATGTCTGGTAGACACAAGGACGTAGTTTGGTGGAAGGGAAAACTACTCGAGTTTTCTATCCTGGAAGACATCTGTGGCTAACAGCTACAAAGTATATCCAAGCAATAGACATGGTTCTGAACGTCCCTCACACAAGAAAATAATGCAGATATTTGAGTTTCCCCCAACAAATCATCAGATATTTTACATGTGAATCAAAATGTCTTCCCTATCCTTTAAGTTCATGCAATTGCTGTATCTATCAAGAAAAGGTTTAAGCATTAACAAGGAAAAGTGACATTGAATCTGAGGAAAGTATGCAGTCTCTCGAGGATGAAGGCTGTGTCTGTCATGTTTCACCACAGCCCACAGCCTGGAATATGACATAATGCAGTGACGAGGGCCATGTGTGCTGAAATTAGCTTAGCATGTGCTTGATCTAGGTCACAAGCTGTGAAATTTAAAGCCTTATTTCTTTACAATCTCTAAGCTTTCATTTTCCCATATTATAATAGAGGTAATCAAGTTATTGAGGGGATTAAATAAAGTGTTCCGCAGAGTATAGGGCACAAAGTAAGAATTCAATCAACAGTAGCTGTTATTAAATTCTTAATAAACACTTGCTTCTTGAATAGTCCACAATAAATGGCAAGGTCCTGTAGTTAACTTCTGAGTTTAGCTGGCAGCTGTCTATTCATATCCTGTGTCCTATACCTGTGCCATTTGTAGCCATTGATACATCTCCATTTCTGCTGTTCAGCCAGTGTCTCTGGTCCTATTCCAACTGCTACATCCTAGGTAACCACTCAGAATCTCATCTCCTAGGTAACCACCAAGTATCTCATCTCCAGGTGCTTCTCTTTTTTGGGTTGACAGACCAAAATCTCACTCCCTGCTTTTATCACTCACTCAAGTTTTGTAGGTCTGTGCATAGGTGCAGTCCTGTCCCCCAGCATGGCCAGTGTCTGTGAACATGGCCTTGCTCTTGAACATCAGTGAAGAGTGTTTAATGATGATATCACTGTTCATGAAATGAAGAAAGAAAAAAAGGAAGGAAGGAAGGAAGGAAGGAAGGAAGGAAGGAAGGAAGGGGAAGATTTGACAAAACCACAAACAAATTCCATATTTTGAAAGATGTAAGTCCTAAAAAGAAACCAACATGATTCCATCTTATGGTGTCAAGAAGAATTAACTTGGAGACTATAAAAAAAAAATATAAGATCACCAAAGCAAACCCCTCATCTCAGGGAGAAAAAATGAAAGGAGGGTAAAGACAAAAGGAGGTTTATAGGTTTCTTCTTAGCATCCTTTCTGTCTTTCTCAGACCAAAAATACCATTGCTTCAGTTGTGGAATTCATCCCTTCCCTGAGCCACAGTAAATTTGAGTTCCCACTGGCTACACTGGCCATTTCCCAGTTCCCTGACAACATAGATTGAGCCAGAAATTGGAATTAGCCCAATTAAACAGAATTAAGATATGAAAAGTTGAGCTGCATATTTTTTTGCAACATAGAGCCCTTATAGGTACAAACCATAGCTACAGAAAGATCACATCAGTGGATCAGCTTTATTAAAGATGGTTAAACGTTACACTCAAGGAATGTGAGGATGGATCTATTGGGATGTGGATTTACCTCAGTGGTTGACTGCTTGCCTACCATGTGCAAGGCCCTGCATTGGTTCCCCACCATGTGCACAAGAAAGGTAAACACAAACAGAATTAGAATGTTAAATGTCTAAATAAAAAGAAGCTTGAAAATGATAATGTTAGCAAAATAGTCTTCTAATTTATGTTTAGGACAGAGGAATAGGAGTTAATTATTAGTAAGTAGCCAATAAAATAAAGTCTTTAACATCAATAAAGACCTTAAAACATAAGTAATAAATATAATCAAAGGAATAAAAGACACTATGTCCAAAGAATTTAATGACACATGACTCAATAAATAGAAAAGCATTATATATAGAGAGAGAACATACTCAAACTACTAATGGTCACAGACAGTGAGAACACCTTGGAAATACGGGGGGAAATATTGTATACAAAGCATTGGAATAGCTAACTTCTCATTAATAAAACCTGGAAGCAGCCAAATGGCATATTCAAATTCCCCAAAAGAGAAAATATTTCAATCTAGCATTCTGTATTCAACAAAACTGTCCTTCAAAATAATGGCAAATTAAATATATTCCTAGGTGAACACACACAGAGAGAATTCATTGCCAATACACTTCAGCAGAAATGCTGAAGGAAGATTTTAAGATTGAAAAGGCATATTGTTAAACAGCAAATGGAACCACACAAAAATTAAATAAAATATGAAACAAGTATTAGTGTATTTGATGAAAAAAATCAAGAAAATTAATAAACCTTTATGTAGCTAGATGATCCAGGAAAATAATGCTAAAGACACAAGTTGAGAACACCAGAATGAAAAGGACAAATCAGTACAGATATGGAAAAAATAGAAATGAATTCAGAATTCAATTATTCCAAAAATTAGATGAGATAAATTTTCAGAAAAATGATAAACAAAAATATCCTTTTGTGGTGATATATTATTGATGATTTATTAAAGCTTACCTGAGGATTCAGAAAGCAAAGTCAGCCGCAAGCCATAGAAGCCAGGCACACACCTTTAATCCCAGCAGCCAGAAGCTAGGAGGTGGTGGTACACACCTTTAATCCTAGGACTCAGGATTAAGAGATAGACAGATCTCTGTGAGTCCAAAGATCAATTAACAAAATATGCTACATTAATAAAATAAAAAGCAAATGATATACCTTTACTTGAACTGATACCTTTTTGGCAATGCATTTGACAAAACTCAACCTTCATTGATGATTTAAAAACAAATAACAAAAACCTTTTGACTAATTAGAAATGATAGAAGGAAGGGTTGCTTTAATAAGCAATGATGAAAATCTGGCTGTTAAGATCAAGAATCAGGTAAAAAAAAAAAATGTCTATGGGCACTGTTTCTGTGTTACATCATACTGGAGGTTGAAGCCAGTACAGTTAGGCAAGAAAAAGAAATTAAAGATCTCAATGAAATGGAAGAGTTAAAATTGTCTTTTATCATGGGTAGTTCAATGTTAAATTTTGTTAAACTTCTAAAATAGCTGTTTAAAGTCTACTGGAACTAACAAAAGAGTCTTAAAAGGCTACAGGATACATGGATAGTATACCAAAAAGTCTAATTAATAGCAATTAACAATTTAAAATAAACTTAAGACAGTTCCAAGTTGAGTATGGAAAAGTATGCCTACAATTTCAGCACTTGGGAAGTAGAGAAGGGTGTGCAGAGGAGGAAGCAGAAGGAGGAGGGGGAAGAAGGAGGAGAAGGGAAAGGATAGAAGAGGATGGCAGGGAGGAAGGAGGAAAGGAAAAAAATCCATTGAGGAACATAAATAACAAAAAGGAGTAGCACTTCTAAAACCTGTAAGCATTTCTAAAAGAAACTTTATTATAATTCAAAAATTATTTAGAATGTATTATTATAGAGACTTTTTCTGAGCATTGGAAGGTTTGATATTTCTGAGATGGCTATTCTTCTTTCCAAATTAATCTATAAATCAACAAAAGCCCAATCAAAACTCCATCAAGAACTTTATATAAATTTTTATCTTATTTTAGACAGAACCATAGATATCCAAGACCAAAAGCCTGCAAAACAAGTTACACTATCTGATTTCAAAACAGTATAAAGTTATGGTCACCAAGAGGGTGCTGGTGGCATTAGCATTAGCATAGGCATACAAACTGGTTACTAGAGTCTAGAAACAGACTTCCAATCTAAGAGCAGCAAGGCAATTCAGTACACCAAGAACAGGTTTTTCAACCAATAGTGCTGGAACCATTAGCAACCATATGATTTAAAAAAAAAACACTTTGATTTTTAAAAAATTATATTCATTTATTTTTATGTAACATATATATATACATATATATATATGTATATATATATGCACCACATTCTTGTCTGCTGCCCATACAGGCCAAAAGAGGGTGTTGGGTTTCCTGAGACCATTACAAATGGTTGTGAGCTACAATGTGGATGAGAATCAAACCCAGGTCCTCTGGAAAAGCAGCCAGTGCTCTTAAGACTGAGCCATCTTCCCAGTCCACCTCTGATATTTTGGGGGGTTAAAAAAAAACAGTAGAAACAGCAACAGAAAACCTAGATTTTCACCCCTCACATACATACACAACCCTATTTTAAAATGGATTGCAGATCTAAGTACTGGATTTGAAATTAAAACTTCATAAGGAACAGAGAGGAGTAAATCTTAGCAAACCATGCAGCAGGAGAAGCTTTCATAAATATAACATCAAAAGCAAAATCCATGCAGGGAGAAAAAGCTGAAATCTTTTGTTCTCCAAAATGCTATTAATAAAATGAGAAGCCAAGCCACAGACTGACCAAAAAAGACTTTCACACAGAATATATAAAGAACTTTAATGAGTCAATAAGAAGACAAAAAGTTTTAGTGGATAAAAGAGTTGAATGAACAATTTACTAAAGAAGATACATGAATGTAATACGCACATGAAAAGATCCTGGAGTGCCATGTCATTAGTCATCAGACAACGACTAACTAAAAAGATTTGCATTTGGCGAGCCTAGGAACTTCGTTTGCCCCAGGCTGTCACTGTACATTTATTGAAATGGCTATAATCACACTAGGAGTGTGGCATACACCTTAATCCCAGCAGAGGCAGAGGCAGACGCAGAGGCAGGCGGATCTCTGAGTTCCAGGCCAGCTTGGTCTACAGAGTGAGTTCTAGGACAGGCAAGGCTACACAGAGAAACCCTGTCTCAACAAATAAATAAGTATATACAAACATACCTCTAGTTGTGAAGTGCCCACTTCCAAATGCCCCCTGTGTGGATTGTTGTGACCATGCTGGAAAACACTTGGCACTGTTGTCTTCAAGTTAAACATAAATCTCCCATAGTCTTCAACAACTCTCTTAGCTAGGTATCTACCAAGGAGACATCAACATGGTTGGATAAACAGAGTTCCAGGGAATGGAGCTCATAACGTAAATGAAGATCCTAGGCTGAGCAAAAAATGCCAAGAACTTAAATAAGGGTGAGAAATGCAATTGGCTGGGATCATCAGTTTACCCTCTGGAGGTAAAGACAATGCCTGTCACTGTGTTCCTGTACCATAGACTTTAACTCTCACATGGCCATGAGTGGTAGGTCATAAGCTGCTTTCTTATCCACACAAAGGAAATGACAGACTCAAACAGGGGAGCGGAAAGCAAATGATGGAGGTGAGATTCAGACTGAAAACTGTCTGACTTACAAGGCCTCGCTTTCACCTTCCACACATACTGCCCAACTCCACAAATGTTGGCAGGTATACAGCTCTCTAAAAACCAGCAAACTAAAGTGATGGGGGATGTCCTTCTGCATGCTTCAAACTTGTGTTGTTTTATTGCTATTTCAGCCAATATAGCTAGGCAGGAAATCCAGACAAAGAGACAAGAAGACAGAGTCAAGGAGACATCATGTAGCCACCAGGGAGGCAAGAATCCAGGGCATCACCAGTAAGCTGCAACCACTTGGTAATAGATTAATAAAAATGGGTTCATATTTAAGGGAGAGCTAGCTAGTAAGAAGCCAAATCCAATGGCCAAACAATTATAACTAACATTAAGCCTCAAAGTGGTTATTCCCTAAGTGGCTGTGGGGACCAAGTAGACAGAGAGAAACTGGCCAGTGGGACTGGAGGGATGGAGGACACTCTACCACCTACACTAAAAGCACACTATTATGACCCCTGCTTTCATCATGGTGAGCATAAGATAGGAGCAAGAACTATCTGGGGAAATTCTGAACACTTTTATCTTTCATGACACCCCAGTGTCCAGCTTCCCTTCCCACTCCATGCTGAATAAGAACCCCCCCCTTTACACTTAAAATCCTCTTCTCTCTCATAAGATAAAACAAGTCCAGCCTCGAAAGAGGAAAAGTCACTGCAGAAATGTTGCCAAGGGCACCAAGCAGAGCTGCACATGGTACTACTAACTCCTCTTTAAGCAATGTTGAGTTGAGAACAGAGGGGATTTGAACTGATAGACCTAACATTTCAGAGGCAAAGGGATGTGGACGTAATCAAACTGCAGCATTAAAATTAACTTTGGAGCCAGGGAGATATTTTGGCATGTAAAACATTTGCCAAGCCAGAAAGAAGCCTGGATCCCCATAGCCTATGTAAGTGCTAGGTTGGGCCATAGCAACATTCTTGTAGTCCTAGCACTTGGGAGGCAAAGACAGGGAATCCCTGGAGCAAGGTGGCTAGCTGAACTAGCCAAATGGGACACTGGAAATCTCTGGGTTCAAGTGAGAGACCATGCCTCAATGCAGAAGGTAGAGGCTGGTTAAGGAACACACCAACATCAACTCACATGTTGCACACACATGTACCCTCCCAGACATGCAAACATGCATGTGCCACACACACACACACACACACACACACACACACACACACACACACACACACACACACACACACACCTTGTTTCCAGAAGCAGGATGAGTAAGAAATCCAGCAGGCTGACTGCCGGGCAAGGGAAGTCTGGTATGCATTCTGATTGAGAATTCAGCTGCATAACCTTCTGCAAACTGTTTATCTTATGTACTTATTTAACTAACATTCAAGCTGACAAGAATCCCGTTTCTGGGCTTCCCTTTTATACTTTCATGTGGGAATGATCAGATGGAGCTCGGCTCCCACAAACTTTGCATGTTTTTGATTTCACACATAAACTGAAGGTTAGAATTCTAGTCTGTGTCCTCCGTCACTCAGGGTTTTTCAGATCTTTGAACATGACTTCAAACTCTGCCAAAACACAACCCAAATACAGTCTTGCTTCGGTGTCTGTACAAATACAGAAAAGGACTGAGTATGTCAGCTTTCAATGGGTACCAGCCTAATTGAAGCTTTAACTCCCGTCAGGGAACAAAGGCTGCCATAGCTAACTAAGAATGCTTTGTTCAAGGGTATGAAGACATTCAGGAAGACAGGATGCATCATGAAGCAACTGGGATAAGGCAAACATTTCTGTGGCCACCAAAATCCACACCAACCTCTCCCAGATCCCCTGCTACACTAACAGCCATTCCCAGCTGCACTAAATGCTTAATTATCCTTTTTTGGGAGGGGGTATTTTTGTTTCATGTTCATCAACCTCCTGAATATAAACATAATTGCATGGCATTTCAGTACTTTCTAATACACTACCTCATTATATCTCCATAGCGGTCCACTCATGAAGATACAACATGTGGTGATTTCACAGGTGAAGAAGTTGAGGCTACAGATTAGAGAGCTGGGACTCCACAGGCCCCAGACCTGTTGCTTACCTTGATGTCCCACCTGTAGTTGGAAGGTTTTCTCTGTCTTGCCGGTTCTCACTGGACCACTTTTCTTCCACCTGTCAGGCCCCTGCTTATAAAATAACCACACCAAAGCTAATATTAAATTATAATTGTTTGGCTGATGGCTCAGGCTTCTTACTGGCTAGCTCTACCTATAAATTAACTCACGTCTAATATTTTATATTTTATCATGAGGCTCATGGCTTGTTACCTCACATCTTGCTTCCCCTGCAGCTACCTCTTGTCTCCCTGACTCTGCCTTCCTTCTCTCTGCACTTTTGTCTGGATTTCAGCTTTTACTCATCAACCAATAAAAGCAACTTATATTCATGGCATACAGAAGGACATCCCATGTCACACACCACCTGGATTTCAGTGTAGGGAGACATCTCCGTGCTATGTAGCACACATTTTCAGAGATGCCCAATAAATACACGCTCAGACGACCCTCCTGTTCCATCATAAGTAATCTAGAGCAGAGAAAGTGGTTGCTTTTGATTTTGCTGTCTTCAGTAGTAGTGAGAGTTAGGAGCAACAATCCCTGGGGAGCTTCCCCATTATTGTAGCTTCAGAAAAGACATTGCTTGGACTTCCTCCATGTCAGACTCAGCCTGTCCTCTCCACTACTGCCTGCTGGCACAGGCTAATGGACTGTTAAATTCTGATGACTCATCAGCATTAAGACCCACAGTACCTTAGAGGTGTTATGCCTACACATCATGGTGCATTTAGGTCCTGTCCACTACTTTCGCACAGTTAGGACCAGCCATGTGTCTCTACCCTATATGATTTCTCTTCTGAATGTTCCCCCTGCTACTGGGTCACTCTGGGAATATCAAAGAGTTGTTACAACAACCCCTCATTATCCCTCACTGAAACCTGAAGCCATATAATCACTAAGAACAATGTTCCAGCTTTACTGATCTGACTCACCCACCTCCCTTGCAGCCCAAATGCCATACAATCTAAAGTTGCAGGTCATGGTGGAGGGGCAATTCAGTTACAAGGCCAACACTACATGACAAAACAAGCAGAGCCTGAGGCCAGCCCTCTCTGAGTACTGACTGTGGCAACATAGCTTGGGCATGGGGCCAGCCTGAAGGAGGAAGGAAAAAAACAAACCATCCCAGCAAAACTTGCCAACATAACGCTGGAAGATTGTCCATGCATTGTGTAGTCCAGCAACTTTTCAGTTCCATTCATGCACGAAGTATTTAGGGGTGCAAAGTTATCAAGTGTTCAGACTGCTAACAAGCAAGTTGGGCTCTAGATGAACACCTCAAAATCTTCAGGCTGCAGAAACATCTGCCATTGACTTAGTGCTTCCATAGATGCTTGGGAAGAATTTGTTCATTTTATTATTTGAAAAAAAAATATTTACTAGACCAGGCCCTTCTTGAGCAAGCCTGGTGGGCAACCTGAATTTGATCCTCAGGACCCACCTACAAGTACACAGGGAGGACTAACTTCATTTTAAAAAAAAATGTCTATTAATCTCCCAGCAGCTGAAAGCATGGGAGTCATGTGACCACAAGCAAGGCCAGCACCCTGCACAGACAGGAGTGGAGTGGAGACCCAGCCTGCTGCAAAAACACCCAGTTAGTTAAAGCAAAGGATTTTTAAAAGAACTTTACAGATGACAGTAGGAAACTGAACTCTCGGAGTTGAGGTCAGAGTTACTAAACCTAGAAGAACTGAGAAATGGAACACTTGCCCTAAGTCTTCGTTCAGACACTCTGGTCTGTAATCAGTGCTCAGTGGGTCTGTCCTGAGTGGATTAATGTTTACTGGCATAGTTCCAGAAGGAACACATGGATGTTCCTTGCCATTACATTTCCATACCCAAACCCAACAGTTAAAACCTTCTTACAGAACTATGGGGTCACCACCAAGACCATTGTATAGATGACAAGACAGTGTCACAGGTCAGCCACCAAGTTGCTGAAGTAGATTCTGGACTGGAAGGTGGGTCAGGTTCTACGTGAAGTGCCCCTTTCCCTCTGCCACATGGCACACAGAATCTTATGACAGAATGGCTTGGCTTAGCTCCAATTAACAGTGTGGCATCAGGAGATAATTCCCAGGTGATATGAAAAAAACTCATCTTGGACACACTGTGGGGACCTCTTGACTCAGATGTCTGTAAGCCCAGCTGGCCACACTGCCCCTGGTGCTCATAGTTGGTTCAGCTTGTAGACTGAAGTAAGACGCACTACTTGTGAAGGAAATTCAGATGCATTCAAGCCATTCATACCAGAAGGAAAAATAGTAAGTGAATCTGATGAGGCAGAATGCCAAGTTTTTGTGTGACCTGGGTACAAGCAGGTTGTATAGATCCAGAGCCAGATCTAACCCCAACTGGGGGTAGAACCCCCAGGGTAGAACTTTGGGAAAGTCAGCCAACTGAAGGTGCCATTCAAGAGCTCTATCCACATGAGCAGTCTCTCCTTTAGAAACCACCAGTGATTGGAAAAGTTCATCTCGTATAAAAGGGAAACTCTGGGGTTTCCACCCAGACTCCAGACTCAGCCACCCTAGCCCAGCTCCTGCCCTCGATGCACAGAGCTGCTTTTTAACATGTTCCTTGGACTTGCCTTGTCTCCTGTCAGCAGCCAGGGGTTGGGTTGTTGTAGTTGGGTTGTTTTCTTTGTTTACATCAAGAATAAGATTCAAAGAGCCTGCCCTGCAGCAATCCCATACTGCACTTCTTTGTTAGAATCCTAATGACAAATTCTAAATACATAAGAGACATCTCCAGCTGTAAAAGTGATGAGCTTCTAAGGGGGCCTGTTGAGTTCCTTGACCCCAGACCTATTTTTATATTTTGATCTTGGGGGTGGTGGCGCATGACTTTCAGGACCCTCGAGTTATCCCCAGGGTAACAGCACCAGCTTAACCAGTCCTAGCAAGACTTAAAACAGGGCATCAAGGATCAAAGTGGCCAACAAACCCTTGCATTAGCCACGGGACCAGCCCCCAAGCGGACTGCACTAAGCTGCATTGTGCAAGTGGCTAAATTCTTTTCATTGGGAAGAAAAGAAAAAAACCTCCAACACCAAAAGCTTTAGGTGCAGACGTCTCAATAACCACGTTTGCCACAGCCCACATTTTGATATAGAATATTAAACAGCACTTCAATGTCTGGTTAAAGTGCCGAAGAAGATGACAAATGGAATGTTGTCTATTTGTATTTTTTAATTTGTATATTTCAAGACACCTAAAACGAAGTTTGGAGTCCCTTCCTCTGTGCTTTCTTCAGGTTAATATTAAAAGGACTCTCCTGTATTCAAACAGGGAGCATAGATGAGAAGATGTCTTTGAAAAAAAAAAAAGAAGAAAATTAAAAAGTCCAGAGTCTGGATTGAGAATAACACAGCCCAGAGAGGTTTTGTCAATGAACTGACACTTCATTTTGCCTTCCATTGTCTGCCTACCCAGAGAGCAGGAGACTAGCAACAGGGATGATCAGAAGAAGGCGGGAAAAACACAACCGTCAGGCTCCACGGACAAAGCCCACTCTTTACAATACCATTCCTTAAATCCAGACATTAGAGGCGAAGGAATGAGAAAAGTTGCAGGCTGCTCCTGGATGGATTTCTGAGGATATGGCAGAGATTATGCTAATCGTCGTCGCATTGTCCTCTGAAAAGTGTTCCCATATCAAGCCTTTTATCTGGGGAAGAAGAGATGCCCAACCTCTCGACTCAGCAACAGCCAGCACTTTCTGTGTGGTTTCTGTGTAATTAACACTAGCACTAGACCTTTTCATTTGTACTGCTCCAGCTTAGCCCCTTCTGAGGGTGTCCACAGGGGAGCAGCCCTCACCCTTGCCTGTGGCCCGGGAGCCCCAGCTAATGCTTAGATCTGCATGCCATCTGTTAATGGCAGAAGGAGTAAAACTTGAGCTAAAGTTTGACTGTCAGAGAGTGCAAGATACAAGACCTATCAGAGCAAATTATCGCCTTATCAAAAAACAAAGACAAAAACTTTAAACTAATAATTCAAACCAACTGCTTCATCTTTCATATAGATTTTTATCTCGTTTTAACTAATTTACATTCAGGAAACAATAGGCATAAAAAACACCAGCATAGGTGATTCGGTGGGAAACCACCAAAGGAACTTTTTTTTTAATTGAACTTTAGCATCCACCTGTATTGTTTAAGAGTTGGATCATAGATGTTCCAGGTCCAAGTCCCTAGCTTCCTAGAAGCTAAAGGAACCCTTGGGCACCTGATTTTCTTCTCTAATAGTTCTCTGGCTTTGGTTGGTACAGGTAAAAGCCCATATGAATGTCATAGAAACAATCTTTATAATGACAGACACCAGGTAAAAGTGTTAGGGAGGGGCACTCATCTATAAGTCTTCTGTTTGTTATAATTGTTAGTGAGATTAATCATGAAATGTTTCCCAACATTTAAGAGAAAGGGTTAGTTTTGCTATATAAAAACACACTTTCATTCAGGCAGATCTCACTGGCAAAGAACCCCCACCACCTTCCCACTTGTTCTCCAGAAACTTTTGACTTTACTTAATATAATTCATTTAAGCCACAACCCTGGCTTTTTATCTATGTCTGGGAGGAAATAATTAGAAAACACTCAGGTATTGGTGGACCAAGTTCACAGGTTCCAGGACTGGGGCTCTGGGACTGTCCAGGAATATCAGCCAATCTGTCCTTTCCTGGATCACTTGTCTTTAATTGTTAACCAGGATGGAAGCCAAACCCTTAAAGTCTTTCAAAGTGTAGGGCCCACAGGTACAGAACGACATGAAAAGGTCTTCAGCAGTGTATATTTGGAAGCCATGAAATGAGGTCTGCTCCCTGTGACCTGTGTTCTGCCTGGATGGAAGGGTGTCTTGGTAGGAAGCCCAGGACTTGGTAAGATATATGTACTGTTTGTAAATGCTTTCAATCAGATTTTGTGAATTAGTTCAAAAAAGTTAGCAGGCTCTGGTTAACTCTGGAAGTAGAGCATGAGCCGCCATTACTGTATGCCTTCAAAATCTGCCAGCACCTCCAAAGAGCCTAGAAGTGCACTCTCCCTGAGGATGCCCCACTGATGGGTCAGTCACCTTGGATCTGCCACTACCACCTATGGACCATGAGTAAATGCACAGGTCTCTAGCTGAAGCAAGGTTCTAAGTCATTGGCTCTGCTCCATGACAATTAAGGCATTCTGGGGCAGGACACACACCAGGTATGGCAAACACTCTGTCTTTCAGGAATGAGTCCTGCTTTTGCCTTCTTATTGTGTACATGCAGGGATTACTGTACACTTTCCCTGCAAATTCCCACTTGAAGGTATTGGAGGGAAAGTAGATGAAAAAAGAAAGTGGCAAAGGCTTTGAGACTGATGCCAGGTTCCCAGCCTTTCAGAATTTGAAGACTTTGATAGCTATTTTGAATTTCAGAAGTTTGCAAATTTAACCTGCAGCCATACATTTCTTTGCAAGTACAATAAGAACAAGAATAGTATAATTTTTAAAAAAAAAAAAAAAACTATTTTCAAGTCTCAATACATCCTAAAGAAAATTTGTTCTTGAGATAGTCTTGAAAGATGAGATGGCAAAAGGTAAGAGGAACATTGTATAGTTTTCCTTTTATGGGAAAACGTTATCATCATACACATATACATATCAGACAGTCCACAATATCTAGCCTTGTAACTTGTCAAAATATCACTATCATGTGCATCATGTCTGTCTATAGTGTATCTTATAGCATAGTGCAGTATACATTTCTTAGAGTGTTTGACTATAAACTCCTAGTTTGCCAGGCTCTGTCTGGAAAGGTTGAAAAGGCATTTCTTGGTCATCTGTACCTAACAGAGTGAACACATGAATCTTCACAGCAGAGGGTAGGAGGCCTTCTAAGTTGGGATACCCCTTAAAGATAGGCATCTAAACACAAGTGGCCACCTGCCTCATGAGGCAACACAACGTGGCAGAATTGATGCAATCTAGAAGAGGCCCTTCTTGGAGAAATTGCCGAGCTGTGCAAATGCCATTTACTCACCATCGAGAGTTCTATTTAGTATAAGCTGTTTAGACCACATGAAACCTGCGATACACTGTTAGATCTTTACAAATTTCATGAAATCTTTTTCGGATATCCAAAAAATCCTGAACTGCTTGATTCTATTGTCCCCCAGCACTGGGGACTGACCCATAATCTCTTTCCCAGCCAGGATACCAAATCTGTACCCAACCTTGTCACTGACTCCAGCAGCTGTTTGAGCTCACCCGAGGGGATGGCAGCAATCCTACTTCTAAAAGAACACCACAAGGGCTTATGCTCGCTATGCCTTGAAGAGAGCCTGAAAGGAAGGTCAGAGGTGAAGAAAAGATAAAGTGACAAACAAGGAGATCAGTAACATGGGGCCTTCTTGATGAAATCCCAACGTCTGCTTCTTCAGGACACAAGCCTCATAACTTCATTTCAAAGCAGCCTCATTTTGCTGGTGTCTGTGTGTGCATGTATGTCTGTGGATTTGTGTCTGGAAGTGTGTGTGTGTCTGGGTGTGTGTACACTCCGGGTTTGCTTTTGTTTTTCAGGCGGATCACTGTCCATCTAAAAGCCGTATTCAGTCATCCTTGTCCTGAGTACTTGGTCTTACACAGGCTGCATTACTCTTGTAAACAGAGAAGGCATCAAAGTGAGAGCAGGGAGCGCCCCATCAGTGGATTAAGGCCTTCTGCATGATAAAGTAGCTACCTAGGGGGGGGATAAACTTAATATGTGAAAGAATGTTATTGAGAGGAATAAAGTACCAAAACTCTGTCATTCTGTTCATAATGTCCTAATCTTATGCGTGACACTGGGGCCTTAGACCAGGGTGAGTGCTAATCAATGAAACGCCCATCTGTGTCTCCAGTCCTTATCGTTATTTAAAACTAGCCTAAACCCAATTATTGTCCCTTAGAGACCAGGATGGGATATTAAGTTGATTGAAGGGAATTGTATCCCACAAAGAAATCCCAGTGTTGAGATGCAGAGGCATCAATGTCACTATCTAAATTTCAGCTAGCCAGAGATGAATGCTGATTGCCAAAGCGTGAGCAATGCACAGATGACACCCCACTGAAAATGTCTTGTTTGAGAGACAACTAAATTCTGGTAAATAGAGGAATTGGTCCAGACTGTGCCATATTCTTTGGGATAAAGTAGTGTATGCCTTCTGTATTGTTGTAACACAGCAAACACACAAGGCCATATAGTAAGTTCAAACATGGATGCAGATCTTAGGACAAATAAGAAATTGATATTTTTGAACTCATAATAATTGCTAGAATTATGGTGACAACTGGGAAGATATATAATTTAACCCTTCAGTGCCTGAAAAGGATCATCCCAAACAAGCCATCTTATTCTTAACTGAATGAAAATGTATCTTAAAGGAAATAGGGACCAAGGAGAAGAGGGCAAGAAAGAGGCACAGTGCTATTATTGTCTGGGGCATGTGCACAAGTGAGTTCTTGATGCTTGGGTGGAAAGGGGCAGCCTGTTCCATCTTTACTTTTCTCAGAATCATTCTGTGCCTACATTTAATGGCCGATTGCTTTTAGAACAGACTCAAATCTCTGAAACTGGATTTCAGGGTATAGGGACAATATGCACCAACTGTCCTTTTGAGAAGTTTTGAAACAAATGAACGGAGGTGGGGAGTGGTGGGGGGGTGGGGGGTGGAGGTGGGGGGTGGGGGATGGCTCTTTAAATATGCAAGCAACCATGTTTAAAATTGCATGGGTATGTTTTTATAATACTTCTTAAGTCTACAGATATGTTTAAATTGAGATGACTGAATGACACCATTAGCAAAGTTATGACAGGAAGTTATCTCCTAACTACTGTACAAAAGAATTTTCATTTCCTTTTTGAAATTCTGGCTCTTGCATATTAATTTTATACCAATTACTGGTATAACATGAAATAAGCATAAAGTGTTTAAATGGGATGATATGTCAAAAGGAATAGAATAGATGGCCTGGAAACATGGTACATAAAAATGGACACATAATGAAAAAGAAGACAGTGAGGAGGGGCAAACTGAGTCAGCCAGTGACACCACTGCCCACTGGGAAAAGAAGCTGCCTCTGCTAGCTTACAGCAGAACAAAATGCCTAGGCAAAGATAAAGGAAGTCCAGTCGTTTCCAAAAACAAATGTAGAAAGACTAGGAAATAGCAGAGTTGTATTAAAAAAAAAAAAAAAAAAAAAAGCTTAAAACAGTGATACAAGGATACAAGGTTTACAAAAAATTTAAAGTTTAAGGCTAGGGAGATATCTCAGTTACTAATGTGATTTCCTTGTAAACGGGAGTTCCATACCTACAAAGCTTGTGTGAAAACAAACAAAACAGTATAGTGGAATGTGATTGTAATCCCAGAGCTAGGGAGCTGGAGGGAGGCAATGGCTTACTGTGCCTACCTGATGAGCTCCAGGTCAATAAGAAACCCAGCTCACTGCACCAAAACAAAAGAACAAACAAGGTGAGGGCCTGAGGAAGACACCTGAGGGTGTCTGCACACACAGGAAGTCACCACACACATAACAATAACAAAAAGGGAAGATCCTCAGCAAGTACTATATTAAAATGGCTAATCTGCTTAACAGTGGGAAAGAACTTTCTATAAAACACAGTAAGGCAGAGATCTAAGCAAAACCAACTTGGCAAAATCCAGAAGGTGTTTCTAGGGTGTTTTTTAGTCGAGGACATAGAAAAAGTCAAGCAAGAAAAAAACAAAACCCTTGGAAACAGGAGCATTTGTGTATTGGTGTAATTTACCTTCAGCCCAAACTCACCCACTGTATGTAATATCCAGAAGGTGCCAATACTGACAACACGCTCTTGATAATATAGAGTCCACATGACATGCTCGGATTTGCAAGTTTCTCAACAACTTGCTGACATTGCTCTAGATGGCAATTCAAAACAGATACATTGTTTATTTCTGCAGTCTGTACCAAGTAACATAGGCCCTGTTTATATGTCTATTGTTGCCAAACACTTACACATTAGGAGACTGTCTCCTATAGGAACAGTCAGGCTGTTGGCTTCTAAAATAGCAGTTGCTAATGTTTACTAAGGAATATTCGCTGCATGTGCCATTAGCAGATTACTATTAGCAGCTCAGCTCTCCATTGGTCAGTTTCTTCTACGGGAGACTCATGCCTCACCATAACAATGTTATGTTACATTAGTTAGCATTTTTCATGTTTTAAAAGAAGTGGCACATCACCTAAAGTTAGTGTCATATTCATAATATTCAAGGGTGTTTGTTTTTTGTTTTTTGTTTGGGGCTGGCAGCCTAGGAAGCAGAATTCACAGTTAGGACATACAGTTTGTTTGAGTTGATAGAATGTTCAAGTAAATATGTTGAAATCAAGATGAGAGGTCTTTCAAGAAAAACTAAAAATTGTTTTAAATTTTTAAAACACACAGCCTAAAATTGTGTTTGAAAAAAAAAATTATAGACCACTCAAAATGGCTACTATTCCCTGAGGGGATGAAGGATAATTGAGAAAAAAAATTTCAAGTTGTTCACATTAACCACCACCCTAATATCTATATTTCTCACTTAGAGAGTGACAGGACATACACAAACCCTTGATCTTATTCATTTCCTGAAAGGTAAGAACTCATTCTCATTATAATAAAAGAATAAACTAGTTAATGGGGTCAAACCAGTTATCAAGTGCTGAACAGAGGACTCACGTACAAGGATGCCTCCACCAACTCTTGAAGAACAAAAACCTCACACAATGAGAAGACTCTTCCAGAGTGTGGAGACTTTCACTCCCTTTTGAGGGAGGATTTCATTTTTAATTCAAAGGTATGGAAGGAACAACATTTTTGATAATCCTCATTTAGCAATTCATTTGTGTTAAAAAAATACTTAGAAGTCACACATCATGCCAGCCTTGGCTTTTCCAAAGTCTAAGTTAAAGAATAGAAGAGGGGAACAAATCACTCCTGTGGTTGACTATAGTGCAGTCTTGAAACTCAGATCCGAAACTCAGTCAATGATCTTTCCGTTTAATTTTTGCTTACTATTTCTCTTTAGTTAAGTCCAAAAACCACCTAATAAAATATCAGTATCTTGAGCAGGTATGGAGTGATTTTGTTGTTGCCATTATTGTTTTCTGTTTATAACAGGGTCTCATGAAGTTTCAAACTTGCTATGAAGCCAAGCTGGCTTTGAATTTTTAGTTCTTCAGCCTTTGACTCTCAAGTTCTGGTTTTATAGACATGTACCACATGGGTAGATATTTAAAGAATTGACCTTATATAATCTTGTAAATTGGCTCCCTAAAATAATAGCCAGCTAGGCTGAATACTAAATAGCTTGTGTATTTGTTCTCTTTATTTTTGTTCTGCACTGGCTTCCCCTTGAGTCTACAAGATTGTTAGCAGTCAGGAAGTATGCTAGCCAGCCCCTGTCACCTGGCAGGACGAAATACTCAGGCAGTATACTCTGATCTGCTCAGGGTCCTAACAATTTCATCAGCTGCATCCCCTCATAAAAGGTGGTCCTGCCTGCCTCCTCTCTCTCCTCTGCTGTTCCTGTCTCCAGAGGTCAGTGTCCCTCCCTTCCCATTCCCTTCCCCCAATTAAAAACCCTCCAATGTGAACCCTGTCGCATGATGACATCTATCTCTCTCTCCCCCCTCTTCCTCTCTTTCTTCTCACCTGTTGGGTTCTTTAAATTATAACACAAGGTTAGTAAAATGGACTGAAAGATGCCACCTCTGGCTCCCTTCTCCATCTGTCTCTTTTACTCTGAGGCACTTGCTTACCTCTACTGTAGACATGTCATCACTCTAGTGTCTCTCTAGAGCAGAGGTCCTCAACTCCCTCTTCCCACCACCACCACCTTGGTGGTCAAATGACCCTTTCACAGGGGTTGCCTAAGACCATCGGAAAACACAGATATTTACATTACCCATAACAGTTGCAAAATTACAGTTATGAAGTAGCAACGACAATAATCATACGGTCGGGGGACAGCACAACACGAGGAACTGTATTAAACAGGAGGAACAGCATCAGGAAGCCTGAGAACTACTGGTCTAGGATCAATCTTGGTGTCCTCTGAGACTGAAAATACAAAAATGAGCCTGAGCCCTACAGTGTTAGTCTTCTTTTCCTTTCTCTGCTTTTCACCACTCCTTGTCTGTTTGGTCGACATATTGAGTGAGGCAGGTGGCCCAGCCTAGCCTGTTGGAGTTTCTAGGGGAGTACTGGATTACAGGCATGCACCAAAACTCATGATTTTTATATCTGTCTTCCAACAGGGCAGAATCATATACCCTTTATCCACTGTTCACTCTGTCCATACTAGCTGGGCTGTGACTCCTTGGAGGCAGGCAGTTGGTAGCTGGCCTGTGGGGTATGTTCGCTCTTCTTTAGAGGAAGATCAAATAAAAACAAAGAGAAACTTAAAATGGCACTTGGAAATTTTCCTTAAAGTTTGGCACATAAAATTTTAGGAAGTTCATTCAAGTCTCCAGAGCTTTCTGCTTAAATAAAATTCCTCATTTGTAGCCACTCAAAATGCCAAGAATAGTAAATTTAGAAACTCATTGTGCTGATGTTAGCAGACAAAATCACTCCATAATGGTGATTCCATTTTTATATAACAAGTAGGGGGTAACCTTTGTAAAATCCCAGTCACTCAAGCACAGGTGACACCTAGGCAGACAACCATGTGTCAGCACTAGAGGGAAATGCTTCTGGAGTCAAGTGCATCCAAAACAACCTCCACACATCGGGCGGGAAAGGACAGAAGGGAAGGTTTTTATCTTCCAGGGACTGAAGTGGGAGCTGGAGTGTTCTTCTTCAATTAGTCAGAGTATGGTACAGATGATTAACCTAATGTTACCTTGGTAACCCAAGAATTACACTCTAAATGAGATCTGTCTGGCGATGGGAATCTCATCAGACAAGAGCCACATGAGCAGTGATCGAGAGAACTGCAAACCTCCGGCTTCTAGCGCTTTAACCAATCGTGAAATAGCAGTCTTTTTCGACAAGAGGCAAAGCATGGCTGCTACTCCTCAAATGAGTAGAAACAGAACATGTGTTTCAGTATAACTCTGAACCACCCTAGTCTTCAAGCCCAAGTTCGATATGCCTGTGGGATAAAGTGACTAGCATAACAATGTGTGCTTGTGTGTGTGCAATGCAGAAAGTTTGTTAATGCCTTTTAAAAATATTAATGCTATTATTTTTAATATGGCTGCATACAGAGGGAACAATGTATTTATTGCAGTGATATTCTCGCTCTGTTACCCATCCTGCAAAGAGTTTTTATAGGATAAACTATAACTTCTGTAGTGTGTGTGTTGTGATGTCTCCCTATAATAGAAGCAGTGTCTTAAAAAGAAATCATGATAATTCGATTCTGGCACTCATGTCTTTCTTATATTTCTGAATTCTAAAAGTGTCTGGTAGCCTCCCAGGCCTGGAGCACTGGTAAACATTTAAAAGCTAAATGAAGTTTTTAAGGTTTCAGAACTGCCTCCAGGACATACTTGTGACCATCACCTTGAACTGGAGTCTAAAGAGTAAAGTCCTAGGGCCATATTTACAGCTTTAAAGACACATTTTTTAATTGATGATGTGCCTTTTAAGATCTGTGATCAGGTGTGGCAGAAGAGGTCAGCCATGCATGCCTCCTCAAGGCTGTCTTCGCCTAAGGATAGTTAGAGATGGAGAGTTGACAGAGAGACACCCTGGTGCCCTTCTCTTTTTTATCATTTAACCCTTAATCATATACTACCCCAAGGCAGTGTTTCTCAGTGTATTATAAAAACTATTCTGTGAGACATTCACAGGATAGCTTCATGAAAGTGATTCAAAGCCCAGTGAAATACTAGGTCAAAACAAAGCATGGCATGTTTCTTTATTGAAGATGTTTGGGAGACTTTGGGTTAATATTTATTGTTCTGTCAAACATAGGGTACAGGTAGGAAATAAAACAACCACATTCCCCATAGAGGATAACACTCTAGACAGCCCACTAAAGTATGTGAAAATGTTACCTTGAAATTCACATAGCACTTGGCTCTCCAAGGCCCTTTAAAATCCTTTGCATAACAGAACTGGAGTGGGGAAGGTTTTAATATTTCCAGTTACATCCACAAACCAACTTGTGTTTCTCAGTAGTTGAAAATGATAAGTCCTCTTTCCCCCTCCTTTCTTCTTCCCCTCCATCCCGCTCTCCCCTCTCTCCCCCCTTCTCTCCGCCTGCCCTAGAAGTTATTATCAAATCTTTATGATCGTTCACTCTTGACACAGCCTCTTTAACAGAAGCTCACACTGGCCTTGAAGTTGGAATAGTTCACTTGCCCCCAGTCTCTCAAGTGTGAGTTACCACAACCAGGCTGAACCCTCACAAACTTTGTTCTACTCCCACGATTATGCCCTAGCCACAGCTGACACCTAATTCTTCTCCCTTCCCAACCGCACACACAAGAGCATGCACACACACACACACACACACACACACACACACACAAGAGAGAGAGAGAGAGAGAGAGAGAGAGAGAGAGAGAGAGAGAGAGAGAGAGAGAATACCACGCCACACACCCAGAAGTCCAAGACATACCCCAGGCCTCTCCTAGAATTTTCTTAGCTTCGTACTTTGGTTTGCAAAGACCTTGAAATTTTGACTCCAAAAATGAGAACTTCTAGTCTTGCCTCACACAAATCTCTTCCCCTGGTTTTGCCCACCAAGCCCTGGTGGTATCTGGTATCTATTCAAATCCATAAGCTGGCCAGGTAGACACATGCTCCATACAAATGGAACTATCACCCAGTTTCCCAGGTAAAAATCCAACAACTCCATGAATATTGTGCAAACTTTCATGTTCAGTGTTGCCTTCCAACCCTGGGCTTTTGGTGTGTTTCATCATTCTAGCACAAAACTTAACACATCCCTGGTATGTATTTGCCAGTCTCACCTCCTTGTGAGACCCTAGGAAAGAGACACTGTAGCTTTTTTCCTTTTCCTTTTCTTGCCTTCACAGCATCAGCACCTGGTACCATTCATGGTAGACATCATGATACATTTGCTGATAGGACTTAAGTTCCAGATGGGACTCATAATAGGACTATAAGCAATTATCATTAGAATGAACATGGCTTCCAGTCAGCTGAACAGAAATGACCAGTTAGCCATACACGGACAAACTCAGGTGCTGTGGTGGGGCAATAAGGAACTTCAGGTGTACCAAGTCCTTAAAGAGTTAATGTGCAGATCTCATCAAGAATACCTTTGGAGTCCACGTGTTCCTCAGAAAACATCAAGGATGGGAATGGAGTGAGGTGCCCACAGTTCACTGAAACATCATCAATTTCCAGCACTTATAAGTTGAGATGGTCTAGATGCCCCTTTGCTGAAGAAAGACTCTGCACAGACACTGGTGCAGGGCAGCAAATTTTCCCCAACACCCCCACTTCCTGTGTTTCCATCAAGGCATAGGAATGGGCATGATCTAATTGTTGAGTTACAGATTACATTCCCCAGCATTCCCTTAAAGTCAGCATGACCTTTAAAGTAATTCTGGCCAATAGCATCTAAGGAAAAATGGTTGGTACAATTTCCAGACGATACTCTTGAAGGAGGCTGCTTCTTCGAGAACCCTGGGCTCCTTGCAATCTGTGGGGGTGAACTAGGTCAGTACCCTAAAGGATAGCTATGTGATTGATAGGAAACAGTCAGGTACGTTGTAGGGTGGGGGTGGGGTGAGGGTGAGGGTAGAGGGGTGGGGTGAGGGTGGGGTGGAGGGATGGGGTTGGGGGGTGCTTCACTGCACAAGACTTCGCCACTTCCCTGGAGCAGCTGCCAGCTCAGACTTTCAGCAAGAGGGGAGTTATTCTATTATTTGGTTCCTGATTCAGAGCTCCTGTCTCTGAGGGAACAGCCCAACCTAAAAAGCACCCTTGGCCCTTAAAATCTCTAAATCCCAGAAGTAACATCTGTCACCTATTATGTAGAGCAAGTCCCGGCTCTACTCTCCGAGTTAGCTGGCTACCCACACAGGAAAAAGGCCCACAGCACAGGAACACTGGGTACTAGAAAGGAAGACAGAAAGTTGGGGAGCACGGGGAGCATGGGGATTTGGTGTACGTGTGGAGCTGTCTTCTCAAAGAAACACATAGGAATGAAGAAAGAATGGACAAGGATGGAAAGCTGGATCCACAGTGAGCTAAACATATCCCTGGATGGTTGTTCATGATGCTGAACTTCTTGATGGAAGAGGACTTTATTTTTTTTACTTTGAATCTGGTGGTTAGTTATAGACAAACCATTCTAATGGAATAAATAAGTGAATAACTGACTCAAAATAGATAGTCAAGTTTCTATTTTAATATCTGGTTTGCCATTATAACTATCTCAATAGGAGCTTTAAAAAAAAACCCTACTAAATAATTTGAATTTGCTACACTCGTGGGTGGTAGTGAAATCCTCAAGTGTCTACCTGACAGAGCGATCTCAGGAAGCAACAGGGAGTAGTCAGGAGGCAGGTAACAGATGCCAGAATTAGGAGGCATTTTACACTCTTCCAGATGAAGAACTGTAAAGGAAGTGATGGATGGTGGCACCAAGAAAAACCTTTAACTAGATTTTGCTCGGCATGGTGTCAAGTAAGTAGCATCGGCCGCATTCAGCAAAGCAAAAAAAAAAAAAAAAAGAAGTGTCTGTGTGCTGAGATGTCAGCTTGTAAAAGTGCCAGTCTCTAAAATAAATCAAGCAGCAAATGGAAAACATATAAATAACTATACTTGATGCCAGCAACACTAAGGGGAAAAGCCGCTTTAGAGGAACTTTCCTTGTTAAGTACACAGCGAGGTGGGCTGAGCATGAGGACTTCTGCACAATTGGGTGACGTTTCTGTTTCTATAGATAATGTATGGTGGCTGCAGGGTCTTGCAGGAGGATCACAGCTGGTAAAGCCAACACCTGGGACTTGTACATTTACTCTTTACTCTTTACATGCTCTCAGGGTTATTTCCCTAATTCATGTTTCTTCTTCTGAGAAATTGGTTCTTCTCATTTCTTTATTATCCCTCATCAGCTTACAACAACAAAAAAAGGAAAAAAAATATGTAAAGAGGCAGAAGAGATGGCTCATTTCATAAGGTGCTTGCCTTGCAAGCGTGGTGACCTAAGTTTTGATCTCCATGGCCCATATAAAAAGCCAGGCAGGTGGCAGGCACCTGTGTTCCTGCCGTTCCACTGGAGAGACAGACAGGGAGAGCCTGGAAGCTTTGGGGCAGGTTAGTCTGGCTTATTTAAATGAAGCTCTAGAACACTGGAAAATATCTGAGGACTGGCACCCAAGGCTCTCCTTCTGACCTCCACATGTACACCAGGCATATACACCCACACACCCATCAATGAGCACACACACAAATTGTTAAGGACACCATGATCCTAGGCTCACATTCGGAGAGAGGGTAAGTAAGGATGATCAATTATCATTAGGTATATGGTTTTAGGAAAGCTTGGAGAATCCACCACTCCAAAATGTATCTGCTCATCTGCCCTATAACGCTAAAACAGTCTTTTACTATGATTCAAGACCTTACATTGTCCTTCGGCATAAAATGCAAATGTCTTTAAAGGGCCATTGCATGGGACTGAGACAGCAGCATCTTTATGGAGCAGGTCACCCTATCAGATTTAGGATCAAAAGATCCATCCAGGCTCAAATCCAAGTTGAGGGTTCCAGTGAGTGTGCACAACTTCAGTCAGTCAGTGCCATTTTCTACAAGAGAGGAAGAGACAGAAAGTCCATAAGCCAGCTAAGAGGTCACAGAAACGGTCATCTGGGGTGCCTTCTGTATGGTAAGTGAGGACAGCGGCTCAGCACTGGAAACAGAGATGCAGCCTCTGCTGCTGGCTGGAAACAGGAATCCTTACTGTTTTTACAGTGTCAGAAGAGCCTTGATAAAGCTTAGCTGCACTTCCAGGAAACTGTGCTTCCGGGTGACTGTGCATCTGGACTCTTGCTTCCAAAAGTCGAAGCTCTTTGAAAAGACTTCACCAGTTTGTGGTTATGTTTTGGGGTCTTTGGGTTGGATCTCTCTGTCTCGCCATATCCCTATCCAGTCATCGCCTTGGCTTCTACGGAACTTCTAAAGCCAGGTGGCTACCACACCTAAGTGGAAGGCTAGGGAGACTGAGAAGCACTCTCCTCAAAGATGCGTCTTGGCCATGGAATCTCTAAATGCCTGCACTAAGAAAGACTCATTGAAGCACGACTTTATGGTATCAGTTCAGGTTCCCCATGAGGTGATTTACATCCTGAATTCTTACCTGCCTTTTAAAGAGTCATTTAAAATTAAATTAGTTATATGGCTGTTTCTAAAACACATGCCCGTATTTATGCCCTCCTTGTTTAAAAATATATGTGCTTGTGAAAAATTATCACCCCCAGTGATCTGATCACTGTTGAATGGCTTCTCTTTTATAGTTTTCCTGCCAAGATTTCTTGATTATGGCTTTTATTCTCTTCCTTGGGCATTCTGATCAACTACTAAGCCAAACAATTATAATTAAGAAGTTTTCTGGATAGGGCAGTTAAGTCTGTTGTAGGGCTACCTGCTGAATCTATTTCATGGAGAGTAGCTCCCTGGGCTCAGGCCAGGAGCTGTCTCAGCAATATGCCTAATTTTCTAGTGGTTAAATGCCTTCCTTCTGCACATATAGATTTCCTGTCATGTAAATGTTCTTCTGCTAGTCGAGTCTCAATCTTGCTATCACCATGTGATCATATGTACATAATGAGGCCAATGTTTAATGCAGGTTTTATGGCTCTAATAAATAAAATAATTAGCTTGTTTGCAGCTGCCTCTGTGGTCTGTTAATTCGCTATTTCCTCTAGCTGTTGCCGGCTGTGAAGACTAACAAAAACCCACCATCACTTTCCATTTCCCCAGGAACTTACCATGTGTAAGCTAACTTCTCAGCCTTCCAGCTCAGAAAGAACAAGCTTGAACATCCATTTCCCCTTCTTTCCCAGTTGTTCTCAAGTTGTTGCTGTGATTTTCCACAGGAGAACAGTATCTTTCTTGGTGGGTGCATGAATTCTGACGATATGGCTCTCACAATAACAAGAAAAAAAAAAAAAAAAAAAACACGGACCTGACTGGGTATGATGGCATGCACTTGGGAGGTGGGGACAGAAGGATCAGTGATCACAGGTCACCAGTGTCTGTGAGGCAGAATCAAGGCTCACCCATCCACAGCCTTCAATGCATCGCAGAAGAGAAGCACCTTCTGGGGCTTCTGAAAAGCAAAGGATGTCCCAGCTGTCCTCTGCATGCTACATGGAACTTGGTAATAGGGTAATACACATATTCCTAATATACAGATATATAGATAATATGTAGATAATATATCTATCCTCATTGACCTTCATGTGGTAGTCTTATTTTAACCATCAACCTCACTTCTCTCAGATATATGACCATTCCTTCCCTCTCCCCACCTCATCCCCACTCCTAACATCTTCCATAGACTTTCCTATCTACATATCTACACCCACCTTCCGCTCTTCACCTGGTGCCTTCTTTACATTTCTCCCACAGCAGCTCTCTGGAATTAGTAGGACACGCTGCTTACCCCTCAAGGCTTCGATAAATAAACAACTCAACCATGACAGTTCAGTCCATCATGTCAGGGAAGGCATGATGGCAAAAAGCCCCAACTGTAGTAGAAGGAATTCAGGGTGACTGATCACATCACACACACTGTCAGCCACACTCAAGGGAGAGGTCAATGATAGTATTCACTTACGTTCCCCCTTTCCCTGTTTATTCGGTATACACCCAGGCCATAGGATAGTGGCACCCTTATCCAGGCTTCCCTGCACAACTAAGCCTCTTGGAAAAGCTCCCACAGACATAAGCAGAAGTCCATTACTAAGTCCACAAAGTTGGCAGTGAACCCTAACATCTGCAACGTCCCAGGACAAGTCACCTATGCAATAAAAATGGACCTTTCTAGTTCCTTCCAAAGAGCCCTTGCTTCCATGTACTATGCCTTGAACTAGGGCTGTGGCTAGTGGGAACAGAAAAGAGGAGCTGAAATAAATTTGTTAAGATGAAATGCAGCAATAAGAAACCAAGGATAACTGTAAATTTCCCATGCTTAAGACATGGGAAATTAGAATCACAGTACCTTTGCCTCTCACATAGCTTCAGCGTTCTATGAAAGGCAGGGCCACCAGCATTTACACTCCTTTGAACTGTTTTGCATTTGGCATGAATCTTACAAAGCCTGGTTTCCTAAAATATTTAAGGAGAAAAGCATAAAATAATCTTACATCTTTTCTACAAGCTAACACTTTGAACACTGCAAACTGGGTGAAGGAGCTCAGGGGAAGGGTAAGAAGTGTCCAGTTGCTCACGTCTGGCACAAGCTTCGTGAGTAAGCATTTATTGGATGCTGCCACGAGGCCAAGGGTTTCACACGTGCTGCCTCGTTTATCCTCAGTTAACCTTGTGAGAGAGATGCTGTTTTAGCCTCGTCTTATAAATAGAGAAACTAAGACTTAGAAAAGTTAGATCATTTGCTTCAGGCCTAACAGTCCCAGAAGCAGAGCCTGATTCTAAGCCAGGGTCTCCAGACCCCAAGCTCTTCACTGAATCATCCCAAGTGTTTCTTAAGACCCCTGACTTCCAGCTGGAGACTAGAACCCAGTGGCTATTCCACAAGCTGGGGCACAATGACAATGCCTCTCCCAGAAATGCCAAAGCAAGCATATCCTCAGGGCCTGGGGTATCACAGCTGCTCAGCCCCTATAATTCCAACACCAAGCATGCCCCTCCTGGATTGTATGCTTTGGTTTTGTTTTGGTTTTGTTTTTTTTTCCCTCAGCCAGGTGGCCCTGTACATATGGCAGCCCTGCTTGCTAGCAGAAGAAGCACAGGGGAAAACAACTTGAATGATGGAAAACAGCAGGCATTTAAATACTTCCACTCAGACAGCAGGTAGCTTGTTACCTGAAATGCCCAGGATTCGTCATCCAGCAATGAGAGCACATGAGCCAGAGCTGATTTCAAAGACCCAGCAGGAGAGTACCACTGCGTGCACAGTCCTGGTGGAAAGGATGTACTCATTTTCAAACCTGGTTACCTGAAACGTCCCACACCCTGCACTTTGGCATCTTAACACCTCCTCTTAACAACAAGCCTACAAATTTCTCTAGAAATATAAGCGGTTCCAGACCCTACCACTTTGGAGAGCTGTCTTACAAGAGCAGGAAGCAACAGACATGTCTCGATGCCCTGACATTCGGCTGTGCTACTGGACCTCCTGGCTCAGTCTGCCTATCAGTCAGGACTTTTGGCTGACAAAGAACTTTACTAAGTGTCTTAAATCGCAATAACACCACCCTCAGTTATCCTCCTTCTCTTTCTTCCTTATTCTTTTATTCTGATTTTATCATCTCCTGCAGGTCCTAGTGGCTAGTCAGTGACGTTCTCCCGCCTCTGTGCAGAAATCTGAGAAACCACCAAGACCCTTACTAAGACTTGGCATATGCTTATGTGCATTTCTCAGTGGAATAAAAGCCAGTAGAAGACTATGAGCTCTGGTGCCCTAACCTATACCAATTACCAAAAGGCATTGCTGAGCAACAAATCAATAGAGTGATAGAAGGTGACCTAACAATCATCCATATTTCCTCTGCCTCTAAAGGTACACTCATGACATGTTGAGTGCTGTTGACTGTTCCCTTGAGAGAAAGAGTGTTGGTTATCTCCATGGAAGGGTTAGTATTTGATTAATTGGATTACAAAGAACTTCAGGCAAATGACAAGTGTTTTAATGAATAGATACACTGGGATAATAACTTAAGATAGTGAGTTTAAAGAAATACAAGACCCAGGGGGCTGGGAATTTTGCCGACCACAGAAGCAAGAGGACATAAGGTTGGATCCACAGCACTGAGTGTGGCACCATACACTATAACATCATCCCGATGATGGGGCTTTGGGGAGATGGAACTTGCTGGACAGCCAGCATCACCAGTGACTTCCAAGTTCAGTGAAAGGCCTCATCAAAATTTAAAAAGCTAAGGTGGACAGTGGAATGACGGAGAAAGAAACTTGACATTGACCTCTGGTCTCTGCATGCTTATGTACACAGGTGCATACATACAAACACAGAAGCATGTGTGCACATGAACACACATACACCACATGCACATACAAGCACATGCATCCATGTTGTGTAACTGCCTCCATCAAAAAACTAAAAAGAAAGAGAGAAAAAAGAAAGAGAAGCAAATCCTGAGCTACAACGGGATCTTGGGTGCTACGTGCCTGGCATGCAGACCTCTGTATCTCTCTTGTGAGTCTTTGTCTTCCTCACACTGGTAACTGGCTCTGCTCTCTGCCAGGAGCACCCTTGAGTTTCCTCAGCCCACATGTGTCCAGTTTCCTAGAACCATCTGGCCAGTCCAGTCCATCTTCTCATACCTGAGTTTCTGTTCTCTCCATAACCTTCCCCCAGAAAGAGATGTCTCCACAGAAAACGTCAAAATGAAATTACCATCCAGATGTTTTCTTGGAGATTAAGGGTGCTGTGAAGAGTTTTCCCTCTGAATGGTTTAATAAAAAGCTCACTGGCCAGTAGCCAGGCAGGAATTGCAGACGAAACAACCCAACTAGGGGAAGAATGGAAGAAGAGTCAGAAGAGCCAGCCGCCCAGGAAGCAGGATGTGTAGAAAATGGGGCAGCAAGCCATGAGCCATGTGGCAACTCGTAGATAAGAATTATGGGTTGATTTAAATGTAAGGGTTAAGTAGTAATAAGCCTGAGCTATTGGCTGTGGATTTATAGTTAATGTTAAGCCTCTGTGTTGGTTACTTGGGAAGCAGCTGTCAAAACACAGAAAAACTCCACCTATACAAGGGGGCTCCTAAAAAGTACATTTCATACCACTGTTGGTCTTCACTTTTATCTTTACTGATTTTGTGGCTTCCATGATAAGTACATATATTACATAAGCACATGAATTACATCTTTAATAATTACAACTAACATCAGAATGAGGTTGCGTTTTAGGCACCAGTCTGTGACTGAGAACACGTGTCTATCATGAACCTACCTGTAAGATGGGAAAATATCCCTTAGCTGATACTTTCTCTTCTCATGAGTCAGCCAAGTGCTGTGGAATATGTCTGAAGTGCTAACACTCAGGCTAACCAAGGTAGGTGGACAAGGAGTTTGTACCCAGCTTGGGCTACATGAGATCCTGCCTCAAAACAAATAGACAAAACCCACAAATTCTCCCCTGAGAACCTCAGGAAAGGGTCCCCATATCAGTGACAGGAGGGTCTTCTAGGATTCACACTACTCTCCACTTGTTATGGCAGGATTGGCCAAGCCCAAAGCCAGGCAGACATCCATTAAAAATCTACTTTAGGCAGTTTCCTAGAACAGCCTGCTAAGGTAAGGGATTAGCATGAAACATAAGCAGCTGCAGATCTAGCTTCTCATTTTTTCCCTACCTTTTGTGCCCGTGTAAGGTAAGCAGTTGTCTGGAACACGGTACACAGGGGCTTTTACATCCCTGAGTTCCGATGAGTTAGACATAGGACCTTAACTAGTATGTTTCAGGTCTATAAACTGCACTTGGGCCTTGGTGACAAGCTCACAAAGACATAGTGTGAATCTAGGCAGTATTTTAAGTACTGGACGTGGGCTTGCTGATGAGTGTGAGGGAGGCTCAATAGTGCTAACAACAGTCACACATCTTGTCCTGCTCTGTTTGGCTCTTCCTTTTTTGACCATTAATACCATGGACTCTTTGTAAAGAAAGGAACATGTGCTGTGTGGTGGGTGCTCTGGCGTAAGCTTTTATTCACCTAATTCCTCCACCATCTTTCAGAACACTGAAGGTTTTCATACAGTCAAGCAGTTTTAAAACGAAGCACTTATTAACTAAGAATATTAATTAAGGGACTGGAATGTTGGCTCAGTGAGTAAGGTGCCTAACATGAAAACATGTGGCTCTGCCTTCAGATCTGTTATCCCAGAGTTGGTGCCAACAGGAACAAGTGGATCTATGTAGTTCACTGGCCTGTTAGTTTAATTGAATTGATGAGCTCCAGGTACAGTGAAAGACTTTGTCACAAAAGGAAGGAAGGAAGGAGGGAGGGAGAATGGAAGGGTGGGAGGGAAGGAGAGAAAGTAGCGATCAAATAATACATATTCACACACATCCCTGCATGCACACATGCACATACCAACACATACATAAATCATACATACAGAAATAAATAGGTAACATAAAAACATAATAAAAATATATCACCTAAAGCCTGAAGAGGTTAGAGTACCTAAGCTTGGTTCCAGTGCCTTAGTCAGTTGGCTCTAATTGCAGCGAGGACCCAATGGCCTCCTCTGAAGCCTACAAGACCTGCATGCATGTGTGCACACACCCACACACACTCCAGAGACACATAATTAAAATTAAAAATCAATCTGTAAAAATACATGCCAAGACATTTGTCTGTTTGATCACTTTGGAGCCTGTCAAGCTAACCAACATCAACCCTCACAGACTAAAGTAAGAAATGAGCAGGGAATTCCTAGAGTAGCCATGGTCCTGTTTTCTGTCCTTGTTGTTCAAACATGTCTTCATTTCATTTTCTAGGTCTCCTGGGTATTGTCAGTCCAGAGGTATAACATCTCCAAATTTGCGATCCAATATCTGACCCTGCTCATTCTGACCCCAAATAACAGCTACACAGCACTCCTGCTCCTGGGGCTGTTCTAATGAATGGAGTGTCCACCACGCCCCAACTTCTCCTCTTTGAATTCCAGTGTCAGTATCGAGGCACAGGGTTAGCCCCCTCCCTGGTTATTCCTTTCCATCCAGGGTTCCCAGAATGAGCTATGCTGAACTTTAGCAGGGCACTTCGTCCATGCCCAACCTCTTGGGTTCTCATCTGTCTCGGGATCATGCTCTCCACCTTCACGCTTCCGGGGAACGCTGTTAGCAGAACTGTGGGCAGCACAGATTGCCAGGGGGTGGTTACTTAGCTACTAAAACCTGGTTTAATTCCTACTCTTAGGAAATAAAAACAATACGGGTGCTTGCTTCCATATTAAAACTTTGTGGAAAGCACTTTGTAAATAATCGGAAAGGACCACAATTTCTTTCAGCGCTCTCCTAGGATCGTATCAGACAGAGCAGGGAACACAAATGAACAACAGCAAAGTGGCCTCGGGCTCAGGCACACCCATACTAAAACCAGCCGGTTCTTTTACCAGTGCTGTAGTGTTTGCTGTAAGATTGACAGGTTTTTTTGTTTAGTTATTTATCTCATCCCCAACAGAAAAATGAATGTGCCTTCTATTTTATGCTGTAGTTTGACAAGAGGCCAGGGGAAAACTTCAAGAGAAAAGGACAAATGCCAGGGAGAGCGAGTTGGTGCTGTAAATAACATGGAAGTGATTCCAGGAGAGCTTGGAAAGTGGGTGGACAGCTTGCCATAACTCAGTGGCTAGGGCACAAAATACAGCCCTGGATGACAGCGAGTGTACCCGGGTTGGAGGACATGTGTCAGCCTCGGAGCCACAATGTCCATCACGTTCAAATACATTGCATGGTCAATGGGGTTTCTCAGTCTAAGCATTCTAGAAGAAAAAAGAAAAAGAAAAACCACTGAGTGGGCAGGGAGTGGTTTTGTGTTTTAACATAACAAGTATTTGAGGACATCTTTGGGAGGCCCCCACAGCATCTCAGAGCCCACTTCAGCATGGGGAGACACTCCAGCCCTTCATTTCAGAGAGTACACCCACATCAGGTTCCATCACTGCAGTTACTTCTAAGGTTAAACCAAATAAAACCTTCAAAAGTGTGAGTAACTACCCTGAATTTTCTTTTCCTGTCAGCAACACTAATACTAAATCAGATTTAGGATTGCAGATGTGAGAAATCACTGCAGAATTCTCTCTCTCCTATCGCTCCCTATCCCAAGAAATTCCTCGTTGTGGACCCTTGGATTAGCGGTGTTGTCACTTGTCTTGCTGGGTCTCCAAATTAGTTAAGCTATTAGAGTGAGCACGGTTTTAAAAGTGATCCTCTGGCTTCCATTGTTCTCGGCTGCCACAGAGGTCATGCCAGCAAGATGGTTGAATGCCCACCTGACTCGTTATTTTCAGCTGCAGTCTTACCAGGACTGTGGTGTATACTATGTCAGTCCATACCAAATTTATGTGAAGATACTGTTCCCTGTATGTAAACAGCAGCAGTTCTTCCCCCTTCAAATATGAACAAGCAAATGCACAACAAAAATCCTTACATTCTACAAACAGTGATTAAGATTAGAAATAAAGATGGCAGGTAGCGCATCCCAAGATCCTGCAGAGAACAGGGGGTACTAACACAGGTCTCTGACCCAGAGGCCCAGTCTTCTCATGGTTCTCAGGGTCCTTCAGAGTCTGCCAGAACTCTGTGGGGAGAGCCGAGCCAGAGATGGACACTCCTGGTTCAACTTTCTTCCCTGTGTTGAGTAACTGAAATTGGTCTTAACTCATCTCTGTCCAGGGGAAAATGGGGTGTCTACCAAAGACAGGGAGTTGCTGGAGGCAGATATGCAGAGAAGCTGCTAGGTGCTGAGTGGGGCCTGAGAGACACAGCTGGATACTTTCTAAAGTACAACATGGCAGAAGGGGAGCTTCTTGTCCACCAAAATGAAGCGTGTTTAGAATTTAAAAAGAGAAAACGAAATCTTATCATGTAACTAAGTGCAGATATTTTGAAGTATTGTAAGGTACAAATGGGGACGAGAGACCTTTCAGTGTCTGGGTAAGAAACCTGGAGTTTTGTTTATTTGCTTTTATTTATTTATTTATTTTGAGATGGTGTCTCACTCGGTAGCCCAGGCTAACCTGGAACAGCCCAGACTGCCCTCAAATGCATGTGACCCTCCTTGCTGAACCTCCCAAGTACTAGGCCTATAAGCATGAACCTCTCTTTCCAGAGAAGCTTGTGTTTGGCTTCTTAAGCAAAGGAAAATTGCTGAGCTAAGCTAAGGAGATACAGAGGCAGAACTCAACATTGGAATGCTGGATGTGGATGTAATTGAAATCTGGGGAAATGCCCGGAAGTCAGCCAGAAGAACACAGCTGAAGCACAGGGGATGAAGGGTGGTTGGAACAGTGACAGTATAAGAGAGAGGGTGTGTGTGACAGGGACAGTAACAGGGGAAGGAGCAGGGATGAGACTCTATGCAAATAAGGCAAGATCTACTGCAACAGCATGCCCTCTAGCAAATTATATCCCTTAGAAATGCAGGCCACCTGGCGAGTACATTACTTCTCTGTCAGATCAACTGTTGTTCAAAACATGAAGCAACAGAAACATAAAAAATATCATACATTAGGGGGAGGTAGCTTGGTGATGAAGTACTCACCTTGCAAGCACAAAGACCTGAGTTCAAGCCCTAGAACCCATGTTTAAAAAAAAAAAAAATCAAGTGAGGTGTTATAGCTCCAGAAAGGTGGAGACAAGCAGTCCCTTGGAGGCTTCCTGGCCAGGCAGTCTACCCTACTTGGGAAAGTCTATGCCAGTTAAAGACTTTGTCTCCAAAGCTAATGTAGTTTCTGCCTGAGGAATGACTCGAGTTTGTCCCCTGGTCTCTATCTACTCACATTCACCTGGAAATCCTGGGAGAACACACACACACACACACACACACACACACACACACACACACAGCTAATATCCAGGTGTCAGAGACACTTCACAGTCCATCCCTACACACAACTCAGACTCACCCGAAGGTGCCCTTTGTTCTCTGGGACAGCAAAGTACTGTGCTTGTCTCATGTGGCTGGGCAACCTCACAAGGTTAGCCATCTACAGTGAAGGAGGGGCTGGCTTCAGGCGGAGAGACACCAACAGCACGGTGAGAGACAAGGGAGGGAAAGATGTAGTTAGGCCAGAGTTTCTTTTCAGTGGGCGTAACTAGCTGCTTTAATCCTCCGAATCCCCTCATACTGCCCGCCCCCTGCCTGTAGCATGTGCTGGGAGACAAGTGGGTTTTCTTTTAACTTACTCTTTCATCTCTCATCCCCAAATTACATCCAGAACACTACTGTGACAAGGCACTAGGATTTGGCCTCTGTCCTGAGAAGTCAGGGTGTTTCGTGCCAGTAGACATAAGACTGTCTACGCCAAAAGACAATCCCTGTGACTTGCACTATAGCCCAAACCAGTCTGGTGATGCCAGGGCTGAGGCTGGAAGGCTAGCCCAGGGGACATTTATATTTCTACCCCAGAAAGAAGGAATTGAGGGAAAAGTATCAAAGCCCGGCCCTTCCGTATGACAGTATGCTTCTGAAATGGACTCTTGGATGGTGCAGAGCTCTGAGCAATAAAGCAGTGAGTGGGACTCCAATCCCCAACAGCCCTTTCATCTGAGATGAGACAGGGTAGCTTACATAATAGAATCGGGGGCAGAGTTGTTCTGAGCGGTGCGAGCAGAAATGTTTTGCTGACTACTGTTGCGATGGGGAACAGACTTTGCATATCATATCACCAGTTTTTGTTGTGTTTGGCATGCAGCGTTTCTCTGCTCCTGACTCTGAGGTGTGAGGGGGAGGCTCTAATCATATGGCCCTTGTACAGATGCTCCATTTGCATTCCTATTAATCCAGGCCCTCCTGGAGATGCTGGAACACAGACCCAGCATGCTTTGTGTTTGAACTTGTGAGAACCCATACCACCGCTTAATAACTTAATGCATATGCATAGCCTCCTCAGACAGCCCACTAGGAGGCAGAAGCAGGAGGTGTCACCAGCTTGCAGACTGCAGGGCTCTGCGGAAATATGTTCTGACAGGAAGGAGCACCTTGAGCCTAAGAGTCCCTGTGCCTTCATTCCATCTAGACACACACCTGCCTGGCTGAGAACCACTTTTGAAAGCTTCCCTCAAAGCATTAGTAACAGTGATCAGGAACAGCTGGGTTGGTTGACAAGACCCCCTCAGAATTTAACTTGATAAGATGGAGTGTTTTTCCCTTTGTTTCAACCATGAATTAGGTGATGTGGCACTTTCTAACAAGAGTCACATTAGGAAATAAGGGGGTGTGATGCTGAAACTGTACCCCCAGCACACATTAGTGCAAACTGTGGTTCCACCTCTAACTAAACACAAGATGGAGCGGGGCTAGCTTTTCTGAGTGTTGTCTGTCACTTCCAACTGACAGAGATGGTGTCTTCGATACACTGCAGGGTTGCCTTGAGAAATTGAGGGCATATAATGCCTTCCACCCACTGAGCTCTCCCTGACCAGTTGGAGCTCTTATGATGTCATCACACAGCTTCCTGTTTCTGCTGGCTGACTCTCCTGGGCCGCCTTTCAGAGGTAATGAGAAAAGGGCAGTGTGCAGGAGTGCACTGCTGTGCTTGGGACTTCTGGCCTTGTCTGAGTGACGCAGAAACCACCTGATCTAAGGAACCCTCTCTGGAAGTCTTGCAAAGAAAACATACACTATCATTTTTAAATGAACCTGGGGTTTCCTTTGTCTTCTGGGGTTGTAATTTAAAAAGACAAGTCTATGAAGTTGGCAAACATGCATGGAAACCACTCACTTACTCTGAAAGTGTCTGAGGAAAATCCAGTTGAGAAGCCACAACAACAATCCACATTTCTGCCAAACACAAAATTCATTTTCAGCTGGAGGTATCACACAGCATCCATCCATTAAGATATCCAGGACATTAAACAACTGAAATCCATTCCTTCCTCTACCTTTCTTTTGCCTTCTAAAACAAGCTGTTAAGTTATTTTTGAGGTTAGAATTACGAATTCACATTTTCTTCACCATTTTTTCCAAGTTTTTATGTCCTACTTACAGATAGGGTCCAACATAGTGTGTACAATTACTTCCTAAGTAGCCAATAGGCAGAAGGGTGAGTCATGGGTTGTCTTCTAACTGGGAAGTGGTGCCTTGTAGGCCCACCAGTGCCCACCTTAGGAAGGAGTGTTGAAGATAATCACATGAATGGCTCATGCCAAGTCTCTGAGAAACTCCACTGCATCAACATTTTAACACAAAGGTTGAGTGCAATCAAAAGAAAACCCAATTTTCCATGAATTAAAAAAAAATCTAGAACAGTGTGGGAACATGACCCAAGAATGGAATCGTGTGAGGGGAATTCTGCCTTCCTGCTTGTGACAAAGTTCCCAGAATCTTGTGATCTTCGTTTCTTCAAAAACCATGGAATTGTTCTCAGAATGTGCTTTTGGGCCCCATGCCAGGTGTAGCAGATAGGAGTGGGTTTACTTTAGATTATTCATTATGACTGGCCATTGTTATTTGTTTATACACCTCTATGGAGAAACATGGTTTTGCCGCATGCAGCTTGTCCTTGTGACGGTACACAGCTTGAACTCGTAAGAAGTTTACTCATGAGGCATTTCTTAACCCTTGAAGTGTAAACAGTCTGATGCTCTGAATAAAACTGGCTGTTGCCTGAGACCTTTGTCTGCCTCACTTTTAGGCCCCACTCTCTCAGGTCCCGCCACCAAAGGAGTGTTTTTTGTCTTGTGATCTTGACTGGACTTCATGCATTTTAGATTTTCACTAGGTATGAGGAGATTCGCATTGTTTTCCTAGAACGAAGATTCTGAGAACCCAACCCCAAGCACAGTAAATTACCTCAAGAATGAATTGTCAACTTTTCCAGACAGGGTATAACAAAGGCTGTCTCTGCCTGTGACAGCAGCATCTCTGTTCCCAGCAGACAGCTTCACCAGGTAGCGGGATCCACTTTCTAGCTTTGCTTCCTCCATTCCTGCAGTGTCTATACTCAGTCATGGGGAGTGGGGCAGGTGGAAGCCAGCACTGCACCTTGTCTCGGGCCAGCCTACACTTGGTTTATACAGACTCCAAGCTTCACCCGCTTTCATGTCTGTCAACATTTTCAAGCTATTCGAATAAGGAAGAAAATGCTGCTCTTGGGTCTGGTTTTATCCAAAGGTGTGAGATTTGCTGATTGGTTTCTGTTTCCTTCCAATTTCCTGGAAGTTGGGATGTAAAAACCTTGAGGTGATTCATCAGTCTCTTCTAGCATCACGTGGGCCGGCCACTGTGATGACATCATTTTGGTCTTGAAGTCACTCAAGAATGCTGAAGGGAAAACAAAGCATGCAGCTTTAGAAACTATGACCAAATCAAATCTGCAGCCTGCCTCCCTGGGTTCAGGCTCCAGCTCTGCCATGTGGCAGTTATTTGAACAAGTCACTTAACTTCTTTACAACTGACTGACTTTAACACAAATGAGGGCCATTATAGTAGAGTGTTTTATGAAATAACCAATACACTCAGACACTTGGAACAATACTTAGAGCACAGGAAAATAGCCCATTGGTGTTTTCAACCCTTGTGATTATTCTATAAATATATGAATGTGCCTTCTTCAACTTCAAGGACATTTTCTAGTTACTTTTTGGTATGCCAAATAAATTTGTTTTGTGGTATTTTTGTGATAACCTAGAGCTGTGTGTTGTTACAATGTTTGCCCCACAGGTAGACGACATATCAAATCCTCCAATTTCCTTTTTTATATTGAGGTAATGACTATATGGCCTGGTGTTACTCTGAAATGCACCGTTTTCCCCTTTACATTTACAAAGGATCTTTACATTTACAAAGAATAATTGAAGGCTGATGTTACCTAACCACAGGAATGGAGTCTCTTTTGCTGGATTTTGTATTAAATACAGTTAGTAAATTCTGCCAGACAGATCTCTGTCAATAAAAGTTGCCAATTAAATATGATCTAATTTTAATTGTTTACTTGGGAAATAACAGAAGGAGAGAGCTATGTGTGTGTTTTTAAAGCCAGTACAAGGGACTGTGGTGATAATTTGTTTATGATCTAACAAATAAAGCTTACCTGAAGATCAGAGTGCAAAGACAGCCACACTAGTCAGCCATAGAGTCCAGGCAGTGGTGGCTCACACCTTTAATCCCAGCACTCAGGAGACAGAGACAGAAAAATCTCTGTTAGTTCAAGTCCACCCTGAGCTACACAAAATTGCTCCAGTCTAAAAAGAGAAACAGGACTCACACAAAGGTGATCTTGGAGTGGCATGCCTTTAATCCCAGCACTAAGGGGGTGGAGACAGGAGGGATATGGCTGGGAGGAGAGAGGAAGATAAGGCAGGAGGAGACAGGAACTCACTGCAGTCTAGGCAGTCTATCTGGGGATGTAGCCAGTCTGAGAATGTATGGAGACAGGACTGAGGTAGAGGTAAGAGCTAATAGCTGGCTCTTAACTTTCAGCTTCCCCACCTGGCCCCCAATATTTGACTCCGGATTAGCACAATTAGAATTCGTGCTTAAAGGGCCCTGGACAGGAACTACCCAGTGAAGAGAGGACAGTGTGAAAGTAACAGAGAGGAGAACAAAGCTGAGCTAGAGTGGAAGGTAGACAGTGAGTGAGTAATAAAGCAGACAGAGGCTGAGGTTCAGAGTGGATGGCCCTGAGCCTGGGCACCTCTCAGAGCCTGTGTTCGTCTTTTCTCTAAGCTCTGCTTTGGAAAATTTACTTTGTTGTTGTTGTTTTCTTAAGCAACTCCCTAAGAATTGAAGATTTATTAGATAGAGTGGGAAGGAAAACAGGAAGAGGGGGGGCTGGGCTCTGGGGTATCTCCTTGGTTGGCATAGTTTTCTGTGAGCATTACATTTATTTTATAGTGATGATACTGAATCACAAGACCTCCAGAAAATGAAGATTTAAATGAATTATGACACAAAAATTAAAATGCGCTCACTAGACTCAGCAAAGCTAGAAAGTGACCCAGAAAAATATTCAAAGATTTCACTGATCCCAATAGTCATGGCAGGCAAAGGCGCCATCCCACATAACAACGGCAGCCTATTGGTAGAAGCTGAGCTCCCTATGCTTGTGTTCGAAGGAAGAGTCTAAAGTCAGTCTGGTTGACAGGAACTCACACTCTGAGCATCAAGGCACACTGCCACGGTTGGTATTTGTGGGAACTCACTGTCAGGTTTTCACCGGCCTGAGCTACGAGCATGACAGTCTTTAAGAATTCTAGTTAAGAAGCTGGGGAGAAGGCTCAACAGTCAAGAGCACTGGCTGCTGTTCTAGAGAACCAGGGTTGGATTCCTAACATTCCCATGGTGCCTTGCAAGGATCTGTAATACCAATCTGGTGGAATCCAATGCCTCTTCTGGTCTCCACAAACACTGCATACATGAGGTACACAGACATATATGCAGGCAAGACACCCATACACATGAAATAAAAGTAAAGCAAAAAATTTTAAAGACTTCCAGCTAAAAACCAAGGTTTTACTCTCCATGCAACAACTACCTGAATAAATCACACTTCTATGAGCTGAGTCTGGGGAAACTACACACTTTACAATAAAAAGTGAAATTCCAGAAGACCCCACTTAAGATCAGACTGCATACACAGTTACATGATGGATTTTTTCTCTCATTTTAAGGACTTTTATTTAATCTCACACATTTTCTTAACCTTCATGAGTGTTAAGATGTTTACAGAGTGTGGTGGTGGCTATGTTGGTAGAACATTGCCACCCAAGCATGAAGACAGAAGTCCATTCCTCAGTGCCCATGTAATAAAATAAAAACTAAAGGAGAAACACTTGACTACATATAACTTAATTCAAAATAACTATCATTAATGGCTAGGCCACTTAAATACTCACCTTGTGAACTCATGAAGAGTTTAATACCCAAAATACATCTATTTTAAAAAATGTGGTAAAACATGTTTGATGCTTGTAATCCCAGCACTGGGTTAGCAGAGATGGTGAAGCCCATTGGCCACTCAGCCAACTGGGAGTCTGCCTCAGAACACAGGAACACCTAAGTTTGATCTCTGACCTCCACATGCACACATGTGTACATGCACACATATAAACACAGGTAAACACAGAGAGAGGGGAGAGAGAGAGATTTGGGGATCACCTGACCATAGATGTCTCACCAAGTCCATCAACACCCTTGAGGTCCAAGCGCCTGAGGCTTCCTCTCTCTAATAATACATTCAGAAGCTTGTAACTTAGGTTATTCTATTTCAGTTAATGAAGGTTATGAAATTAAGTCCTGAGATCCCTAATTATTCTTATTTGCTCATGGGCATCTAATTCCATATCTTCGAACTAAACCGTTTTATCATTTAGATTAGTGGCCCTTTGCTTGTTGACCTACAGTGTGTGTTTAAGCCTTTTCACTTTGGTTTCCCTTTAATTAGGAGAAGCAGCTCTGTGTTTTAAGACTGTCACTGTTTAAAACAATGTGAATTTTACCTAACACATTTGCCTTGAAGCATCTGCCGTGAACTTATTTTTATAAAATCAAAACAAATATGAATTTAAAAGCAACCATTATGTTGTATAGCCAAAACGATGCTGTTCTTGACCCCCGTTGGCATAAAAATTCAAATTCCTTTGTGGGAGATTGTTCTATGCAAGAATATGTGATTTTCATAAATCTCTTTGTTTCTCGGAAGTTCAAAAGGAGCAAAGACAAAATTCTGAAGAGTGGTGCCAAATTAGCAATTAGAACCTGCCATGGAGTAGTGGACTGAGCGCTCTGCTCTGGAAGATTAATCGTTCAGCCGGAGAGCAACTTCATTCAGCTCCACGGAACCGAGAGGGCAGCCGAGGAGAAGTGCGAACTCCAAAGTGAGTCCCTGTGCTCGGTGTTGCTTGCTTGTGGCTTTTCCTCTTTGCTCTCGGTGCTGTTACAAATAATGCGAGCCTGTTTTTATTAATTTACATTAAGTTCATTTAACACTGATGAAACAGACCAGAAATGTATAATGAGGACCATTTAACAAGCTCTTGCGGTTGGCTAATCGCGCTCTGTTTGTGAGAGCCTTATCTTGTTCTTGGGAAATCGCCGGTGGAAGCCCCCTCCTTACTTAACAAGTAAAAAAGAAGAGAGTCGCCAGCTACTGATGACAAAGAAATGAACAAGCTTAATAATCTCCAATTTGGTTTTCCACTCCACTTAATGACGGAGGCGATGGGAGCTCTGTGGCCAGAGAAACATGGGAAGCAACCATGAGTACTGAAAATTTAATTAAAAGTCAGAAAGCCAATGCAATGAAGCCTCAGCAGAAAGCCATTTATTTTTAAAATCTAATATATTCTTCATGACTAAAGGCTAAAGCCCATGCTGACTTACACACTTAGCTGTAACTGATTTAAGCTACTTGATGACTTTTTTCTCCCCCCCTTTTTTTTCTTCCTACCTTTTTTTTTTTCTTTCTTTCTTTCTTTTTGGCTCACAGGGTGGCACTCCATTTGCAATGGAGTAAATTGGCAGAATTTAATTTGGTGGATTTTTTTTTTAACTCTGGAGAAAGAATCCTCATTAAAGCCACGCGATCAGCTGTATGCTTTTTCCATCATTAACTGCAGGTAAAAGATACAATTATGGATTTATATAAATCCTATTCTCAATTTATAGCTGAAAGACTGGGGCGGTACCTCGTTTTAAATAGGTTATTTTTTTCCCCTTAACCTTTCTTTGTTTTAATGAGGATTTGGTTTGTCACTGTCTGAGATATCTCCCAGTAGGAAAGTTCCTCAGGAAATTATAAAGAATAAAAAAGTATGAATGGGAGACAATGCTTGGCTACACTTCAAATTTTCTAGAAGACTCAACACTTGAAATTCATCTCTGGGGCCCTGTATGTAGTATTGTCTCTCAGGTGACACTCTGGAGTATTGAAAACCTGAACAATAAGGGTTCCAAGTAAGGTTTAGAGGAAGAGGAGTTGAGAGAAATCCCCCTCAGATATGGTCTGCTTGCAAGAAATAGGTTAAAAGGATGGACACCCCTGTTTCTCTTGTAAGATCTTGATTTGGATATATTTTCCTTATTTCACCCAACCTTGCCTTCCCACCCATGCATCCCCAATACATAAAATTTAAAAAATAAAACACTTTGAAACAGTTGGCAGATCAGCATGGAATAATACATTATTCTGAGCAACACCCTCTCCATTCTCCAGCAAAAGTTGAGTACAAGGCTGACAGTGTTAAAAAAAAAAAAAAAAAAAAACCTGTAGCAGAGCTGAACTCTGAAGCTGAAGGTCGGCCAGCGTCCCCACTCTGATCTCTGCGATGGCTGTTCTGGAGCTTCTGGAGTCTAAGCCATTCCTTGCTTTTTCTTCTCTCCAATCCAGAGTCAACAGCAAACGGAGACCTCTGTGTGATGCTCTGGTATTGACTACACTGGGCTACTTCCAAAGCTGCTCATCTACTACCTGCTACTTCTTGAAAAGGGAGCAAAAATAGTGAGGATTTTGCTGTGGGGCCAGCATAAACCCCCAGGCTTTGTCCCTCAAGGTAACAACTCCTGGTTGGTTTTGCCGGTGGAGGACACGTGATCAGGACCACAGCCTTTGAAGAGTGAGGCCGGCTCACATGCTATCAGTAGACGCTCTGCCGACTGTAGCAGCTGTACTGGGCACAAGACAGAAAAGCCAAGCCTACACTGGTGGCCCCCACTCCTCTTAGGGCTCCACGCTCTCAACAGTGCACACTCTTCCAGATATGAATCAATACTTACATGTCCATCTTTGTTGCCAAGGCTAATGACATTGTGATTCAGAGGTATGAGATTAACTTTTGAAAAAAAAAAAAAAAAAAAAGAATTAGTGTTCAACATTAGTGTTCAACTCACCTCCAAGTCAACTGAATCCTGCTAGTACTTGCCTTCTCTTATAGATGCTGAAACATTCTTGGTGCCAAGCCCTCCCTGGGCACACAGTCTGGAGGTAGGAATCATGATGGCTTCCCAGGACTGCCAGAGTATCAAGTACTGTATCACAACTATGGAGCAAGGCCCAAATTCCGAATTGAAAGCAGTTTCTACAAGTACCATCATGCCATTGTAAAGTTGGAAAACCATAAATTGTGGACATTTGTACTGGTTAGGCATGATGACAACCTAGGAGCTAGCTGAGGGATCACGAGAGGTCTTCAGTACCCACTCACCCTGCAGGGCCCCAGCCATGCTGTGATATTCCAACAGGAAGATATAGATAATACAAGAGTTATCTAAAGGCAGCCCAAGCTACCCAGCAGTCTTTAAGGATAGTGAGTATCTAGACAAATGAAAGGCATGACTCAGTTTCTCCCCTTGTTCTAAAATATTTTCAGTGCCCTGGACAAGCTCAGAATATGACAAAACCAGGATTTTCGGTAAAATGGTGCCCAGTGTCAGAATTTTTAATTCTTCTTCATTGTAGTCCCCAATTTTTCTACATAACTGCCATGTACACCTTCTTTCCAATGTGTTTCTCCATTCAATCCTAGCTCCCCACCCTGAATAGATAACAATACAATAAAGGGAGATGTAGTCTAGCTTTTAGTTGACAAAGGGGAATGCAGATAAAGTATGCTTGGGTGTGACATCTCACAAAGCTGGAGTCTATTCACCTTATTCTTCACCCAGATGCACCGGTGATCTTTTAGTGAACACTTTTCCATCACTTGAGGTCCTTATGTCATCTTTTGTCCTTCTGCCAGGTAAATTTGAGCCAACCCTAGTCCTTAAAGCCATCCACATTTATCCAAGCTCCGCAAATGCTCCTAGCACCTAAAAGTCACACAGCTTCTATTCTGTGTTTGGGTAGCTCACTCTGGCTCCAGAGCACTCCAAACGCAGTTCACAGGGCAATAACTACAAAACAGTCCAAGGTGGCAGTCCCCAACATGGAAGAGGGTAGCATGTGGTGCTGAGGGGGCTGGATGTCCACACTGGTGATCTCTTTATCTGACATCAATTCTGTCCAGCTTTCTCTTTCTGCTCATTGCTTTCCTCTGTTTTTATCTTACACATTAATAAACAGTTTTCACTTCCCACCCACAAAGAACAAGTAGAAACTTCATATAAATAAATCTATCATACTTCTAACCCTGCTCCAAATAATAAAAGATTTCCTTTGATAGGTTAAAAGCTGTATATTCCCAGGGACTTGCCATGGTTTGGGAACTAAATGAAAAAAAATTAGAAAACCTTACTGTAATTCATAGAAGCCTCGATAACTGGCACACTAGTGAGAAAGAAGAAGGACACAACCTACTCATGGTTGTCTAAATAAGAAGTTAAAAGGCAGATGCCTGTGATGGACTAAGTGGCTGCCCTCCAGCATTGTATCAGAATGGTCATCACAAGCATTTTCAGTAAATACTGGGGACAAATGGTGTACAGGAAAGGGGACTAAAGGCACATTAAATTTGGGGTACCTGCGGAAAGCTCTGACAATATATCCAGCACAAGTTGAATGTTTGGGGCCAAAAGAGGTTTAAATTGGGAACACACCTTTGGATACCAACAACAAAAGCTCACTGAAGTGATTGTGTGAGGTTGACTAAATGAGTTATGTAGAAAGGCAAGAGGGGTGACTGAATCTGAACTATTTCTAAGATGAGACAAAAGAAAGACCAACCCCAAAATAAAAAAGTAAAAAGACTTCAAGAAAGATCCCTGGACACAGTGGTACATGCCTGTAATCCCAGCACATAGGAAGCTAAGACTGTAGAATCAGGAATTTGAAGCTAGCTTCAGCTACATAGTGAGTTCCAAGCTAGCATTGACTACATAGGGAGACCTTGTCTCAAAAAGAAGGGAGGGAAGGCATGAAAGAAGGAAGGGAGGGAGGAAGAGAGGGAGGGAGGGACGGGAAGGAAGGGGAAAGGAGGGGAGTAGAGGGAAGGGTGAGGAGAAGAGGGCAGGGCCTTTCCCAACTTCAATCTAAACTGATAATTTTGTAGGTTCATATATACACTGAAATGTAACTGTGTGTATCTTCTTATGAGTAAGAATTACTCATATGGAGAAAACTGAAGGATTGCACCAAATTGTAAATGTGGATCACAGTATTGGGAAAGTAAAGACAGAAATAAGGGGATGGAAAGAAAGAAAGGGAAGAAGGCAAATCGAGAAAGTTGTAGCAACCGTTTGTATCACTGACGCCATGGGTGTGCACAGAGATCAGCATGGGGTCTGTCACAGAACCACATACCTTTGATTCTAGGGGGCAGGGTGGGGCAGAGGCAGGAGGGCTCTCTGGTCAAAGCTAGCCTGGCTACAAAGTGAGATGCTGTCTCAGAAAGCAATAATAGCAATGAAGAGAGATGATGCTAGATCTGGCCTGGCTTTCAGAGTTTGCCAAGGTACGCTCTCAAATGTAAAGTGCAAAGTGAAAATTAACTTGCACAGCCCGGTCCTATTTTGAGAACTATTTTAAAATTATGCATGAAAATGTGACTTTAGTGGATGTAGAAGGATGAAAAGTGTGGAAGGCCTTAGCAAGCTGCTAACTGGGACTCTGACAGAGCCTGGGTGGAACAGTGTTCCTAGTCCTTGCCCTGCTTCGCTTGTGACAACCACTGTGAATTTCTGTGTAATTTAGAAAACAGCAAAGAAAAAAGTTAAGAATCCAAGCAGTGAGTGCTAGGAACCCACTCCTGCTGTAGCTGATAACAGTTTATCAGAGACACCATGCATCCCTCCTATCCAGGGCCTGTGGCTTACAGCTAAGCCAGGAGCTGAGTCTAAGACTGCTATTTGGGACATTCTACAGCCAGAGCTGTTCATGGAAAGCATAGGCCATTTTTCTTCCTAAGTTTTCAAATACAGTACATTTTATGTAGCAATTTTTACACACCTTTGTCATCTTAAATATTCACTTCTTTCCAAATTCTTCGCCTGGGGACAGCAAAATAGTACAGTGGGTAAAGGTACTTTCTGTACAAGCCCTGGTGGCCTGAGTTCAATCCCTGTAACCCATGTAAAGACAGAAGAAAGCTGTCCTCTGACTTCCACGTGCCTGGCATCATGTGCACGTGCACACACAGAGAGAATTATATTAATAATATAAATGTAAAGAATTTTAAAACACATGAAATAATCTTACCATAAAAATTACTTTTGTTAAGCCAATCCTGTCCACTTCATCGACATATGTAAGTTGTTCTCACATTTCATACTTTGACCTATTTGGATTTTAGAAATGCAAACTACAAAAAAAAAAAGTCCAAAGATCATCTCTCTGTGCTATAATGATAAACTAAAATATCTCATGGTGTTTTCAGAATAGGGTTCTCCAAAGAAAGCTCCACATAAATAGCTTCAGAGCATTGCCACAGGGGACAGCACACCTTCACAAGCAACCAAACGCTAGCCTAAAGGACAGTTTAGATGGTAAGGAACCTGCCTGAACGCTTCACATTTCCACCGTCCTGATTACTGACATCATCTTTCTACTTACTGTACAGAAGAACAATTAATTTGAGGCGAATGACATTAATTAAAGATAAAATCAAGCTTTTAGGTTTTCACACAGAATGATAAAAGAAAAAAATAATACCAGGAATACCTGCACCTTCTTCGGATGAAAACAAGGATTCCTCCTCACAGATTATCAAGAAATTTTAATGGTCTGGCTCTGTTCCAGGTTGTGGGTTTGAGACAATTTATAAAGTGGGCTCAGTTGTTATTAACCCATTGACAAGAACTAATACATTGGTTTTGCTTATGGTTTCATAACTACTGCCTATTGGGTATATAGTCATAAAGAAGTTTCATAATTTGATGTAATTTTAAAATGTATATACAATTGCTCTAGTTTAGGAGGTGTGCCTGCATGCTTGTGGTGTGTGTGTGTGTGTGTGTGTGTGTGTGTGTGTGTGTGTGTACATATGTATGTTATGTGTGAGAACACATGTGTATGCCTGTTAGGTGTGTGTGTGTGTGTGTGTGTGTGTGTCCAGAGGTCAGGGTCAGTTGTCTCCCCCAGTAGCTCCCCATCTCATCTTGGAAGAACAGGGTTTTCCACTAGAGTTCACCAATTGGCTGGACTAGCTGCCAGGCAAGCTCTGTGGGTCTTTCTGTCTCTACCTCCTGACTGGGACTCCAGCTACATGCTGCCTCACCAGGGTTTTTACATGGGTCCCAGTAGTCAAATCCATGTCCCTGAGCTTGTTCAGCAAGCTCTCTACCCATCCAGTCATCCCTCTAGACCCTCAAAAAGAAAATTTAATTGTTAAAATGTATTTCCTTCTATTGGGAAATATGGCTGATGAACTTTTTTCTAATCAAGCAAAAAAGCAAAGAATATTTGGTTTACTTTTACATGAAAGTAACTCACAGCCACCAGCAAGCATCATCTTCTTCTGAAGTATCACCTTCTTCTGAAGGATGGCCAGGATGTGTGGACCTTCTGCCATGAAACACCTTGCTAGGGAAAGTGAACGCACAGGGAAAGGCAATGTGGGAGGTGGAAGATTGTTAAGACTGCTCTGCATATATAATGTAAAGACTTCATGACACCATACGGTAGCAGCAAAGCTAACTGTTCTTTGGAGCTACTGTAACAAATAAGAAGGTATTGTCTACAACCACTCAAGAAATTTTCGTTGATGTATGTTGTGGTTTGGATGAGAAACGTCTCCATTGATCCCTGGTTGCTGATGGTATTTTTGGAGGTTATGGGACCCTTAGGATGCATTCATAGCCTTGCTGGAGTTGATTATGTCACTGGCTGCAGGCTTTGAGGGCTCTCTTCCCTGCCCCCTTCCTGTGTAGATGAAAATGTGATCTGCCAGCTTCCTGCTTCTCCCACCATGCTTTCCCTGCCTGTGGCCATGCCTTCCCAACCATGGGACGCCTTGCCTTTGGAGCCCTATGCTTTTCTCCTTCCAGTTGCTTTCAGATTTCACTATATCTTGTCACAGCAACAAGGAAGTAACTAATATAATATGTCTCCCAAAACTCTTGAACATTCTTTCTTTGTGAGCACACAGAGCTTCTTCTCGGTAGGATCATGCCCCTGTTTTGAAAAAGCCTACCTTACCGTAGTCTGCATCAAGTCCCTGATTCCTGAGCCCCAGGTTGTTTTTCCTTCCTCCCTCTTGCTTTAATTGTGCAGAAGTAAATGCAACATAAGCAATGTAAAAAATCAAGCCTTGCTAGTTAAATATAAGAACACAGAGCAAAATATCTGAGAAAGGTTACACCTCTTTAAAGATGCAAATTGATAATGGAGCTCAATATCAAAACAACAGAGTGCTGTTAATTTTTAAAAAGGTGCAAATTGCTAATCTTACTTAAGGCTTTTTTTTAATTGCTTATTAAGAGTCCTAGAAAAAAAATTAAACAAAATAAACTCTTAAAAATAGAGGAGTAAGAACTAAACATGAGTTCTGCTATAACCCTTTGCTTCCCTTTTGAACCTGCTGGTTACCGTGGGACTTGCTAATGTTTGAAGTCTGTGTCATCTACCCCAAGGTGACTCGAGAAGTTCACAGGCTTGACTTATCATTTATCTATTGCTGCAACAGTGTTTCATCAGACCCTGGAACCACAAAGATATAAACAATAACCATTTAGCTCTCTAGTTTGGGGATTTGGCTGATATCTAGTGGATCTGGCTAATCTTGCCTGGTCTCACCGAGGCTGCTAAGGCTAGCTATGGCTTGACCAGGAGACACATGAGGTGAGCTTGCTCACATTTCCAGGGTCCATGATGGGTGGCTGGAGGAGACTGGGCAATAGAATACTAACCCATGTGCATTGCCTGGGTAACCTTGACAAGGGAGCATTTCTCTAACTATTTACAAGTGTCACATACATTAGTTTTTGGTTAGTCACCCTTTCATGTTGAGGCTCCACTTGGCCCCTAATTCAAGGCTGGTAACACTGTATACACAAAGCTTATTGCACACATGTTAGGGATCAGGGTAATCTGGAATGGCAAGACATAAAAGAATAGATTGAGCCTGTCCAGTCATTGAGCTTCAGATTGAGACAGAGAGGGGGTTATTATGTGGATTATCTACATGCCCCAACAATGCCATGAAATCAGAGGATGTCCATGTGTCTCCTGGCATAGAGACAGTGGTGGGGAATTGTCTTAGTCACTGTTCTATTGCTGCAAAGAGACACCATGGCCAAGATGGTTTATAAAAGAAAGCATTTACATTTTAATAGCATTAGTCCATGATCATCATGGCTGGAATCATGGCCGCAGGCATGCAGGCATTGGAGAAGTAGCTGAGAGTTTCTCTATACCCACATGAGTGGGTGGGTGGGTGAGTGAGAGAGAGAGAGAGAGAGAGAGAGAGAGAGAGAGAGAGAGAGAGAGAGAGAGAAAGACAGAGAGAGAGACAGAGAGAGAGAGAGAGAGAGAGACAGAGAGAGCGCCTAGGCCCAGTTTGGGCTTTTGAAACCTCAGAACCCACGATCCCACGAACTCACCCCAATAGCACACCTCCTAAAACTTCCTAAACAATCCACCAACCAGGAATCAAATGTTAGAATATATGAACCTATGAAGGCCATTCTCATTCAAACACCACAGGAAAAAAGCTTAGAACCCTAAATATGATCAATAGCGTATCATCAAAATTGGAGTCAGGCTCTTAGATACCAATCCCACTGCCCAAAGTCAGAGCATCTAATCTCATAGCCAAAGGATGGGAAAACCAACTTCAGTAAATGAAGTTACAAAGGTATATTATCGCCAGCATATCAATTCAGGAAGGGTATTGAGTCAGGAAGGGTTAACTGAGACAGTTAATGCAGTCAGTCTGCCATGAAGCTACTCAGGGCCAGATTTCAGACACAGACATTTGTATGTGGACTTGAAGAAACACCATGATCCACGTCCTAGATGCTAGAGCCGTGCAGAGAGGAGGAGGGAAGTGGAAAGTTAATAAACATGCAATTCCCCTCCCTAAAAGAAGAAATAGAAGCAGAAAATCTTCAGCTGAAGCTGGCAGACTAGGGGCAGTTAGTGAGGGAAGTGAGAAGGACTGCTGAATCCATGCATGATGTGTCTGGTTTCTCAAGCCACGACGTAAAACCCTACAGTGGAGAATCCTGCCCTTACCCCTGTTTTGAGTTGGGGAAATATAAAAACAATCTGAGTATTTGTGTAGCAAGAGGATAGTTGCTGAGCTCCAGTCTTCCCTTGAAGGCCCCTAGAAAGAGAACACAGATTCTCTTTATTTTATGCACCGTTTGGGAATGTTACTTACTCCATCTCACAGACACCGACAGGGCACCTGAGCTGCAAGCTCAGCAGTTGAAATTCTCTTTGTTCCCTTATCTACGCTACCGCCTCCCACCACACAAGCACAAGTGTGGACATGTTAGCACCCTACATCCCATCACCTGTCTCCCTCAGAAGCGGCTCAGTAGAACGATTGACTCACAGCACAGCCACCAGAGCCTGACAGTAAAGAGCCAAACCCAGACAAAGTAAGAAAATGTGTTATTGTTCAAATGTAAGACATTGTCTCCACGTAGCTGCACAGGAACCTGCAGTGTTAGCTTCCTTATGGAAAGACCAGAAAAAAGGGAATCTGTGGTCTAGATAGGGAAACTGGTTCAGGGGAATTTGAAGTTCTTGGGAGGAAGTTGCCAATGAAAGCAAATGTACTCTAGCAACTCCTCTTTCATCATCCACATGGTGCTGCTTGCCACTTCTGCCCTTTGGATGGCTGAAATACCCATCAGATCCATTCCTTTTTATGTCTCCTTACCCTGACACAGGCCACATACTGACACACCATCTGCACAGGTCTCCCCAGTATTTACACAATAATTCCCTAATGACCGCACAGAACATCAGGCCGTCCACAGAGCTGTCTTCTCACTCCTCTAGTCTCATCAGCCTGCATCTCCTACTGTCTGGATCCATCACACTCACCAACAGCTTCAGTCTTTGGGGCAGTTATCTGAAATACCCTTCGGTGGCCCAATCCACTTCCAAGTGTGGCCTTCAACTGTGCAGACCCTGCTCCAGGGCCTGCCTGTCTCTGTGTAGCCAAGATCATAATTATATCATGGCAACTTGTTAAAGTGTTTAACTCTGGCTAGAATCTGTACACCTAATAAGCAAGAACCATTGGTACAGTGCTTGGTACCCCCACAGGTGTGCCATGCAAACTGGATGGATGGATGGATGGATGGATGGATGGATGGATGGATGGATAATTCATTGTTCCTTCATGACATATCTTTTACCTCTCTCTCTCTCTCTCTCTCTCTCTCTCTCTCTCTCTCTCTCTCTCTCTCTCTCTCTCTCTCTCTCTCTCTCTCTCTCTGTCTCTCTCTGCAATGGAATGGTATTTACCTGGGTTGGGAGAGATGGTTACTTGGAAAAGCTAAACAGGGGATCTCTCTGTTTGCACTTGTCCCTGGCAATTTGAGAAGTAGAATCTAAAAGATCAAGAGAGTGGAGTGGAAGCAAGCACATGGAAGGTGTGAAGGGAGTGTTCCAGGGATGACGGGAGCACCAGGTTGAAAGGAATTTTGGATAAGCACATTGAAACAAAGAAAAGCAAGAGAAGGACAGTAGGGGGAGAGAGCCCTGCACCGAGGAATGGGGGACTTGAGGGACAGAAAAGCTGTTCATAGCAAAAACCTGGGAAGAGGGAGGAAACTAATAAGAACCAATTAGAAGGAAAGTGAAAAGACTTATTCTAGGAGTTTGGTGTTAAAAAGCAAATGAAGTGGAAATTTTGTAAGTGTTAAACTCTACCCAAAAGTGTAACTTAAAACAAGCGAAAAGAAGGTATAACAAGCTTGTGTTTAGATGTTTGAACATACGAAATCATAATTAAAACACTTTACCAATGCTAATTAAGGTAGGTAGGTCAATATTATTGGCATGGTTCTTAAGTGAAAACAGCCCTTGGAGCAGGAAAGAGCAGGGGCCTCAGCAGACTTGCACAAGTCTTCAGAAAGAGCTGTGTGGTTAGACTGCACGGGGACAGCTATAGAGAGAGGAGGAAGATGCCTGGTAAAGCCCTGGGGCCGAAAGGGAAAACATAAGTGAGCAAAAGGCAAGTAGGGGATATAAAATTTATTGTTGTTTGCCTGGGAAACATTCGAGGCTAACAATGCACTATCATGTCTTAGCAACCTGCATCTTAGAAGGACCAGGAGGGAACTCCGTGAGAGAGAGGGAATCCCACAGTAAATCTTGAGTTCTTTCTGGTCCTTGATTTAGACCTAGGGTCAGAGATATAAAGAGAACAAAGAGAGATCCAAGAATCCTAGGCTAGCTCAAGTAGATGACACCTCTAACCTTGCACTCTTCCTGGCCTCAATACTTCCAAACAAGGTCTTTCTTTATACAGAGATAGGACTCTAACAACACCACTAAAGCCCTTGCAACACCAGAGGAGTCTTCTGGGCTCACTGTGTTTTTGTGTCATAGTCATTAACTCTAGATTACAAAAATCTAGATCTTAAGTCCCTGGAGGCCAGAGCAGGGCCTTCTTCTCTGCTTAGATACAACACCCACCAAGAGGCCCATCCTTGAGTAATTGGAAAATAAATTAGGTGAAAGAATAGACGAAGTATAAATGCCATAAATCTATATGCATATATGCAAATGTTAATCTTTAGGCACAGGTCTCTTGAGGGTGCCTGACAACTCTCTGGGCATCTAGCTACATTTTGAAATAGTCACCACTAGATGGCACTATTTTAATGAGACAGTAAAATCCTTACTCTTAACACGGCCACTGTCAAAGGCAAGGTTGATACAAAAATGTATCCGGCAAAAGTCAAATGTCCCAACCCTGCTACTGCTCCCGATTATCCGTAACAGATAATGTGAGCCCTGTCAGAGGGGGATGATTTCCAACAGATTCTAAAGTCTCCAGCCCCACTGTTATGGCTGCCTAAACCGCCATTAGAATGTTGAATGTTTCCAATAACCTAAAGTAATGTCCTTATTAGGACTTGTTATCATTACACATGTTTTCAGCCTCATATTGAGGGACTTTAATTACACCCTGTGGACAGCCCTAGACAACAACTATGTAAGCAGCCACCTGTCCTGAAGCATTGGTGAAAGTCGTATTTCGGACTCTGGGGCCATGGTGACTTCTGTTAGTCACAATGAGCCTCCGTGAGAGCAAACAGCACTCAGGAACTGGGTGAACATCAGTAGGCTTCCCAGACAGAGAACCCAAAGTGGGTCTCTGAGACAAGGGCACTGGAGAGGTAGCTAACAGAAAGGAAAACAATGTCCCTTTCCCAGTGTGGTAATGGTTATTCCTCAGGACAGAACCTTTCCTTTGTTCAGGTTTTAGAAGCCTGCTTTCCTAGGAAAAAGATATGACTTAATCAATTTCTAATGATTTCTTTCTTCCCTCTCTCCCTCCTTCCTTCTGTCTTGGTAGACAAAGATCATACATAAATGGAGAAATGATAGATAGATAGATGTTAGCAAGGTTATTATAGTAATATACATACCTGCTTCCCTTGTTTGTTTGGCTCATTTTTAAATAGGCTTGATACTGTGAAATGCCTTTCTGTTTTTGAGAGCTTCCTTAAAATGATTGTAAGGGGCAATGGAGCTCTCAATTCTAGGGATGACACACCCACCACACACTACCCCCAGCACACCCTCCATTTTAGCTGTTTGCAGGCTGCCATGTCTCACGTCCCAGCAATCCTTTTTGTCTTTACATTCATTGCTGCCCATGTGGCTGCTTGGTGTCTGGCACAACTGACTACCTATCTTCCCAACAGCTCAGCTGGGACTCTAGGGGGGCAACAATGGTAGTGAGCGCATCCTCGGAACCCCTCTCATTGCCTGGTGCAATGAAGACAAATGAGGAGGCCAATGGAGCTCAATGCTGAGCTAGAGCTCAGCAAGGAGCTCATCTTCATCAGAGGTGACATCTTAACCCACATTCAAGCCTGTGCTGTTCAGCCTGGCTGTCCCTCCTCCAACTTCCACCGCTCTGTGTCGGTCCCAGGACGCCAGTCAACCAAGCTCAGGACCCGGGAGCCATTTTTCCTCTTCCCCTTCCATGCTGGCTTCTTGCCTTACCCTACCTCTTCCTTTCATGTCAGTCACTTTCAGCCCTTGCTGTCCTCTAGCTCTAGGACACATCTGGCTAGTACATTCTTATAAGAATGGAGATTCTCTGTTTCCTGATTCACACTTTGCTCGGAGCTTTTCACACTATAAGTACTCAATTTGTCCATTTGCTTGAGGACACACAGTAGATGTTGTCAGTAAAGCAACATGGTAGAAGATCCACGCATATAGGCAAAATTGCAATGTTGATGATGATGATGATGATATCAGGATATGTTAAGTGAAACTTAAGGGTTGAGTTTGAACTAACCAGGACCTGCAAAAGTATTTACTTCCCAAGAGTATCCTTCATTTCCAAACTATTGTTTTGTTGTATTGTAGAATGTGTAATGCCATATGATCTGAGCCTGAATTACTTACACTCAACTATAAAAATCAGTGAAAAGAAAATGAAATTGTCCAGACTTGAGCATAGAAAATACACAGAGACAATTTAGTACTGAGCTATTTTTAGGGATGACAGAGTAGCTTGTGCTCTGAAACCTGCCTGGCTTCCTGCCTGGAAGAGAGGCTTATGCATCTGATTTATAACTTCAGAAATAATGGTAAAATATCAATGTGCCATGGCTTCCAGACCATATTTGCATTTTAATAGAAGATGTCAGTGCCTCTGTTTCCCAGGGTGATACATGCTGGAACCTTCAGGTGGCCCTCCTGTTGACTCATGAAGGCTCTTTCATACTGTAGAATGGTGTCACACAGGCAGGGATAACCCCCAGAAACTACTGCACCCACTGGAGTGTCTCAGACCATTGAGTAAGACCCCAGCCCCCACCCCTTAACCTAGTGGGTGGCTGCTAGACATCTCAGAATTGCTCAGAAGCACAGACCTGCTGGTATTTGTCACTATAGCTGCTGCTAATGTTACTGACACTGGTTTTAGTGCTGAGGGTTTCTCTGCTGTCCCTATATAGTCACCCTGAAAGCTGATTCTGAGTTCTGGGGCATAGTAGCTAGAGAGAATCTGGGTCTCAGGTTTCCATAAACAGTCAATGAGCCATTCACAACCCTTCTAGTCCCACACTATGCCACAAGACAAACTATGTGCTATTGGATACTTTTATGTCAAGAGCTACCCTAGGATTATACACACAGATCTCCTCTCTTCACCATGATCCCACAGAGTACAGTGTCAGTACCCTGTTGCTGGCAGGACACAGAAGAGTGGAATCTTGCCACAGATCACACTGTCTGTGAGGAACACACCCCTGAGGTCCTTGTCAGCCTCCCTTTCTCTATCTGTTTACAAAGATGCATGTGATTTTGTTTCCAATGCCTGCTATTAAATCTCTTCCTTGATAATAGACATATCCTATCAGCAAGTTAATCCCTGCCATTTCAGAAAAGCCATTCATCACATGTGTTGGTATAATCCTATGTTCATTAGCTAAACTTTGTCAGTGTTCTTGGATGTGGATGTGCTTTGATAGTGGATGAAATGGCCTGTGGAAGACTGGGCATGGTGGCACAAGCTAGGCTCAGCACTTGGGTAGTGGAGACAGGAGTAACGGGAGTTCAAAATCATCCTCAGCTACATAGCAAGACTCTCAAAAACAAAAGAGGAAGAAGAAAATGACCTTGTGGATAAATAGAAACAAGGTTGACATCCTACATTATAAAAATAAACCCATGGGTAAATGTGTCTTTGCTGTCAGTGTCATAGCAGGAAAAGAGCAAGAGCTAAGGGCACTTTGCTTCCCAAAGCAAGTACCCTGGCATGAGCACAAGGAGTCTCTGTTGAGAGAATTTCCTTCCTGCCTGGTCCTGCAGCTGCTTAGCCCCAATTAAACACACTGATACATATTAATATAAACTGTTCGGCCAGTGGCTCAGGCTTTTTACTGGCTACCTCTCTCTTCATTATTAACCCATTTCTATTAAACTATGTATTGCCACGAGGCTGTAGCTTACCTATAACCTGGCATGTTAATTGTTCAGCAGCATGGCATCTCTCCCCAGAGGCTCTTCTCCCCAGAATTCTCCTCATCTGGTAGCCCCTGCCTAGCTACTGTCAATCTGTGTTTTATTCATCAACCAATATGAGAAACATGTATACAGCAGGACATCCACCATCAAGTCTCTCCCCTCTTCTATTCTGCATAACCCCAAAGTGAAGACTTAGAGACATCTTGAAATGAAGAATCCAACATCTAGGCTGGCAGTCAGGAGTAATGTTCTAGAAGAAATATCAAAGGCAGAACCTGAAGGTACAGATACCTTGGAAATTCCAGAAAGCTACCAGGGTCAGACACTGCTGGAGAACAAAGACCAGGGCATGGGCCAGGGGAAGGAGGGCTTCAATAAGTCAAGGCTAACAGCTGACACTATCTACAGATGCTGAGGGACTGGTGACAGGGTGGATACCACATAGAGTCTGGGCCAGAGAGACCTTTTGAATAGCAATAATGACCTGTCCCCAACTTCTGTCTACAATAACTTGTAGCCTCTCTTTCATCAAGGTAAAGTTTGTTTTGTTGTTGTTGTTGTTTTGTTTTGTTTTGTTTTGCTGTTGATCTTATGCGTGCCTTCCTATGGAGGCCAGAGGTCAACCTCAGGCATTGTTCTCAAGATACCATCCACCTTGATTTCGTATTTGTTTTGTTTACAGGGCTAGGATCTCTTACTCACTCATTCTGCTAGGTCGGGCTGCCAGAGAAGTGCCTGTCTTCACTTGCCCAGTGCTAGGGCTGCAAACCACCTCATGGTTGAGTGATAAGAACTTTACCACCGAGCTGCTCCCCATCAGCAATGGAAGGCCTTGTCATGTTCTCCTGACCCCAGCCACTCTTTATCTAAATCCCTGAGCAAGTCACACATGCTCCACTGTGGCTCACATAGTTCCTGCTCAGAACAGACTTCCAGACCTCCAGGGGCAAGTGCACCTGGATCTGTCAGGTGTTGGTTCTCTCAGAACAGATCTTGTGCGGCAATTTTTTCTGAATTGAAACATAAAACATTCCATCCTTCAGGAGGCTCACTGGGATTAGGGAAGAAAAGAAACCCCTGCAAGGCTCAGGAAGTTCCTAAAACCAGATGGCTGCAAAGTTCGTCCGACAAGCTGGCTGTACAAGCAGCAACAGCTACCTGGAAGAGGATGCCCTGCCCAAGCTGCCAGGTTCCAGGAGCGCAGCCCCATGAGCCATCATTCAGATGTTTTTGAGTCCTCTCAGAAAACCCTCATGGGGGCTCTGTAAGGGAGCCTGAAAAAGTCACTGCTTTAGCAAGGTGGACCTTGGTGGGATAGTGGCTTTGGTCTGACATCTGTTACTCTACAGAGAAAAGAGATATTTATTCGCATCTACCCAGGGAAAGTCACACTACAATATGTAGCGTGTATGTTTTCCACCAGCCCTCCTGGTCCCACCGCAATGCCAGCCCCCAATAACATGCAGAGACTCTGTATTTGATACAAGCTGTTGGCCACTTATTATCATTGTTTATCGGCTAGCTTTGTCTTAATGATTAACCCATTACTACTATTCTAAGTATTTCCACGTGGCTCATCTTACTGGACAGCTGTGGGCCCGCATCTGCTCTCTCCAGGCTCTCCATGTTGACCCCTCCTTACTACTTCCTCTTTCCTCCTTGTCTCCTAGCCCCACCTATCTTGCTTCCCCACTGGCCACAGTGCTTTATTCATTAACCAGTATGAGAAACATACTTACAGAATAACATCTCCCATCATCTCCTCTTTTCTCTCTAAAATAACAAGAAGGGTTTCAACATTAACATAGCAAAATATACCATACAACAGTTATCAAATAAGAATCATAGTTAACAATATTTAGTTCATTAACATTTAGTAAGACTTAAATAAAATATTCTATCATCTATCCTATCTTTGTGAGTCTGAAGTCCTATATATAACTTATCTTTAATCCTAACTAAGGAAAACTATAACCATAACTATCTGTCTTCAACTTCATCAAAGACCACAGAAGGATAATATATAAACTCTAGAAATGACAGAGACAATTCATTGCCTGGTCAGTCACCCGAAGTTCTTTTGTAATGTTCCATCTTCAGCCCATAGGCCATAGTGTGTCTAGCAGACTCTTTCATGAAGCAGGAACCCTGTAGTACAGTCCATCTTGTTTCAGCAGTCACCTTTTTGTGGGTCCTGCATGTCCAATTTCTACAGCATAAAGTCAAACAGTCTAGACAAGAGAAGTACCTTGCTCAAATGGCTAGTCTTGCCATATTAGAAGCAAACTCCATAACACGTTTCTTCGATGTCCATCTTCCTTTCTGACGCAGGTGGTGTTACCAGGAGCAGTTGTGTCTCACTGTCAAGAAAAACCCTAAACCATTTTAAATGCCATATTCTGTAGGTCTTTGAAAGGTTTGAAGAATGCCTATTCATCTCAAATACATCTCTGCATATCTAGAAATCCTAACTAACTTAACTCTAAGTTTTAACTATCATAGGTAACTCTCTATAATCTGTACTAAATTATACATTACATTTTTCAATGAGCTATATAAACATAATACCTAAACAAGAGGAGCAGTATACATATCACAAAATTGACCTTAAATTTGTATCAATAAATGAAAATCCATTCCAAAACAAAGCATTCATATCTATACCATAATTCCCTTTTTACCTTTGAAAAGATTGCTTGTGGTCATAGTAATTTATAACCAAGCCCACTTAAATTAAAACAAACATTTATAAACAATATTTGGGAATTTGGGTGTCCTTCTTTCCAAACTACTTCCTGCTGATAGGGGGCGTTGTCATGGGGGATCCTAAAAAGACACAGAAATCCTGGCTGTAGCGGTTTGCAAGGCTGCATTGTCCCATTGACATTGCTTCAGGGGTTCTTGCTTGATCAAACCACATTAGTCTGGAAGGAATCCAGACTAATTTCTGCAGAAACAAAATTAGAAATCCTTTTCCCCAGTAACTTGTCCTTAAACTTAAATTTTGGAGTCTAAGCATTTTAAAATATATATATTGGGTTAATCCAGCAGCATTTCTTTTATCAGTAGTTATTATTTCCTCAGCAGTCAAACAATTTAAAGATAACAGAACAGCATACAATATCCAAAATTTCTCCGTGCTTTTCATCTTTGCGTGGCTTTTTTATTACTCTATTTTTTCCTCTTCTATTTTTTCATTTATTGAGACAGGGTTTCTCTGTGTAACTTTTATCTGTCCTGGAATTCCCTCTGTATACCAGGTTTACTTTGAAATCACAGAGATCTGCTTGCCCCTGTGTCCCGAGTGCTGAGATTAAAGGTGTGTACCACCACACCCAGCCATACTGTCTTTTAAAAACCATTTTATTCTTTTTCCTTTTTTCTCCCAAGCCAATGTATATTTTAAAACACAGTGTAAACCTTCATTGCAGCTCTCATACACACTAATGAATTGTTAGCAGAGCTCTTTAAAAGCAAGGCGGTTTTTTACCACTTACGTTAATTTTGGAAACCTTAAAGGAGCCGAGCAAATCTCTGTCTACAGCAAAACAAATCCAATCGAGAAAAATGCTGCTACCAAGAAGTCTTGCTAGTCTCTGTTCCTTTGTTTCTAAAACATTTCCTAAGCTTTTTTTTTTTTTTTTTTTTTTTTTAGTTTTAAGTGGAAGTTCTTATTAGCCACATTGGGTGCCAACTGTAGTGTGTATGTTTTCCACCGGCCCGCCTGGTCCCGCCATTGTAGCGTATATGTTTCTGCCGGCCACCTGGTCCCACCACCATGCTAGCCCCAAATAACACGCAGAGACTCTGTATTTGATACAATGCTGTTGGCCAGTTACTATTATTGTTTACCGGCTAGCTCTGTCTTAATGATTAACCCATTTCTACTATTCTAAGTATTTCCACGTGGCTCATCTTACCGGCCAGAGTGGCTGGTGGTGCTACTTCTCTGGGCTCTCCATCTTGACTCCTCCTTCCTACTTCCTCTTTCCTCCTTGTCTCCTAGCCCCGTCTATCTTGCTTTCCCATTGGCCCAACAGTGCTTTATGAGAAAGCACTGTATGAGAAACATATTTACAGAATAACGTCTCCCATCAATAGTAAGACTCTACACTTGGAGAGCCCCTCACAGTTGCAGAGGCCCAACCACTGCTCTCTCTCTCTCTCTCTCTCTCTCTCTCTCTCTCTCCAGCAGTTTGCAGAAGCCCTATGGGAGACAGCCACTGAGAGTGCAGGGACCAATTGCTCATCTTGCATAGAAGCCACATATTCAGCAAGCAGAAGCACATCCTCGGAAATCCTGGGCTCCTCCAGAATGCAAGTGTTCCCAGGGAAATTGGGGTCACTAGATTCTTGGTTCTCCAGGGGCCTTCTCTCCACTAGCAGAAACAAGTGCCTGCTACCAGGGCAAAGCTTTTCAATTAGTTCTCATTGAAGTTTCTTCTTTTCCCCACAGGTGTAAATTGGGTACCTGGCATGTTGTTTTGAACTTGACTCCACATAAAAAGATATTTATTTCCAGACTGTCTCTGGCTCCGAAGAAGGAAACAAAGACACATTGAAGGCCTCCAGCATTTACCCCTCATGCCCCAACCCTCTACCTGGGGAAATCAGGAACAGGGAGGGTTTTGCAAACAAGTTACAGGGCTGTTCCTTCTTACAGAGAACAGTGCAGCAAGTAGCAGCACTAAGGAACTAACACTGTTCTGTAGACTGACAGGTACCAAAGTAAATTTCTCTAGGGAGAAAATGAGTCACTGTGAAATCAGAACTAAAGAAATCTGTACTTTTCCAAAGATATTTGATCTGAGAGTGCATGGGGTCTCATGCTTGTCCCCACACCTGAGAGGAGAAAGGAATGCTTTCTCCGCTTGCTGTAAGGAATTCAGCCCCATTTCTAACACTGTTCTTCTGTGGCGTATTCCTTCACACCCAGCACATGACGCCTTCATGCCAAACCAATCCCAATGCATTTCTTCAAGTGGATAATGCTCTACTCCTCCTTCAATGGAATTGGAGTTTGATGAACAAGAGAGAGACAGCAGGCTGGAAGGAGCATCAGAGGTCAGGTCATGCATGGCTAGTCTACAGATCCTAGAAATAAACTGGGTTCTCTTTCTAAGCATGGTAGAAAGGCATTCAAAGATTTTTTAAGGGAAGTTACATCATCAGATTTGGATTTAAGATTGCCTTTCCTTTGAAATGCAGGGCAGACTAAGTCATATCTGAGAGAAGGTATATTGTTCAGTTGTTCTTATCTCTTTAGCACAGGGATCAGCAAAGATTTTTTTTTCCCATAAAAAGCCAAATAACACATACCTCAAACTCTATGCTCTGTCTGGTTATAGTTACTCAACTGTTCCATACAGCACAAATTACAGGAAGAATGTAGACAATGAATATGCAAATTAATGTGGGCTGTTCCAACAAAATTTAATTTATGTAAACACAGGGTAGCCTGTATCTGATGCACAGGCCACAGTTTGCTGACTCCTTTCCAGTTTTGCTGAATGGTCTCTGTGATGTTGACGAGTTTGTCTACTATTGTACTCAGAGTGTTTATTATGAATGGATGCCAGGGGCTGGAGAGATGGCTCAGAAGTTAGGAGCACTGACTGCTCATCCAGAATATGCAGGTTCAATTCCCAGCAATCACATGATGACTCACAACTGTCTGTAACTCCAGTTCCAGGGGATCCGACACCCTTACATAGACTTACACGCAAGCAAAATACCAATGTAAATTTTAAAAAGTTAAAAATGAATCATTTTTAAAATTTAAAAGACTAGCTGCTAAAGCAGGTGATGATGCATGCCTTTAATCCCAGCACTCAGGAAGCAGAGACAGGTGGATCTCTGTGAGTTCAAGGCCAGCCTGGTCTACAGAGCAAGTTCCAAGACAGCCAGGGCTACACAGGGAAACCCTGTCTCCAAGGTGGAGGGAGGGCAAAAACAAAACAAAAGAATAGCTGCTAAAACCAGAGTGTATGAGAGGGGTGCTCATGAAGTCCACCCTCTACCTGGGGAGCTATTGGCAAGCATGACTTCTGAGAGATGGAGAGTCAGTGTTCTTTAGGGGCATGGTGGTACCTGAGAGGCTGTCCATGTCCCAGCAGATGCCTTACAACCATGCAGACAGGCAGCTCTAAGTGAACTCAGTGAGTTTAAAAAAAAAAAAAAAAAAAAAAAGCACATGAGGTTGGGAGGGGAAAACGTGGGATTAGCAAGGGGAAGGAATGGGAAGTGGATTTGATCAAAATGCATTACACACACATTTGAAATTCTCAAACCATAAAAATATTAAGAATAGTCAGTAAATAAGTACAAGAACAGGACATAAAGTAGGGGGGTTGCTGGAAAGTCTTGAGGGTGTTAGAAGAGGAGAGTGGGAGCACACATAATCAGGACACACTGTATATACATATAAATTGTTCAGAGACTAAACTTACAAATCAAAAAGAATCAATAGGGGGGGCTGTCCTTCTTTATATATGTTTCTCTTATTGGTTGATGAATAAAACACTGTTTGGCTGATAGAGGCAGGAAGATAGGCAGGGCAAGGAGACGAGGAGAATTCTGGGAAAGGTAGGCAGAGAGACCCCATGGAGGAACCAGTAGGATAGGACTAACAGGCATCCATTGTTAGATTAGTAGTTATGGGTTAATAATTAAAACAGAGCTAGCCAATAAGAAGCACTCGCCATGGGCCAACATTTAATTATTAATATAGCATCTGTGTGCTTATTTGGGGCTCAAGGGAGTGGGACCTGGCAGACAAGAGAGGCTCCAGCAATAAAGCATAACTCTACACTTGTCAAATACCCCCTCTCTGCTGTAGTTCAAAATGCCTACCACAGGTCACACTGGGTCCTCAGCTGGTGTCAATGTGTTGAAAGATCGAGGAGCCTTTAGGAGGTGGAGTGTAGTAGAAGTGTCTTGTCACTGAACCTGTAACGGTGGCCACACCCCTTTGGGCGTGGCTTCAGGCAGATAGTCGTGGGAAGAGGGAAACTCAGACGTGGTCTTGGTTGTGTGCTCTCTTTCTCTTGGGTCAGCCATTCAGATAGGAAGGGCAGAGAAGTACCCCAATGATTCTTTATCTGTGTAAGTGTTCTCCAATAAACACCCAGTTATCATTTATGTTGGATCTAGTGACATCATTACACCCACCTTCAGAGCCTTGCTGAGGAAGTGAGTCAGTATGGTTGGACCCTGAGGTTTTATAATCTTGCCGGATTTACCATCTACTACTTTGTTCTTTTACCACACGTGACCGGTTGCCTCCACTCCTGCCTCCAAGCCTTGCCCACCAGGATGGGTATAGCCCCTCACACCACCTGCTAACCTTAACTCATCCATCTGTTGCTTCCTGCCAGGTGTTGGGACATGATAACAGAAAAGTAAATAATCCAGCATGAACTGTTCCATGTAGAACTACCCTTTTATTTCAAGACTAAATGGATGAACCTCCTTGTATTTCAAGACTAAATGGATGAACCTCCTTGTACTGAATTGTGTTCCTGAGAAAAAGCCACCTGAACCGTGGACTTTAAATCATTAAAACAGCAAATAGTATGTTGTGTATATATTACCACAATAAAATAAAAGTTTCCAGCTCTTAGAGAAAAGTAAGGTTCCAGACTTCTCACCTGTACCATGTTCAATGGCAGCCTCTGAAAATCAAATCATTAGTGGAAATTTCAGCTCATGAAACTGGACAAGATACATTGGCTGTAAGAAGGATGAATGCCCAGAAAGGAAGATTGGATTAAGTCATCTGATATACGGCCAAAATATTCCAGGTTCAATATTCAAAAGAAATGGTGGATCAAACCAAGAATTAGGAAAATTACAACTTGAATACGGTAAAATATGAACACACCAGTGGCCTCCATAGCTTATTGAACACTTGTATCATTCCATTTGATGTTGGTGAGATAATACTTCTGGAGACACACCTCCTGTTCTTGCCTTGACTGTGTCATTGAACTTAACATATAGAATCTTAAAGATGATATGGTTGAAATTGGTGAAGGAGTGGTTGATGCTCGCTTAGCCTGACAAAGTACTCAGTATGTCCAAATTCATTTAGCCTCAGCTTCCCCATCATGTGCCAGGGACACAGGTAATACTTGCAGGTGTGGAGGAGCAGAAAGTCCAAACAAATTTTAAAGACACACACTTAAACAAATTCTACATCTGGACCAAATTGTACTGTTCTTCCTCTCTTTGACTTTCTATTTTATCGATATAGGCTCAAAACAAGTTTGCATTAATATAATTAAAAATTGAGTCTTGATAGCTGAATAATGCTTCGCTGAAGAGATCAGTACCTCAGAGGCTCTGTACAACAGTGTCTATTGCTTAAGCATTTTTCCCAGTGCAAATAGGATCAGCTAAAGAATGACACAAATGACAAAAGTATTCAATATGAGGCAGCAAGCCAAGATTGGAAACAAAAATCAGGGGTGATATATATAACTAGTACAAGACATAATGATAGAAATTACTCCTTTTATGCAGAAGTAGTTGTAGGGAAAAGATGACAAGTAAATCAATTTTAAAAAGTGGATGTGCCAGTCTGACAGAGGAGGAGAAATAAACCTAAGACTTTCCTCCCCACATGAACTATTCATTGAAAGCAGTGAACATGAGCCAGTGAAGGAGTTGTTGGTCTTTTCATTCAGCTAAAAAATATTTGCACTGCAGTAAAAAAAAAAATTGAATCAGGCATAACTCAACAATATTGCTAAATGAGGAAATACTTCGGAGTTCAAGAATGTTAAAGTTACTATAATTTGCAAGGGGGACGGTGGGAAGAAGGAGAAGACAGGAAAGAGGAGAGGGGAGAGGAGGAGAGGAGAGAGGAGGAAAGGGAAGGGAAAGAGAAGGGAGAGGAGGGGAAGAGAGGGGAGGGGAGGAGAGAGGAGAGAATGGGAAGGGAGGGGGAGGGAAAGGAAGGGGAGAGGAGGGGAGGGAAGAAAGGGGGAAGGGAAGGGAGGGGAGGGGAGGGGAGGGGAGGGGAGGGGAGGGGAGGGGAGGGGAGGAGAGACTCAGTGAAGCCCTAACAACATATAGAGCATGATGAAATGTATCCAGGAAGTTTTTACCTCAGCAGTAGGAAAAAACATGACCCTTAACAAACACTGCTCTAGTCATGACTGAAATGTATAACCTTTGTCACCATAAAGCTAATCTATAGGTAGAACAAAAGCATTTTAATAAGCTCAGATATTGAACCTAGCAGATTACAGTGTCAGGCCTAAAATCCCACATGCACCTTCATGTTGTTGATCCTCACTGGGACCCAAAGTGCTGAGTTGCACTCCTCTTGCTAGATTTGCCCCTCACACTGTAGGGAAAGCCTCCCACCTCACTAGAGCCTCTACCAGATGTGTCTGCTACTCTCCAATGGCCCTCAACCTAACAAGTTTCACTTTTCCTCCAGCCTTCAGAATTATTCCACAGGCCAATCATCTTTCCACGGCAACCCAAGGGTGGGCAAGTCTCCTGGTAGAATAAGCAGATCATCACAGGCTGTGTTTGAGGCAGTGACCTAATTAGCCTAACATGTCACGTTTCCAAATTTGACCAGCTGACAAAAAATTGTAAATGCTACAGTGCTTTGATTGGTCTCTCTAGGCTGGATAACTAACAATATCTAAAGATACTTCTAATTATAAACATAAAACACTGGGCCTCTGCAGCCAGAGCAGCACCACAGTCACTCAGTGTCTGTGTCTATGTTCACTTGTCATTTACAGTCATTTACACAAGTTACTACTGCGTCATGTTTACTATACAACATCTATGAAATTGTGTTTGAGTACAATTGTACACATTTGAATTCTTAAAGGTCAGTGTAAAAGTATAAGTTAATTAGTTAAGGATAGACACAAACCAAGTTCAAATATATAAACAAGAGAATAGATGATTTATTCTTCTGAGTTTACAAAAATATGAGTAGAGTTGGCATTACAAGTTAATGCATTGGTGGCCTCTAATTTTCTATATCTGGTTGGGTGTGTATTTGTGTGTGTGAACACACATACATATATAATATATGTAATTTAAAGTAAACCTTAAAATACCTAAATTAGTATATTGCATTAAAGTGTTTCATTAATAGTAATATAAATCCTTTTGTTATAAATATTTTAATAAATAATCTCTCTTTTATTTAAAGGGACTTGAACTATTTTAGAGTTCTATGACTAAAAGAGTGCTTCTATAAACTTTTTTGAACTTTGTGTATTCTAAGAGTTTATTTGGGATACAAACTTCAAAATGGCTTGTAGTAAGGTTCGTGGATGTTCGGCTTTGTAAGGCAATGCCAATTGTTTTCCAAAGTGCCAGTACCACTCCACCCCTAATGAAATACAGATGAATCTTATAAGTATAATGTTATGCCTTGGTCATAAATATCCTCTCAAAGGTTTATGCTTTGACAGCTTGGTCCCCTGATGATGGGGCTTGGAGGTTAATGGAAACTCACACCAGTCACAAGAAGCCATTGGTCATTGACTAGGCATCTCTAGAAAATTGTCTCTCCTTGTACCTGCCACTTTTAGAATCCAGAGCAAGTGTCAGATGACTATTCTCAGAGTCCTGCCCTTCAGCGTCACGTGAGGTGGGAACCCTCAGAGACATAGGTTAATTCATGCCTCCCCAGTGTAGAAATGAGCAGTGGCAGGGGCTTGAAAGTGGTTGGGTCTCAGGCAAGGAGGGGGAAAGCTCCCTGACAGTATTCCCAACACCAGGAGCCTGGGAGACAGCTCTAACTACGGTGCCGATCACACAAAGGTCAATACAAGTGTTAACCAAAGTTTCTGTTCTCATTAGAAGACACCAGCCCAAATAACCAGCGAAGTAAAAGCAAGATGGCCTAGAGGCAACTTCTGCATCTATGCTTAGGCAAGTGGTGGCACAAACAGTCTGCACTTGTCCCATGTAAGTGATCACATAGAGACAGACAGACTCTATTCATATTTAATTTTCACTTTGTGAATTACTTTGTCCTCTCCTTCCACTTTCAGATAGCCTCTTACAAAAGACAAAGGTTGGCTCAGGACTGGACATCTCCCTGAGACAACCTCGTCTTATGCTGTGGTTGTGTCCCTATGCTTTTTTCGTTTTGATCTCTCTTAGGTTAGACCTGTCTTCTCTTCTCCCTTCATTATTGTTTCTCCCTTCTATTGACTTTTGTCTGTTCAGTTTTTCCCCATTGCTTTAATACCAATTGCTAATCTCAGCTTATATTTTCTAATCCCCACCCTTAGTAACCCTTAGTACACACTGTCAATCCTTGTTGGAGTTAAGGAGCAATTGTTTTTAATTGGCTGTTATTGTTGTTCTTTTTCATAGTACTTACATGTGTGCATGTGTCTGTGAGTGTGTGTGCAGGTGCCCACAGAGGTCAGAGAGGGCCTCAACCCTATAAAGCTGGAGTTACAGTTGTTTGTAAGACTCCCGACATGGGTGCTGAGATCCAAAGTCCAGTCCTCATGACTAAGCAGCAAGTATCTAATGACTGAGCATCCTTCAGTCAGTTACGGTACTTGCACAGTGAGCCTGTGCATCTGTTGTGGCTGCTTCAGTCATTAATTTTATACTCCTGGAATCATATGGGACACTACACCACCACCCTGGCAAGTGGGCTGAGGGATCAGCTGCTGATCTACACTCCCACTCCAGGGAGAAGAAATGAGATCCAAACCTTAATACACCCCAGCCCCCCTTAACACTACAAATGTTTTCAACTGAAAGGATTTGGGTGACTAGAATAGCCAATCAACAACCTAATTCCAGAAACGCCAAACCCCACTAAAGAAACACAAGAAACTCTAAAACTCAAGACAACACAGTTTCTCCAAAAAGCACTGGATTCTTAGTAATGAATCTCAACATGAGTAAATGAGATGAAAAGTACCAGAAAATATTTTATTTTCAGTTTTGGCTGTCCAGTGAAATCAAAGAGGACACAAACTTCTGAATAGAGTCAAAGAGAACACAAATAAATAGTCAGTATAGGACATGAAAGAAGGGGTTGATTCTAAAAGTAAAAATGCAGAAAATATCAAATTAAAACTTCAGAAATGAAAATTTCAGTAAGTCAAAAAATTCAATAGTAAGTCTCAATGACAAAATGTATCAAGAGGGCAGAATGTTAGGGTTTAGAGACAAAATAAAGGAATTAAAACATACAAAGAAGTTAAGCAGACCACGTGAGATTTTCGGGACATCAAAACAGACCAAATCTACAGCTATGGAAATAGAAGAAAGAGAAAAGGTACAAGCTAAAGGTATAGAAAAAATATATTTTCTATAAAATCACAGCAGAAAGTGTCTCAAATCTAGGAAAAGGGCAGTCTGCCAGATACAGGAAGCATCTAGAACACCAAGCTAAAAGGCTAGAAAGAGCCTGCCATGTCATATCATAGTTAAAGGCTGAGTATACACACAAGGAAAAAATATGAAGAGCTAAAAAGAAGGATCACATCACACACAACGGGGCAAACCAACCCAAACAAAGCACACCTCTCAACAAAGATTTTAAAAGTCAAGAGGGCCTAGAGCAATGTATTTCAATGTTCGAAAGAAAATAGTGCATACCTGGATTGTTTTATTTTTGAAGCTACATAAACAGTGCTATATGTAGTACAATATCATTTTATAGTTATTATAATTATAAGGGTTATTATATAGTTATTATAGTTATTATAATTGTAAGGGTTAGTCCCAACTATCACCTATGTGAGATGTAGAAAGGACTAGAAAAGGGGCCTCTGAGCACATGCCTGTAGGAGAATGTCTTAATTAGGTTAATTTAGATACTGTGGGTGGAACTGTTCCTGGACTGTGTGAAAAGAATGGGAGCCGATGTAAGCTCTTCATGGGCCTCTGCTTCTGGATGTCAGTGGCCAACTGCCTTAAGCTCCTGCCACCCCTGTCATGATGGACACAACCTCATACTATGAGCGGTACCACACTTTTCCTTCCTTCAACTCCTGTTGTCACAGTCTTCTGTCACAACAATGGAAAATAGACTAGAGTAATAACCAAAACCACATGGGCCTGTGATTTATATTTATAAACATGCAAGAACATAGAGAAAAACTTTTTTCTGAAATTACATACAAAGGCAAGAGTCATGACCAAGTAGAGCTATTTTACTTATCATTTAATTAGTGTATTAGTTGTACAAATACATATATGAAGGTCTTGACATAAAGTAGCAGTAATCAATATTTTCTCTTACAGCTGAAATAATAATTTCTCTAAGAACCTACCAGCCCTCTTTCATTTTAAGCCATACCACTGGTTCTTTATGGCTGAAAATAAGTGAGTATCTTAAAATGAAAAACCCCTTTCTGCCTGAGGTTTCCAGGTATAAAAGAATAATTTGGAGTCATAAAATAGTAAGTAGAGGTCAAAGCAGGTAGATGGTCCTCCTAGCTGCATTCTTACCAACTAAGAAGTTTGGATTTTACTGTTTTTTGTTTGTTTGTTTGTTTCGCCTCACTTCTATTCTCTGCTTAGACTAAAGAAGAAAGAAATGAGTTTTGGACATGAAGAGTCAATAGCTAATATCAAAAAAAAAGTATTTTTAAACTGAAAATAAACAAACAAAATTCATCACGTTGATGCTTCAATTTACCTCAAATGACTGAGTCCTGCCCAGACCTCGGGCTTGCAGCCAGACCTTCCTCTTCCTACTATTCCATGCCAGAATCTGGGCCAGGTTCCAGGACAGAGTCCCACCCTACGCCTTCATCATTTTTTAATTGCCTGTGCCTGTAGTTGCTTACTGCCTGCTACTTAGTATTCCTGCCTGCTCCTAAACAGCTGCCATGTAGTCTCTCTGGAGGTGTGTTTCTTATGTCCTTACCTAGTTCACAGGGCTTAATTAATTAATGTTTCCTGAATGGCTTGAGGTTTACAGATGAAAAGTGCAAGGTGGAACTGCGGAGTCTTATTAAATAACCATTATTTTCCTGGAAATGGAAGTGGCTTGCCTCATGTGGATTCCTAGCAGGCAAGGTCCTCCAATGCCTTCTTCGGAGTCCCAGATCATGGTACAGTTTTCCTCAAATCATCACTTCAGCAAATCTAAATCATACATGTGTATAATAAAAAGCACATGCACAGGGACATACAGGGTTTTCTATTCTCTGAACATAGTTGGTCATGGCTTATATCCAAAATGTCTCCCACAGGTTTGTGTTTTAAACACTCTGCCCCCAGCTTGTAGGACTGTTTTGAGGGCTGTGGGGCCCTTAGGAGGCAGAGCCTGACCATGGAAGTGGGTGACTTAGATAACTTTGCTGTCCCCAAGCCTCTGCCACATGTGCCTACCTCCCCGAACTCTGCCACAACAGACAGGACTGCTGAAAGCTTGAGCTGAGATGCATCTTTTCTACTTTGTTTCTGTGAGGCATTTTGGTCACAGCTATGCAAAAGTGACCAGCACACAGGAGGACATAGAATCCTTCTTGGAAATGTATAGGAAGCCAAGTAACAGCACAGAGTGGAGATGATATGAACTTCCTCAGACAAGCCACCAAGTAAACCTGCCAGAGTCTATAATGAACTTCAAATTATTTTTTATTTGAACCTCTTTTTTATTTGAAGGAATGTTACATAATGAGTCTTTCTCTGCCCCACCAGGCAAATAATGACATGGAGACTTATTAGTTATGAAAGCTTGGCCTATAGTGTAGGCTTGTTCCTAACTAGATCTTATAACTTAAATTAACCCAATCATGTGGTGTTACCTCTCTTCCATCTTGCACTTCCTGTTTCCCTGTTTCCTGCATCTCTTGTACCTCAGATCCACTCTTCCTGTCTCCTTGCCTCCCTTGCATGTCTTGATCCATCCATCCTCTCTGCCTCCTCCTTTCTCTCTTTCCGGAAGGCCCACCTAACTTTCCTGCTTAACTATTGGATGTTCAGCTTTTTATTACACCAATCACAGCAACACATCTTCACACAGTGTACAAATATTCCACAACATTTTCCCCTTTTTATTTAAATAAAAATGAAAGGTCTTAACCCTAACATGGTGTTAAACCCTAACATTATTAACAATTATCAATTAAGGGTTACATTTACAATATCCAGTCCATTTATATTTGGCAAATTCAAAGAAAGTACTGTATTATGTATCCTATCTTAATCTAAAGTTTTATATCTAAACCATTTTTTGTCATAAGTTGTATTACCATCCTAAAAATATCTTCTTAGACCTTAAAACATTTTCTTAAATAAACAACTTAGGATTTTCTGTTTCTCAACCTTCACTGAATTTGATAACAAGGAAAACTATAAAACTATAACTATCTAGTCTTCAATCCCCATCAGAGATCCAAGAAGGATAAAATACTGCTTGGGTAAACAGGAAGTTCAGAGAAAGTTTGTAAGGTTCCTGGGCAACATTGGGGCATCCATCTTCAGCCTTCAGGCCTAAAATACCTGATAGACTACTGTGGTACAGGATTTTTGAAGAACTATCCTTCAAAAGGCAATGGTAGTCATTTTTTTCCCTTGCTTGTCCAGTTTGTGCAGCATACAGTCAGCAGTTGAGGCAAGGGCAGTTTCTTGCCCATTGAAATCCTGAATAGAAGTATCTATGTTATGGTGCACATACTTTAACTTTCCAAACTCTGAAACAACTTTGCCAAATCTCATTTCTTTGAATGCACTTTGGGTTACTTCCTGCAGGTGGTTTAGTTATACAAAGAACAAGTAGGACATGTCTCTATAATCTGCTTGGCTTATTGACAAGTGATAGAAAAATCTTCAAACATTTGCTGTTAACATCATGTTCCTTCTGAAGTTCTGAGGCTTCTAGAAATTTCTTAGCAATAGCTGATAAATTTCATCATTACCTCGTGACAGATATTGTGATTTATTTTATTGTTTTATCAAAAAATAAAACTCAGGAGTATATATTAGGGAATAAACCTGAGAGACCCACAGACTGACAGAGACACAAGTATCTGCTCTCTACTCCACTTTCTAGGTCAAAAGGGCACACAACATCTGGGCTCCTGTCTTTTCTTCCTCCTCCATGTGTCCTTCTATCTCCTCCTGAGTCCTCCAGGAAACTCTATGATCTACTTCAGCCAGCTAAATGTGGACTCTGCCCTCTGAACAAGTAGCCTTAGAGCAATCAACACAAACAAATCTCCTCCAATATATTTTATTTTTCATCGTTTTTATTTTGTTTTTTTGAAAAGAAGTAAGGAAATAAAATGAATTCTTATGAACAAGTGCTACTGAGACATTTCAAAGAAAAAGAAATCCAAATTGCCAAATCATAAGTATATCCAACATCCTAGAAAATAGTGAATCTCAAATTACAATAACATTAAAATTCTACCTGTTTAAAAAAAATAAACAAAGAAAGAAAAAAAGAAAAGAAGAGGAAAGAAAAAACAAATTTCACCTGTTCTATGAACCACGCCTTCTCATGCGTAGTAGGATGGCCCATGGGTACAGGCAGTCACAACAGAAGTTTAGGGACCTGAGTTCAACTCTGTGTCCTGATTAGCCTTAATTTTAATTGTTAACTTGAAACAGCTGAAGGTCATCCAAGAGTTGAACCTCAACTCATATTCCAGGTTGGCCTGTGGTCGTATGTGGGTGGCATGTGCACCATACCCCAATAATTATGTATATAGTTGAAAACATAAAGGGGACTGCTCACATCGATAGTAATACATTCTCCTCCCTGATGGGAGCCAGTAGTGAAGAGTCTAAATGCATGGGCCCAGGAGTATATAAAAACTCTGTGTGGGGGCTGGAGAGATGGCTCAGCAGTTAAAAGCACTGGCTGCTCTTCCAAAGGACCCTGGTTCAACTCCCAGCACCAACAAGGCAGCTCACACTTGCCTGTAACTCCAGTTCCAGGGGACCCAACACCCATGGGAAAACAGCAATGCACATAAATATAAAAATATTAATAATAATGAAACATGAACTACTAAAAAACTCTATGTCGTTTTCAATCAGTTTAGCTGTGAACATAAAACTACCTTAATAAGGTGTGTGGGGGAGTGTATTTGTTTTGTAATTAAATGCTATAGTTTTGTGGTTTGGACTAGGAAAGGATCAGATGGCCAAATGACCTTCAAGTTGAACGAGCTGGAAGGCTAACAAGAGGATTATCCCTGGTTGGTTGTTCCCCTTCGGTGACCCAGAACCTGTCATATAGTTGGTTACAGGTGTTTATTTGTTGAAGGAAGAACTAATATGTATATACACATCCAGTTAGGACTGGACACAAATAATGGAAGTGTCTAAGTGTCACATGCTCACAATCCCCATGCTTGAACATATGAGGCCAGAAGGCCACAAGATTGAGGCTGTCCTATTATAGTGAGTTCAAGGCCAGGCTGGGCTACACAGTAATCACCCATCTCAATAACATCAGTGCCTCAGGGACCATTTAAAGGGTTAACAATTTTATTGCTTTTTCATAGTTAATCCATATTTTGAAGTCCCCCCCCCATGCTTTCATTTATAGCCAGTACCAACCTTGTTAGCTTTACATGACAGGGTGTAATCTCTCCCTTTATCATCTGACCCTGACCCTGACCCCTTCTACCTCTTTGAAGCACTCAGGAACAACTTCAAGTAGATAAAAACAATGGCCATATTCCCACTATGTCACGGGCCAAGCCTGGACAATAGTTTCTAGGGTTCCCTCGTCCTGAAAAACATGTCATCTGTTCCATGCAGACATTTAAGAAGGCTGAGCCTAAATCCCACCAGTGCATCAGCTAACTGTCCAGCCCCTTTATTCTCTGGACTAGCTTTGTTTTAGTTTTTTTTCTTACTTCCGCTGGAATTTAGTGAGAAAGTGTCTTCATTGGACCAGCTCTGGTGTGGTAACAAACATGAAAATTAATGATGAAGGGGAAAAAATCAAAAGGTTATCTCTCTGAGATGTAATTTAGTGTCATGCAGGAATAATTTAAGAAAATCGAGTCCACTTCCTGATCACATGACTAAACAAACAATGAGGGGGAGCCCTGCTGAGAGGCATTTTCACATTAAAAGGTGCTAAAAACAGGGCTAGATCTCCTCAAAGCCCTGTTGGAAGCCTCCATTCAATTTTTAGTCATTTCCTCTCTGGCTCCAGACTGGTAGCAACTGTCAAGGCAGAGGGAAGAGGCAAGGCTGTGAGCTGCACCTCCACACTGACCCATGAGTAATTCAGGGTGGGACAGAAAAGGAAGAAAAGTGTATCCCTCCTGGACGTTTCTAGGTGACAGCATGAGGGACAGTCAGAGCTCTTAGCTGTCTCAGGGGAGAGACCTGAAATCAGTGCAAATACAAGGGCGAATTTGAACAGAGGTGTTGGGTGAACCTCACTGATGTGCATACATTGCAGAAAAAGTGAGACTTTGGTGTATTTAAATACATCCTTAGCAGGGCGTGGTGGCGCACACCTTTAATACCGTCATTTGGGAGACAGAGACAGGAGGATCTCTGTGAATTGTAGACCAATTTGGTCTACATAGTGAGTTCTGGGACAGCCAGAGCTACACAATGAGACACTGTCTCAGATAGATAGATAGATAGATAGATAGATAGATAGATAGATAGATAGATAGATAGATAGATAGATGATGAAAATATATAGATGATAGATAGATAGATAGATGGATGGATGGATGGATGGATGGATGGATGGATAGATAGATAGATAGATAGATAGAATATATCCCTAGGCATGTCCTCTTCCACACATCTATGGGGATGATCATTAATGAATACAGGCAGATCAGTCTACAGTTAAAGACTTCTGTAAGTATCTATTCTCTGTAATATAGATGTTGATATATGATTTCTATCTGCAATGTCAATTCTGTATCCCAAAAAAAAAAAAAATCTTTAAACCAATGGGGAGTTCCATATTTAGATAAGAAGAAAGCTACCAGGGAGCACAATACACCCAACATAGAAAGGGCTGTGATGTCCCCCAGCTCCAGAGGGTGGCAGCTGTGAGCAGAGGCGAGACCTCTGGGAAGGAATGTGGACTCCTGAAAGAGCAGGTTCTGGGAGCAGGTACAGATATGCTGTACACGTCCAGCCCTAAAGATGGGTTAAGGACAAACACTGTGGCCAGGTAAAACCCTGGCAAACTCCCACACCAATTGCAAAGGGCTGCATCTCTAGGCCTCCGGGAAGTTGAGTCCTGTTCACTTTGAAAAGCTACTTGGTGAGAATGCAGACCCAAGTCTCCAGCTCTGAAAAGACACTCAGTGTGAAGACTGCACAATGTTGTGGTCACCTTGGTTCCCTCTCCTACCCCACTAAGTGGAACTTCTTCAAAAGCAAAAATTGGGCCATGGAACTCAAAGGCCAAGCAGGGTGTCAAGAACACACAATGTATGCAGCAAACACCTGTTAAATACAAACAAACAAAACTGTGTGTGTGGCATTTATCCAAGAGTCTGCCTCTAGACAGTTGTGTATTTTCATGTTTGCAAAGATTATTTGCTATTTTGTACCCCTGGTGTCTAACACTGCTCATTGTACATTGATCAATGGACCTGTGGGAAACTGGATGAACTTAGGACCTGATTTCTGCCGAAATCATTCTTCAGAATTTACAGCATTTTGAAAATATCTAATAACATTAGCAGATTTTGACTTCTTAGCCTCTCCAACAAAAGGAAACAAGAGAATGATAGAGAAGAGATTCTAAGATCACTCTAGAGCTGGATACCATAGAGAAGAGATTCTAAGATCACTCTAGAGCTGGAACCATCTAGAACATTCAGGGTGAGTGTGGTGCCTGGAGTAATGGAAAACTGGGTTTGTTGGGAGAGCACTGCACTCCTGTAACCACCTGAGCAGCTCCATATGTCAAGATCTGGGATAACTGAAGCAATGCCATAAAGCACTGTTGGATTACAGCCCAGAGTGATCAGAGACTACTAAGTCTGACACCAACATAAACTGAACAAAAACAAGTATTCCATGCAGAATTCTAAATAATGTATGTTATATAGATCCTCCCCACCCCCGTGTGTGTAGTGAATGCACAGTGCTATATCGGAGAGCAGCACACGCTGTCATGGCTGATCATGGCCAATACCCTTAGTGATGAGTTCCATTGATGCTAAGCATGCTGAATGGGGATGGTAATTTCTTCTCCAAATCCATAATGCAGTCTGCTCATGAGAAAGGCAGTAGGCAAGTTGAAGGCAGTTCCAAAAAAAACACACAAATCCCTTCAGACCACCAAAAATCACCCATATGAGGAGCATGTCACAAACTAAAGGACAAATAAGGTATGGACTGGATGATGGAGTATTAGAAGAGCATTGGCTGAAGAGCAAAGAGATCTAAGTAAGGCATGCACCTGAGTCAGTGATCTTATGGCAATATTAGTTCACTAACTATGAGAAATGTGTTCTACCATCTAAGATGTTAGTAACTGAGACAATGGTCACAGAGTACCTGGGAATAGTCCATGTCATGTATGCAACTTAAAGGCTTGCACAACTTAAAGGCTTCCTTAAATCTAAGGAAGATTTAAGCCTGGGGGGAGGGGGAGGATGGAGCAAACTTGTCTTGATAATGTATTTTTGTTTTTCTTCCAAAGAAGTTTTGGTGAATTACACTTCAAAAGCAGATTCAAGGGATTTTTCTTTCCCCTGTGACATCTCTAAAATAAAATCTGCCTCACAGAACAACTAGACCATGGTCATTTTCTCTGCTAATGTCTAACACAGGGTGTGAATGTGTTGCCTGTGGCCAATGTGACTATTGAAACTCTTCCTGCTTTGGATTTTTCCCTTTTCACAGCTCAGGACACCCCCTGATATCTGCATGACCCTGTCTCTTTCCCTTTCCATAGTCCAGGGCACCCTCTGATCCTGTTTGACCCTCCCTCCTTCCCTGGCAGTGACCACCTCCCTCTCCAACTCTTTGCTGGTGTTCTCTGAAAATGGTGTAGTGAAAATAATAGCTGAGGCTGGGGAATGGCCAGTCTTGGGATGGAGGGTGACCAGGTACAGCAGCCTAGCTGCTAGGCCTACTTTAGGCTGGGTCCTTTCTTTCAAAGATCTGAGTTATTTCCTCTGGCCCCTTTATGTGCAATTGAGATGAAAAGTGTCCTTTCTATTTGCATCTCGGTGTTCCTTTGGAGCCTAATATCCACCTTATCCTTCTGAACTCTGATCCTAAGAGGAAATGTAAAGTGAAGGTCAGGAGCCTGCCTGAGGCCTCAGACCCCTCAGCATGGCAGGAGGCCACAATAAACCCTTGCCTCTTCTCAAGGAAACCCTGTGCATCAATAGTGACCCACCATTTGTAGAGTTGTGTGAACACCTTCCAAAACCCAGTCCTGAAAGGCATCCCCTCCTGCAGCCTGCAAGCCACACACACCATTTGAGAGCAGAGATGTCTGATCCTGGCAGGTAAGAGTCCATCTGAGTTCATCCCTCGGTGTCCTGACACTCACATCCTGAGGCCTTTTGCTTCCTGACCAGCAATGCTGACTGCAAATCCTCATTCTGTTTCCCTGAGCACAGAACTCTAAATTAGATTGTAAACAAGAACCTGTGAGGAAACAGAAGCAAACACAACTTTCATAATTATCAGAAGTGTTCATTCTCATTAACAAGGGGTAATTGTTTCTGTTTTGTAAATTGATCTCAGATGAAAGAAGTTAGTTAATAATTTATACTGTACCAAAGCAAGGGGGCTGTGAAAAGACTCTGCGGAAGGATTTGAATTAAACAGCCTCTCGCCCTTCTAATATCTCACAAGAGATCTTCTGCACTGGCTCATTTAATTTAGTGGACACCGCAGTGTGGCCCATTGATCGCATACAAAACTTCTGAGGGCCTGGTGCGCACCCTTTAAAACGTGGGAAGGGAGTAAAGTTGGGTGTGAATTAATTTGATTCTGTACATAGTTCTTTTTCAATGGGATTCTGTGTCCCATTGCAGAGGCATGAAAAAAGGGGACACTGAGTTTGATTGCTCAATATTCATCTACATTTTCCTCTCTATGGGCCCAATATGCTTGGCTTAATTAACTTCCCTCAAAGGTGAAGCAGTGTGCACCATCTGCTGTGAGACAATCACATTTGTGTGCCTCTCGGAATAATCCCTTTACTGCTGAAAACAGCCATCATATAGTAGCCAGAACACAAACTTTCAACACCCCCCCCCCCTTTGGAGAAAAAAGACCAAATCTATTCTGGTCCAGTGCTGGAAAACCACACAGTGGAGGCAGAGGCTGCTGTTTTTTGTTACAGCCCAACTCCTCCCTTGCAAACGATTCTGTGTTTGCCTTGTCTTCCCTCCGCCACCAAATTAAAAATTCTGCATGCTTCATTTAAAACCCGGCTCAAGAACAACCACACAGCGGGGGCACCCTCCTTTTCTCCTACCTCTTAATTTCAAACCAGCACAAGAATAGGAAAGTGGCACCTTGAAAAGAACCATCAAGTCACCCAAAATCCCAATGCAAAATATTGAGGCAAAGTTTAGCCATTTAATTTTTTAATCAAGCCTCAAGGACCACACAGTGTTATCAAGGGCCTGCTGAACTTGCTCGAAAGCTGGGTCATTATTTGATCTTTGTGGCTGTAATCTGATTATCTCATTGTGGAGGTAAACTTCAGACCCAATCTTGTTAGCAGCTGGCGAAGCTGGATTACGACAGCTACTGAGCTGGAAAGTGGACTGATCAGTCCAGCTTTGGCCTTGCTCCCTTTGAGCCCACAGTTGGCTACTATGAGACGTCTATACTTTTGTATGTGGATCAACACTTTATTGGAAAAATCTCACACCGCAGAGTGAACATATCCTGTGGTGATACTATCAAGCCAGCTTGGATATATGAGCACAGTTCTGAAAGATTCACACCTCTATCTAGCCCCTCTATGCCCCATGTCCCAAGAATCTGACACAGGTAATGCTGTGGTCGAGATATTTAACGAAGGAAACTAATGAACCAAATCCTTCACTTGGAGATTCACACCCGACAGAGTTGCTAAAATATGCAAATTCTCACAAGAGTTGTGTGGTCCCTGCTTAAGACACTCAGGGTTGTGCTTGTGATCTCACTAAGGCACTGACCGTGGTTACAGTGAATGCCCAGCCCCGTCAAAGCCCAGAAAGTCTTGAATCATAGCTTGAAAGAGTTCAAAGGATCGAAAAGACAAAAAAGGACTAAGCTGGGATTTTTATGTACACTGAAAAGAAGAATAAAATATAAGTTCCTGAATGCAGGCTGTTATGGCAATGCTACCCATATCAAAGAATTATGTGCTACGGAAGAGGGTTGAACTCTCTCTCTTGCGGACCATATGCAAAAAAGAAATAGGAACAATTTAGGCTGGCGGTGATTTTGTGACATGAAACATTGAATGCTCTTTTTTGACACACTATTGAGTGAACAAGGAATTCAAAGAGTTTGAACTCGAAGAAGTTTTCTGCCTCAATAAGCCATAATCAGCCCCAAAGAACCGAGTGCGTCTCAGAGTGGTCTCTGCTCTCCAGCCTTCCCGGGGTGGGTTTTGCTGGCTATTATGAGGTGCATCAAAGCAAGGGCTCTTATGGAGGCTTTCCTCTTATCATTTTCACTAAGACCTCAAGTCTTAGTGCAATTTCTGAAACCAGCAAGCTGATGGGCAGCATTCACAAATATCAACATCATGCGTAGCCATCACGGGACCACAGTAGTGTACAGAGCAAGTCAGACAGCAAAGCGACTTCCAAAGACGGCATCTTTGCCTGGTGTGCGATGCTGAGGATGGATGTTGTTTAGCAGCCCAGACAATGGTCCTTGATTATTCTCAGAATCTGACAAAGGACGCAACTTTGCTCTATGACAGGAGGAGAAAGAGAAAAATAGAATTTATAGGAGATTGTGTGCTTGGAAAAGAGGCAGATTTTAAAACACACTTTGGCATTTTAATTTATCCTCTCTCTTTTTCCAGGAACAGGAAGCTTAATTCATTTTCCTAGCTTCCCAATATTTAAATTTTGATGTGCAGAATTTTCAGTCCATCTGTGTAAAAATTCTTAATGTTAAGTATTAAATACAAAATCTAATCATGCTCCGGCATTTAATGACTAAATTTTAGCTCTGTGGAAATCAATACATTGTTAGTCATTAGTACTTCTAGCTTGTGTTTCAGACAGACACGCTCTTACGTGTTAATTTCAGATGGTCACCACAACGTTAAGGGATTGTGCTGATGTGACCACTAGTAAGATGATAATCTGAGCAGAGCTGCTGTGGCATTTCAAGAAACTGGTCATGGCTATGCTTAGGGGCAATGATCAAGTTCCTAAGATAATAACATGACAGTTTCTTAACCAGTCAGGGCTACGGCTGTTAACTGCTGCTCTAGCAATGCAATCCAGTACATGTTAAGCTGAGAATCTGAAGGAAAAAACTATTCTCTTAGGATTAGAGTCCAGTCCAACTTAAACCTGGCATCTCTCCACAGCAGTCTCTGTACATGTTACCAGTGAACTGTCATCCTTCTTGCTTTCAAATGAAAAAAAAAAAACAAAAACAAAAAAGCAAGCTTTAGGAGCTTAGGTTATTTAGTAAAACCCTGAAGTACAGTGTAGAGTTTTTCAAGAATGATGAGGAAAGGCAATGAGTTCTTACATCTAATTTTAGATCTGAATTTGCAAAGAACACCTTTTAATTAAGCATGACATTTGACACAGTTGAGTTTGAAGTCACCTGCATAGCTTCACACCTGTGAAAATCATAAGTTCTCAGTGCAGCTTAACGCGGCATCCCCAAGCACAGCTGACAGACGCAGCCCCGAGAGGATTGCTCTTCAAAGAATGTGGCTATGGGTTATTTTCCTAATTGTTGTTTTTGACCTAACCAAAGAGGGGTCTAAATTTTTCCTTATTAGCTTGTCAGAATATTATAAGATTTCCTGTATCTTTTTGGCTATGTCACCAAATGAATGAAACTTGTACACCTATATTATTAGAAGAGACGGAATAAATAAAAAATAAAGGTGTGAAAATATATTTATGACAAACATTAGAAGCCATTAAAAAGTGACACCCTACTTATAAAATCTGTTGACTATGTAGTTTAATAATATAAATTAAAAAATAATACTCTGTTTTGTATTTAGTATCACTATCTTGGTAAGACAGATTTAAAATAAATGCCTATATAATTGGAACTAAGAATATAGTTTCTACTTGCCCAGCACTGATCACAATAATTCAAGATTGTAAGACTGAAGTAGAAAAAAAACATGACAATAAAATCATGTCTTACAAAAAAAGGTCAAGTAAAGGAAATGTAGCTTTAGAGTAGAGTGTAAACAAGGTTTTAACAACCTAAAGAACTACAGCTTTCCATTTATAGCCAGAGAATTACTTTCCATTTCTCCTCATAAATAAATCTGATGTGCACCAGTGTGAAGGATCACCTTAGGGGTCACTCTTAATCCAACAACGCTGTGGCTGTTTTTAGTATATTTCGAATTTTGACTGTGTGATACTGTGTGATATGTTCTACAGTAGGTTTACAACCAAACAGCACAGCTGAGAACCGTACTGTCACTCAAAGGTCGGTGTGTTGGAGGTTTTGCCCCCAGCTTGGTGCTCTTGGGAGGTAGCAGTAGTCTTAGGAGGTGGGATCTAGTAGAAGGCTTGAGGTTACTGGAGATACATCCTTGAAGATACTTGTGGATCCCTGAGAGAGGTTCCATGATTCCCCCTGTTCCCTGTTCCTTTCAACCGTATGTAGCTTTGACACAACTAGAATTGTCTGGGAAGACAGGCTGAGTGAGGGATCGTGTACATCCCATTCTCCTGTGGCTGTGTATGTCTTGATGGCCTAAAGTCATGTGGGAAGATCCACCCTCAGCCCACATAAAGGACAATGTAGAAAGGGGAACTCTGCGGTTTTCCTCACTTGGGCTTCATTCTTGCAGGCAAGGTCACCTGCCTTGTTGCTGCCACTACTGATTCCTTCACTGACCTTGAAACCAGCTTTCTCTGATTTCTAATGTGGCCTAAAGACCAGCAGTTCTCCAGGAATCCCCTGACTTTTGGCACCAAGTGTCAAATTAGGATTGCTGAGACATCCCACCTGGTGGACAGAACAATAACCAGATTCTTGGTCTCTCCAATGTGACAAAGACATACACCAACCACTTGTGTAAGGCAACCTGAGAACTCCTCCCTTAATATGCCGTCAGTGCATCTGTTCTGATCATCTGGTACACCCCAGCTGACACACCAGGGGCAGCATGGCTCCCTACTGTCCTATATTGCCTCCTCACATTCCCAATAATATTTTATTCATATTATTTGTTCATATTATTTAAATGTTGTATAATTACATATTATATTATAATTATATGGGTATGCATTTATTATAATTTATATATTGTTTTATTTTAAATGTCAAATAACATTTAAATGCTTATATTATTAAAATGTGGTGTTTATATTTTATTTATAAAAAGGTATGCTTGTAACATTTGTTTTAAATTCCTTTCTAAATTGGGCCCTGAATGATCTGACTAATTACAAAAGCAAAACTCCTTGCAAAGAAAAAGTGCATCATTTGTTTTAGGATTTCATGGTTATGAATAGCAATTCACAGAGAGGAGAACAAAACTGTTTAAATAATGGCAATCAAAATTACAAAAATAAATAATATAACAAGGAAACAAGCCCTTATCAATAATACCCCTTCACCATCCTTCAAAGGTAGATAAGACGCAAATGTTTTTATAAGGCATTTACAACTACAAACACTCACTCAGTGTAGGGATGTTCCTAATGATGTGGCATAAAGCATAAAGCAAAAGACAGTGTGGTAGGCTGAGTGAGAATGGCTCCATACCTGTTCCTCTGTTGGTGGAACTGTTTGGAAAGGATTAGTAGGTATGGCCTTGTGAGAGAAGCTGTGTCTCTGGGGGCTTTGACGTTTCAACAAACTCATTCCCAGTGTCTCCCTCTACCTCCTACTTGTCGTTTGTAATGTGTACACTTAGCTGTTCCCACCACTCTGCATTCTGGACTCTAACCCTATGATCCATAAACCCATTAAACACTTTCCTCTGTGAGTGGCCCTGGTCAGGGCTCTTTATTACAACTAATACAGATGCTCATTGGGGTGGTAATTGTAATCTCGCTATTGAATTTTTTAAAAATCTAATAATAATAAACCACAGATCTTAACAAGCTGTGATTATGTGAAGACACACCATGAGTTTTTATGATAGTTATTTCAGTGAAGGACCCAACTCTGCTGTGCCTACAGCAACATCTCCTACCTGTTTGGTTAATTTGTTCATAGAGTTAATTAATCATTCTCCAAACCTCGGCCACATCATTTAAAGTTCTTCTTCAGTCAGGACACCCAGCATTTATTGGAAACCCCTGGTTATGACCCTCCAGTTCTGAGTACTATGTGTTTGGAAGGAGATCATGCCTAATAAGGCAGCATGGTAGCAGGTTTAACATCCCCACTACATATACCATCGTTCAGTTTACCAGGGGCTTTGGCATCGTGGTAAGGACCACAACAAACATACTGGTAGAGTAGCTTCTAGGAAAATTACCAAGTTCAGTTAAAAGTACACAATTTCTGTCTTCTTGTAGAAGGAAATTAAGTGTCATAGAAAATTACATGCTAGAATGGATATGCTACATAATATCTGTAAGTCAACTATGCTCACAAAATGGCCGAGTGTTCCCTCGTCTACTGAGGTATTGATAGAGAATGTGGTGAGGAGAGAGAAAGCAGCATGCCAAAGAAGCCAGTGGTATGCTCCGTAGCCAGAGTTGCTGGTAGCCCAATGATGCTCTTAAGCTAGAATTACCTAAGCAACTTTCCTTACATATGTGATGACATCTCTGGGGACCAGTGATGGATATCAAGATTACTGATGGACTCCCTAACCGTTCCCTCATATAGTCAAAGATTGCTGTGATGTTCTTCTCCTCACCTGAACCACTGTTTCAAAGTCTAAAGTAGACTTTGAGTATCGCTGTCATAGCTTGGGTTCTGCCCTATCAAGAGTGAAGCCTGGGACAAGGCCTTGAGGAAACTTATTTGGGAGAAGATTCCAAGAAGCAGAAAAACCAGGAAGGTGAGAAAAGATAGGGAAAAACAAAAAACAAAACAAAAGAAACATGTTATCAGGGGCTAAAGAGGTCAATGGATCAGTGGGTAGGAGTGCGTGCTGCTCCCTCAGAGGACCCAGGTTCAGTTTCTAGCCTCCACATGGTGGCTCACAGGCATCTAAAACTCTAGTACCAGGGGATCTGATGCCTTCTTCTGACCTCTGCAGGCACAAGACATGTATGTGGTACACTCATGTAGATCCAGGCAAAACTTTCATATACATGAATAAATCTTTAAGAAAATAAATAATAAAATACAATAATAAAACAGTGTATTTTGCCCAGCTGCCCAATGAGAAACAGGATATGATTTACTTGTCCACACAAATGACAGCAAGCTGGGACACTGGCCACTGGATTCTGTATCACACTGGTTGAGGGTTGACCTTGGGGTTATGACACCCCACAGTTCATGGCTGTGCTTGTACACAGATAAAGAGCTGACATCGAAGACAGCCCTGGGGAATAGAGCAGAAAGACACCTGATGCCTGGCTTCTGAGCAAGGTGAGTGTGAACGTGTACGGAGCTGTCCATTGCAGCAGCCTCTGGAAGCGGAGGCTGGCTGATGAAACTTGACACTGGGCACCAGAGGCACTTACTACAGACACCATGAACACATGCAGCCAAGTTACAGATCAGGGAGCAAATGGGCAGCCATCGTCATGATTTCCTGTCTTAACTTCTTTCTTAAAGACAGCAACAACAGCTACGTGCTTAAAGCTTGTGGCAGTTTTTCACTGATCCAAACACTGAGAAATAGTTTGCATGTGTTTCCCTCACATGCTCTGTGAGCTCAGTAGGCAGGATACTGACTTCCTATGTTTACAACTCCTTTTTTGTTTGTTTGTTTCTTAGCTTATTTGGATTTTTCTATTTTTTAATTTAAATTAGAAACAAGCTTTTTTTTTAACATATCAATCCCAGTTCCCTCTCCCTCCCCTCCTCCCCTTCCTCCACCAACTCCCATCCTATCCCCTAGATGCTCCCCAGGGAGGGTGAAGCCTTCCATGGGGAATCTTCAGTCTGTCTGTCATATCATTTGCTCCCTCCCCCCATGTGTCTAGGCTGAGAGAGTATCCTCTGTGTGGAATGGACTTCCAAAGTCCATTTGTATACCAGGGGTAAGTACTGATCCACTACCAGAGGCCCCATAGACTGCCCACCCAGTCTTACTAACTAACTAACTAACTAACTAACTAACTAACTAACTAACATTCAGGGAGACTGGGTTGGTCCTATGCTGGTTTCTAAGATACTAGTCTGGAGTCCATGAACTCCCCCTTGTTCAAGTCAGATATTTCTGTGGGTTTCTCCAGCCTGGTCTTGACCCCTTTGCTCATCATTCCTCCCTCTCTGCAACTGGACTCCAGGTGTTCAGCTGAGTGTTTAGCTGTGGGTGTCTGCTTCTGCTTCCATCAGCTACTAGATGAAGACTCTAGGATGGCATATAAGAAAGTCACCAATCTCATTATAGGGGTAGGGCATTTAAGGTAGCCTCTCCACTATTGCTTAGATTGTTAGTTGGGATCATCCTTGTAGATCTCTGGACATTTCCCTAGTGGCAGGTTTCTCGTTAAACCTATAATGGTTTCCTCTATTGAATCTCTTTTCTTAGTCTCTGCTATTCTTCCCCTGAATCAATCTTCCTGCTCCTCCATGTCCTCCTCCCCCCTTCATTTTCTCCATTTCTCTTTCTCCTAACTCCCTCACCCCTCCCCCTCTGCTCCCAATTTTCTTAGGAGATCTTGTCCCTTTCCCCTTCTCTGGGAGACCATGTATGTCTTTTAGGGTCTCCTTTGTTTTTAAGCTTCTCTGGCTGTATGAATTATAGGCTGGTGATCCTTTGCTGTATGTCTAAAATCCATATATGAGTGAGTAATACCATGTTTGTATTTTGTGACTGGGTTGCCTCACTCAGGATGATTTCTTCTAGTTTCATCCACTTGTCTGAGAATTTCAAGATTCCATTTTTCCCCCCTCTGAGTAGTACTCCGTTGTATAAATGTACCACATTTGCTTTATCCATTCTTCAGTTGAGGGGCATCTAGGTTGCTTCCAGGTTCTGGCTATTACAAATAATGCTGCTATGAACATAGTTTTTGTTTCATGAATGTGCATCTTTTGAGTGTATGCCTAAGAATGGGATTATTGCCTGCTCCTGTGGTAGACTGATTCCCATTTTCCTGAGGAACCGCCATACTGATCTCCAAAATGGCTGTACAAGTTTGCACTCCCACCAGCAGTGGAGGAGTGTTCCCCTTTCTCCACATCCTCTCCAGCATAAACTGTCTTTGGTGTTTTGATTTTAGCCATTCTGACAGGAGTAAGATGGTATCTCAGAGTAGCCTTGATTTACATTTCCTTGATGGCTAAGGATGTTGAGCACTTTTTTAAGTGTCTTTCAGCCATTTTAGATTACTCTATTGAGAATTCTCTATTTAGTTCTGTACCCCACTTTTTAATAGGGTTATTTGGTGTTTTGGTGACTAGCTTCTTGAGTTCTTTGTATATTTTGGAGATCAACCCTCTGTCAGATATGGGGTTGGTGAAGATCTTTTCCCAGTCTGTGGGCTGCCATTTTGTCTTGTTGACTGTGTCCTTTGCCTTACAGACTCTTCTGTAAGTTTGAGGAGGTCCCATTTATTAATTGTCAATCTCAGTATCTGTGCCACTGGTGTTATGTTCTGTTCAGGAAGCAGTCTCCTGTACCAATTTGTTTAAGGATACCTCCCACTTTCTTTTCTAAGAGGTTCAGTGTGGCTGGATTTATATTGAGGTCTTTGATCCATTTGGACTTTAGTTTTGTGCATGATGATAGATATGGATCTATCTGCAGCCTTTTGCATGCCAGCATCCAGTTGTGCCAGCACCATTTGTTGAAGATGCTTTCTTTTTTTCCATTGTATCATTTTAGCTTCTTTGTCAAAAATAAGGTGTTCATAGGTTTAATATCAGGGTTTTCAATTCAATTCCATTGATCTACCTGTCTATTTTTTGTACCAATACCAAGCTGTTTTCAGTACTATAACTCTATAATAGTGCTCGAAGTCAGGGATGGCGATGCCTCCTGAAGTTCCTTTATTGTACATGGTTGTTTTGGCTGTCCTGGGTCTTTTGTTTTCCATATAAAGCTGAGTATTATTCTTTCAAGGTCTGTGGAGAATTGTGCTGGTGTTTTAATGGGATTTCATTGAATATGTAGATTGCTTTTGACAAGATTGCCATTTTTACTATGTTTATCCTACCTATCCAAGAGCATGGGAGATCTTTCCATTTACTAGTATCTTCTTTAATTTCTTTCTTTAAAGTCACAACGTTCTTGCTATATAGGTCTTTCACTTGTTTGGTTAGCATTACTGAGAGATATTTTATGTTATTTATGGTTATTGTAAAAGGTGATGTTTCTCTGATTTCTTTCTCAGCCCATTTATCACCTGTAAATAGTAGGGTGACTTTTTTGTTGTTGTTGTTATGTTTTGTTTTAGTTAATCTTGTATCCTGCCACTTTGCTGAAGGTGGTTATCAGCTGTAGAAGTTCCCCAGTAGAGTTTTTTGGGTCACTTATGTAAACTATCATATCATCTGCTAATATTGAAAGTTTGACTTTTTCCTTTCCAATTTGTGTCCCCTTGATCTCCTTTTGTTGTCTTATTGCTATAGCTAGAATTTCAGGTACATTATTGAAGAGATATGGAGCCCTCAGAATACTCATCCAGTGTGATGAGTATTCTAGTTCAAGATGGCTCAAACACGTCACAGTTGCTCCTCTGTTTACCCCACATCCAAACATTATGAAGTGAACAAACAGACAGAGGTCCTTCCAATCAGTTGCCATCCTGGATGCAGAGGTGATACCTGTAGATGCAAAGAAGGAACCTCTGGGAATTGAAGACTTCGGAAGAGAGTGGTGATGTTTCTGCTCCACTGCTCAGTTTGGCTTTTGCTTACAAACACTGTCAACCTGCTCCACTCCAAAAGTAGATAGATGGTTGCAGGCAGTGGGACAAGAGCTGCCAGCATCAGTTACTGTAGTAATGGGTTTCTCTGTGCCTAGGTAGCAGTTCTCCTGGTAGCTGTTCTTGACAGAATGCTATGGACAGCCTGCAACCCTTAAAACACATATTTTCAGGGTCATATAAATTCTCCCTTAGAATGGAGTCCACATAAATGAACATTTAACTTCTTCCAAATAAGGTATTTCAAGATTGTGACCTATATGCAGAAATATTATTATAAGACTCAAGTTATTTTCTTCTTCCTCAAACATTAAACCACATGACTGCTTTTAAGAAATGCTATTGTGTTCATTGTGTTCTCCTGTGTGTGTGTGTGTGTGTGAGAGAGAGAGAGAGAGAGAGAGAGAGAGAGAGAGAGAGAGAGAGAGAGAGAGAGAGAGAGAGAGAGGTGCATGGAGATCAGAAATCAATTTCAGATGCCACTTCTGAGGTGTTGCCCACCTAATTTTTGAGACAGGATCTCTCATAGGCTTTAAACTAGACAAGTAAGCTAGGCAGCTAGGCTGGTTGGCTAGCAAGCTCCAGGGATCCTCCTATGTCAGGCTCCTCCACCTAGAATGACAAGGAAGCCACTGAGCCACAACGTCCAGCTTTTCACATGGGTGGTAGAGATTGAACTCAGGTCCTCATACTTACAAAACAAGCACTTTACTGACTGGGCCATCGTCCCAGCTCCATCTGCTTGGGCCATCGTCCCAGCTCCATCTTCCTACCTTACCAGTTTGAGAGTGGCAGAAGGGTCATAGGTACACATGCAGCTACAGTTTGGCTATCAAGTAGGTAATGAAGTGTTGAAAGTTTCCCTCACATCCTGTCTCTCTAGCCCATGAAAACAGGGCTTGCAAGATAAAAAATGCAGAAACCCAGAAGAAAAGAGGGCTCTTGAGCAGCAGGCAGGTCCATTCATCAGCAGCCCACACAGTAAGAAAACCCCTGCCTTTGGTCCTTTGTCTCATATTTTTCCCCAGAAGAGAGCAGAGTGGAGACATGAAAGTGGTGATCTCAGCAGAAAAGATACATGGGTTAGGAGCTCCCCAAAGCAGTGAGGATGTGCAGGCTGGAAACTGCAAAGAACCAAGTCTCCCCAGAGCACCGCATCCACACTTTGCTTTCAGCTCCTGTAGAACAAATCCCTGATCTCTTCAGTGCTTTCAACAGAAGATTAAAGGACAAAGGTTATCACCCTCTGTTGCTTTCTATTGCTATGATAAACAGTCACCAAAAGCTACTTGAGGGGATGGTTTATTTCATCTTATGGTTTACAGCTTATTATAAAGGGAAGACAAAGCAAGGAAGGAACTGGAGGCAGGAACTCAAGGCAGGAGCCTGGAGAAAGGAACTAAAAATTGTCATTTTGGAAATAAATTGCAAGGTTTAAACACATACTCTTTGTTTAGTTTATTCTTAAATGTGGGAGGGGTGGAGGGTGTATGTATAAACATGACTAAGTGTGTCCATGGAGACTAGAGGAAGGCATCAGTCTCTGGAGCCGGAGTTACAGGAGGTTGTGAGTTACCTGATGATTGTTTTGGGAGCCAGTGTGTGTTCTCTGCAAGAGCAGTGCATGTTCTTAAACAATGAGCCACCTCTCTAGCACCCACATATTTTTTAAATTTATTTTTTGGAATTTCATATAGGCATACTATTATTTTTAATATAGGAATATGCATTCATTATTAACCTCATTTTTACCCACTTTACCTCTGATTCTGTGTCCCTTGCTCCCTCAGTATTATTACTCCTTAATGACCAGGCATTCAAATCTATGAACCTATGGGGCTCATTCTGTCAAACTACCACACATGAACATTCACATACATGCATAACACACACACACACACACACACACACACACACACACACACACACACACACACGCATTCACATGCACACATAGCACATATAAACACACATGAAATATATATAATAAAGGTGTTTGAGAAGCCTGCAGAAATTAAGGGAAGATGGACTTTTTCTAATAGAATTATCATTGATTTTTTCTTTCTTTTTTCCATGGTTTTCACAATCACTGGCAATGAATACTCTGTAATGGGAAAGAAAATATTTTAAACAAGCTTCATGCTCTAAAACCATGGTTTTACTTTAATTTACATTTTAGAAGAATATACAGTAACATGAAAAATGGTCACAGAATGTAATTAACTAAAACAAGTGACTTATACACTATAAATACACTTAGGATTGTGTATGTCTACAAATACATGTGCAGGGGCTAGAAGACCACAGAGTCATATTAACCTTTAATTTGTTTTAACATATCGATCCCAGTTCCCTCTGCCTCCCTCCCTTCCTCCCTGTCTCTCTCTTTCCCTCTCTCCCCCCTCACATGCACCCTGACCACCATCCCCTCCCATCCCCCCTCACTCCACATGTAGGGTGATGCCATCCAAGAGGGGTCATCTAAATCTGTCAAGTCATTTGAAGTAGGGACTAGGACTTCTCTCCTGTCTCTAGGTTAAGGGAGTATCCCTCCATGGAGGATGTGCCCCTAAAGTCCTTTTGTGTACCAGGAATACATTCTGGTTCCACTGTCTGAGGTCCCTTAGACTGCTCAGGCCTTCTAGCTGAGACCCATGTTCAGGGGGTCTGAGTCAGTCCCATGCTGGATTCCCAGCTATCAGTCTGGGGACCCGTTCAGGTCAGCTGCCTCTATGTGTTTCTGCAACCTGATCTTGTCCTCTCTCTCTGAGTCTGGATTCTAGTTCAACTCAGTGTTTAGTTGTGGGTGTTTGCTTCTGTTTCCAACAGGTACTAGATGGGGGCTCCATGATGATGGATAAGTTAGTCGTTGATCTCATTATCAGGGAAGGGCATTTATGGTAATCTTCCCACTGTTGCTCAAATTGTTAGTTGAAGTCAGTCTTGTAAGTCTCTAGACATTTCTTTAGGTTCAGTTTTCTCTTCAAACCAATAATGGCTCCCTCTTCTATGGTCTCTCTGTCTCTCTCCCTGTCTCTCTCTATCTGTGTGTGTGTGTGTGTGTGTCTGTCTCTCTCTCTCTCTCCCTCTCTCTCTTCTGTCTTCTATTCCTCCCCTGACTCAACCTTCCTAGTCCCTTGTGCTTTCCTCTTCTCCCTTTCTCTTTCTCTTAGTCCCCTCTCCCTTCGATGCCCCCCCCACTTCCCATGTGCTCTGGAGAACTTGTCCCTTCCCCCTTCTGTGAGGAACCATATATGAATCTCTTAGATTACATCCTAGTTCCTCTGGTGATGTGAATTATAGGCTGGTGATCCTTTGCTCTAGGTCTAAAATCCACATATGAGCTAGTACATACCATGTTCCTCTTTTTGAGACTAGGTTACCTCATTCAGGATGGTTTCTAACCTTTAAATTTGTTTTCACTCAGTGAGTAATAAAATTATTTTATCTCCTTGTAATTTTCTGCTTTCCAAATACTTTTTTTTAAAGTATCTCTTTTTGTAATCAGGAAAAAGATTTTGCTTTTAAACACTGGAAAAAAGCTGGATGAATGGAAAGACAAGCTGCCAGTCCTTAGCAGGCTGTCTCTACATTGGGGAAATCCGTTCTCGGTGTTAAACTCATGTTCTGCAACAGTTAGTGCTCTTCTCTGAACACTACTAAAATGTTAATGCATTCTTCTTATGTAAGCCTCTCATATTGCCCACTTTCTATACTTTCCCAGTCTCTGAAGGATCAGGAAGCTTGCCCTACACAACAGATGCCCCACTCATTGGTAGGGAGACTGGGGCGAGGAGTCCTGACTCCTATGTTCATCTTTTCAGGAAATATTCTCAGATCCACAGGATAAATTCCAAATGTCTGTTCTACATCTCCCAGATCAGTGACGAGGAAATTTTTGACCATTTGGATTAGAGACCCTGTTCTAAAAAGCCTCCAGGGCGTCCTGCCTCATGAAGACAGGGTGAAATCATGAGGTGAGCATTGGTGAAGCCCACAAGAGAGACATCTAAGGGATGCTTAATGTCTACCTTTCCTTTAATTATTGCCCGGCTTGACTTGACTGGTGTGGGTAGGCATTTGAGAACACAAGAACCAGGGAAGCCTACTCTTAGCTGTCAGTCTCTCTACTTGTGTATAACGTGCCCTGGAATCCAGGAAAGCCGCCTCCAACCACAGGAGGACTACATGCCACAGCAGAAATGCTAACCATTCACTCCCATGAAAGTCACATATACACTTCATGCCAAGGTCCCAAACCGGAAAGTAAACCATTTCAACAATCTGTCAGAACCATAAGTGGCATGGTGTCTAATAACCCTCAATAGGTTCTACAACACATCACATCAGCCTCTCAAGAGGTAAGTTCCCATGAACTATTAATGAAACAGCATCGCCCTTTCCGGGAAAAAAAGAAAAGAAATTCTTCAAGTCTAGCATTTAAAATGTAATCCAACTCAGAACTCTTTAAACACCAAATCTAACAACTCAGGTTCAGCAGACACTAAGCCCAGAAAGCACCATTAGCCTTAGTTAAGAATGAGATGTTTGCTGCTGTTTCTTCTCATCATCCTAAGAAAGGCTGCTCAAGGGGGATGTTAAAAAGTCCACGTGCCACGTGAGCCTCGTGAATATGTGGCTCTCCCTGCCTTTGAATATCAACCACCCATGTGAAGAAAATGAATGCCTCAGCAACATCCTTTGTACTTTGTGTGTGTGTGGGGGGGGGGGGGTAGTGATCCTCTCCGAGCTAACACACTCATTTGAAGAAGCAATGAATTCAAATGAATTATTCTGTAATTTGGTGTGCTACTTACATTTCAGGGTGTGTACCTGTCCATTTTAACCTCCTTCCAGAGGAGAAATGGAAGTGCTTGAGGTCTCTCATGCTGTGGCTTCTGCTTCCATATCCAAAATCACGCTGCAGAAAGAAAATTAGCAACATCCTAAATGAAAGGTTCCCTGGGAGCTCATGACTCCATCGTGAATTTCCTCTTTGCTTAAACACAGACCCTCATGCTTTAGAATTTGAGGGTCAGGATCTCTTTTGATGTTTAAGGAAAGCATATATACTTCAGAGGATATCATCATTTCTTACTAGAAAGACAAAACAGTACATCCAGGGTGGGAAAGTATACTAATATCAAATTATCACTTCACTATGTGGACCCAGACTGGCTATTTTGTGTTTCAAATCATCTTGAAGAGAAGCATTTGATTAATCAAGTTAATAAGGACAGTTTTCAACTAGTGATAGGTGATTCATTTATTCAGGAAAACTAGATGATCCAGCTATTGTGAGACGAGAAAACCAAGTGTCAGTTTGAACAACTAGATTAGGATGCTTAGTGTAAGTCTTGCACTTATTTAAGCAAATGAGATTAGAAGTTAGGGTTGGTTCATGCTAACTGGCCAGAGAGTCTGCACCATAAGAAAAGCTGTCATCAAACATGGAGCATATTTAGGGACATTCTTAAAAAGCTGCGTGTTTCATTTAAAGTTGGTAGGTTTCAAAGATGATGTGACTAGATATTTAATTTCAAGTTAGATAGCCATGTGGTGGCATCACTAAAACCAGGACTTAGAAGACCTCTTCTGAAAATAACTATTGGTACAGAATGAGAGCAGCTCATGTACCCCTCTTCCTTTGGGGGTTTAGGTAACTTACTCAGGTAATCCAATGTAAGCATTTGGTACTAAATGCTCTGGAAAAGGGACACGAAAAAATAGCTCAACTCACAGGCCAAATACTGTCATCAATTTAGCTTTGCAAATAAATGTGCTTATGAGACAAAGCTAGAGTAACTGAGAAAGCATGGTATTGGCATCAAAACAAATGGAGATCCATGGAACAGAATATAATGCTGGAAAGAAATCTGCATGTCCATAACCAGCTCATTCTCAACAATAGACACACACACACACACACACACACACACACACACACACACACACACACATACACACACACACAACAAAGCACTGGGAAAGGACAGTTTCTCCAAGAAACAGAAGTTGAACATCTGCTTGCAAAGTGTCCCTTCCTGAACCGGACCCTATCTCTCATCACATGAAAAACTTAACGCAAAATGAATATAAGGTTCCAATAGAAATTTCTATGGGAAGCTCTTCTAACTAATAGTATAGTGTCTGAGTGCATGAGGTACGAATAGTCTAAAACTCGTGTACAATCTACACATGTCACAAGTGGTCAACAAGTGCATTAAAAGACTTAGTTAGCATTTCTGTGACTATGATAAAGCAACCAGGCCAAAAGAAACTGAGGGAGGAAGAGTTTATTTTGCTCACACTTCCTGGTTAACAGTCCATGCATGAGGAACTCAGGCAGAGCAGGAACCTGGAGGCATCAACTGATGCAGAGGCCATGGAGAGTGCTGATTACCAGTTTGCTACTCGTGACTTGCTCATCCTGCTGTCCTATACAATGCAGGACCACATGCACAGGGGTGGCACAGCCCATGGTGAACTACCTCCCCCACACACATTAATAAGTAATCAAGGCAATACCCTACAGACTTGTCTATAGGTCAGGCGTAGGGAGGTATTTTCTTAACTAAGAAAGCAGCCAACACATCTACCAAATAAAACATCTGAAAGTAGTGTCTTACTAGTATTTTATTAGTAAGTAATAATCCCATTATCAAATCATCTGCCTTGCACTTAACATTAAGTCCATCGAGAACAGGCACTGTATCATTTGTGAGAGAATCAGGAAGTAGCAATGGCAGGTGACAGCTGTTGTCTTGGCAGCACCCCTGGTCATTATGTGGGGAAATTTCTTTTGCATGTGCATATTTTGTTTGGTCGCAGAAAAAGGCTTCACACAGTTAAGTAGTTGCAAATAGTAAGTGTTTGCAAAGCTCTCTTTTGAAGTCAGGCTGCCCTGAAGTTAAAAGATTATTGAAGAAATTTTATTGCAAGAATTTGCCCAACTTAACCTGGCACCCCAGACTAACACATTTCTAATCTCCATGGTTGTAAAATTCACTTCCTAGCACTTTATTACCATTTTCAAACAGATTTTTTTTTAATTTAAAGAAAATTTTAGCGTACAGTGAGACTTACATACAACTGTCTGTCAAATGTTCTGGTTTTAGAAAAATCTTCCCCCCACAAATCTCAAATCTGTTTGCTTAGTTAGTTCATATCTCTCAATGATCCATCTTTCCAGCAATGATTGACTGAAGTTAACCTAACCTGGTGCCTTCCTGGAGGTCAACCCCTAATTGTCAGCATAAAGATGTCTCATTTCCTCTTTGATTACAAAGCAAGAAGGTGCTTGCAGTCTTGAAGGGCACATAGCCAAATGACTGAAACAGCTCTTAAGAACAGAATATTGAGCTGGTAAGATCTCAGGGGACTGAAGTCTTCCACGCTAAGCTATATTCAACCACCTCTGTAGGCAGATTACAAAAGGTAATAAATTTCTACCCTTTGTGTCTCACATTGTTTGAACTAAAAATGAGTTGAGTGTTCAAATATATACACACAAGCATGAAAATATAATTGGAAATCTGTGAGTGAAAGTCTAGGAGAACAAACAGTGGTGGACATGGGGCAAAGACATCATGGAAGGTATCAAAGACAACTTTGAAGTCTCTTGTTTTAGTAACTGAGCAATGGCAATGCCATCATCTGAGACAAAAATCAAGAAGAGTGTAGGTACATACAAGGAGATAATGACTTCTGCTTGGTCTGTTGAGTTCAGAAATCTAAGTATAGCTATCCAACAAGCAGTCACAAATGAGTACTTAGCATCCACAGGTTTCACAGAGAACCACAAAGATATTTTTAGAAATATACATTACAGGGCTGGGAAGATAGTTCCGTGGATATGTGCACTTGTTGCTCCCTCTGGGGGACCTGAGCTTGGTTCTCAGTACCCCAGAGGGTAATTTAAAACTGCCTGTAATTCCAGCTTGAGAGATCTGATATCCTCTTCTGTCTTCCTCAAACGCCTGCACAAATGTCACACACACACACACACACACACACACACACACACACACACACACACACGGGTAAGGGAGATTAATAAAAAAAATAAAGGTGTTTTCATCTTTACACCTGTTGAATATCAATGTTATGCTGTATTTAAAGTGATCTAGTAGGAACGCCCAGGGACAGTGAGACTAGGACATATGAACAAGCTGCATGGTGAGGTCAGTGCCGATCTATGTATTTAGGACACCTAGAATTTAAATGTCAATAACAGGAGGATGACATCAGGAAAACACCCACAATTTCTGCTATGACTGGGAGTTTTCAAGTAATTGGGCTCTGGTTCTGAGGGAAAAGGCAATTTCTTATTCTCTCTAGAGGCCCAGAAACCCATGGTCTACTTTCTTCATACAGCAGAAGGAATTACAAATTATTTTCTCTTGAATATACACTCTCTCTCCTCTGTTTTTATTACATTTTAAATAAGACTTTAAAATGCTAACTTATCAGAAATACACTAGAGAAAAAAGAAGCAGTATGGCTGTAACCCCCACTAATGAGGCACTAATGCATAATTACAGTAATACACACACTTCTCTCCACAGACGAGTATTTATAAACACCGAAACAGTTGAGTCTGCAGTGAAGCCTTGTGCATGGATTGTTTTTCTCTTGTGGTTTGTCCTTTTTTTCTTATTGTGGTAATATTTAATGAATTTTACAACTCTGCTTTTTCTCTGGAAATACGGAATGAACCTAAACAAAAAGTGTGTGCCTCCTTCCACGGATGTACACAGTGGAGATTCAACCCTACCACCACCAGTAAGAGAAGTTGGCCATGCCATTTTGAACCCTGAGTCTGGAAGAGATGTGACTTGGGTTAAAAATAAATACTGATCTTACAAAGAACCAGAATTTAGTCCTCAGCACCCACCCAAGGTAGCACAGGGCAGCCCCAGACTAAAGCTCCACAGACTCCAACATCATCTTCTGTCCTCGAGTGCACAAATTCCACAGATGGGATTTAGGAAAAGGATGCCAGTGAGCACACAGCTGTACCACTCAGATAGGACATGGATACAACTGGAGGAAATCCACCAAACTGCTCTTTTTTTTTCCAGTGTGAGTTCTGAACCACTCAAAAGCCAAACAAAAGATGGAGATTAAACTATTTCCTGATCTGGGTTAGAAGTCATGGCTTAGATGTGTATGTCAGCAATGCTTAGTACTAAAGTCCACTTCATCCATGCAGGACAAAAGCACCCAACCCTTGGATGTGTTCTCCCAAGACGACATAAATATGCCAAGTCATTCATTAAGTTTCTGATGAAGTCACTCAATGGAGATCACTTCACTGAGTGTATCTGCATAATGTATAGTGTTCCAAGAAAACTAGAACAAAATCTGCAGGGAAAAAAAAACAGAAGGCAAAAATGGGTAGAACTAAGCAAACAAGTAGCCCCTGAACATAACATACACGAAGATGGTCAGTCTCCTTTATACTAAAAGAAAAAAGAATTCCTTAAAAAGACAACTATGTTGGCTGTAATCTAGAATTCTAGGGTCAACTTGGGAGCTAACAGTATTCTTCACCCACTATTAATAAAAGTGCAAATTTGCTTAATTCTTATGAAAAATAATTAGCAATATCCACAAAATCATGCCACCTTCAACCTAGAAATGCCACTTTGGAAAGCTGATCAGAGTGTTTGTGAGGTTAAAGGGAGCCCAGCTGTATGAGTCAGAGCAAAAGATTGGCAACAACTCAGGTGCCAATGTCCACTAGAGGTGCAGACAGCAACTACATTGCACTCACAAACTGCCATGTGAGTTGCTGAAAACAAGAATGAGAAAGAATTACAAACATCAGCTTGAGCATAAATGAATGTGTATAGTAATAAGTATAATAATTGGTTTGTAGAAAGAATAGAAAACTAAGGATACAATTTGTATGTTTGTAAACACTTAAAAATCTTATGTATGAATCTTAAACATCTAGAGAGCACATATGCTCATAAACATAAACCGATGCCTAATAAATTACTGATAGATAAATAAAAAATAGTATTCTAAGGTACTGCAGTAACCCAACCATATCCCTTATAGACACCAGGTATACTATATATAGTATATCATACTATATCTACAGCAGACAGAAAGATAAACAGGTAGTTAGGCAGATAAGTGTAGTTATTATATATTGATTTTTATCATAAGGTGAAAGTAGAAAGAGGTTTCTCACCATTAACCCCTTGTTCATTCAATACTCAGTTGATTTTATTTTGTAGGGTTTTGCCATTGTAAATGTTTTTCAGATGATCTGCAATCATCTAAACTGACTTAAGAAAATATGGCAACTTGAACATTACTACAATGACAAAGGAGGAATCAAAAAGCTATAAGCCCACAAGGACAGAGGAAACAGCCAAAACAATAAGAAGGAGAGCTTGCCATCTCAGTTGAACATGAACTAATGTCCTTGATTTCACAACATGAAAAAGCCAAAAGCCTGAGATGATAGAGGAAAAAAGAAATCAACAAAGGACAACTTTATTCATGACATCAGAAACCCAGGAAAAACAACAACATTCATGAGAGACCCAGGAGAACAAGGTGTTCACCCCACCAGGAGGTCAGGCTGATGCAGCTGTGCTGTTGAACCACAGCTGAACAGATGGGAGGACCCAACTGCATCAGTCAGAACAAGAGTGAGCCTGAGGATCTGAGGTCAGTCTCCAACACTCCAGTGCTGGGGAGGTGGAAACAGGAGGACTCCTGGGGCTCACAAGCCAGACAGTATAGCCCAGTTAGTGAGCTCCAGCTTAAGTCAGAGCAGTGGGGAATGGTTGAGGAAGATGATTGGCCTTGATTTCAGGCCTCCACAAGTACACACGCACAGGCACACAAACACATACACACACAAGCACACACATGTGCTCGAACACACACACACACACACACACACACACACACACACACACACACCATAGCTGAGTAAGTGAATCCAGAGAATGAAAGGTTATCTGGGTTGTTTGGGGAGTGTGATAGCACAGTATTCTTATGGGAGCATGTGCGAGTAGAGGACTGTTCACTTGAAGGCAATTGGAAAGCCCGAGGAGATGAAAGGGTAGAGGTCCTCACTCCCTCATAGGTCAACCCCTAATGATGCAACTTCTTTGCATTAGATTCCACATCCTGATTTGTTTCCCAACTCCCAATGGTGCCACAAGCTGGTAGCCATGCCTGTAGTACAGGGCTCTTTGAAGGTCACTGCAGATCAAAACAGTAGGCTCAGTTTGAGTTCTAATTTGAGTCATAACTCTTTCAAACTCAAAGTAAGTTTATCCTTAAAAATAATAGACATTGCCAGGCAGTGGTGGTGCACACCTTTGATCCCAGCACTAGGGAGGCAGAAGCAGGTAGATCTCTTGAGTTTGTGGCCAGTTTGACATCTACAGAGAGAGTTCCAGGACATCCGTGGCTACACAGAAGAACCATGTCTCAAAATAATAATACCAATAATGAAATAATAATAATAATTAGATCTTGTCTATGTATCCTCTAATTTTAATCCTTGTCAATACAGCTTGTGATCCCAACTCTCATAGACATCTTTGACAATAATGATTTTACATTGTGTCTTATAAATTGTACCTTTCATATTACCTAATAAGCCCCTCTCAGAAACACCACCAATGAAATGTGACAAATGTGATAGAGTAGAGATGGCTTAACTAAGAAAGTAACAGCTCCTTCAGAAGCAGAGACCCACAACTAAGCACTGGGCCGAACTCCTGGAACCCAGTTTCAGAGAGGGAGAAGTGATAAGGGTCAAGACCATGCTGGGAAAACCCACAGAAACAGCAGACCTGAGCAAATAGGAACTCATGGACCCCAGTCTGACAGTTGGGGGAACCAACATAGGATCAAACCAGACCCCTGAATGTGGGTATCAGCTAGGAGGACTGGGCAGTCTATGGGACCTCTGGTAGTTCTTATATCACCTACAGCACGAAAGGACTTTGGGAATCCATTTCCTATAGAGGAATACCCCCTGAGCCTAGAGACACAGGGGAGGGCCTAGGCCTGGCCCCAAAAGACTTGACAGATTTTGATGATCCCTCATAGGAGGCTTCACCCTCTCTGGGGAGTGGATGGGGGATGGGATGGGGGGGTCAGTGTGGGGCATGGAAGCATGGGAGGGAGAGGGAACTGGGATTGATATGTAAAATACCATTTCTTCTAATTTAAATAAAATTTATATTTAAAAAAAGTAACAGCTTCCTATCAGTTACAGTTTGTAACAATAAACTACAAAGCAACACAGACCAGCTGAAAGTCTGTACTGTCCAACTTGCTACTGTTGCAAGTTGTTAAAACTTGAAACAATGTGTACCACTAAAACTCTCAACAATGTTCGCCACTAAAATTTGCAACAATGTATACCATAAAAGAAAGTCCATGTAACCCTGGAAAGGCTAGAGGCAAGGTAAGTATTTACTACAACAATGGACTCAAAAGAGGAAATTCAAGGTAGAAAAGATGGCTCAGCAGGCTTGGTACACAAGCATTAAGGACTGAAGTTTGGTGCTCAGGCACCTACATGAATATGCAGAAAGCATGGCAGAACACCAGTAATCCCCGCATGCAGGAAATAGAGAGGAAGGAGCTGAATCAGCAAGCTCTGGGTCAAGTGAATAAGGTGGAGGGTGACCAAAAAAGACACCCAATGCCAGCCTTTAGCCTCAATGTGCACATTCATGTATGTACAAGCATGCAAACACAGATGTGTACATGCAAACACACCATTTGTACACATGTGCCAAAAGGAGACCTAGAAAGAATTGAAACTACATAGAGCCTTTGCATGGAGTATAAAATGTTCAAGCCTCAGCTTATTTTCCCACCATCTAAGTGTTTGTCCTGCAGAAGCATGCTCTGCTTGACAGTTTCTTTTATATACAGTTTGTATTTGCCTGAATTACTAATTCTGCTTTGTTTGTGCTAGTATCTTAATTTTTCTTCCCTTCTTTCACCTGTCAGGAGTGTCTCAAATCGCATTTTAGGAGCTGGTGAGCAATGTATTTCTTTAGGAAACTGAATGGTGTCACCAGTGAAAATTTTTGTTGTTTTGTTTTGTTTGTTGTTTTTTTTTGGGGGGGGGCGTGTTTGTTTGGTTGGGTTTTAGTGTGTGTGTGTGTGTGTGTGTGTGTGTGTGTGTGTGCTACTAAGAGATTACTCTGTTTTCCCAGATTTGAAAAAGTGAACATGTCTTGTTTTCACAAACTGCCAGTCAACAAAACTTTAAACTGTATGGAATGGATAAAAGATAGGCTTTAAAGTATGGATTGCATGTCAGATAAAAAAAAAACAAAAAGCATAATACATGAATACATGGAGACTCCGGGGGAGGGGGGCAAGCAATTCTTGATAAGAAATAAGAAATAAGTGCCTGCAGGACAAATTCCTTGGGCTGACAATAGTAAACAGCAATTAGTAATACTCATGAAGCTGTTATTTTGGTCATACAGACAAGATTATTTTTTAAACTATCAACCTATATAGAACACAATGGCCATCTCCAAAATCTGATCTATTTATCTGGGTTCTGTTGAAGCAAACATTGTGAATAGAAATACTCAAATATTAGAAGTCAAGAACGATGACACCCAACTACAATTGCAACATACTGGAGACCAAGATGGGAAAACTGTAAGATCAAGACCAGCTGAGCTGCAGAGTGGGGGGAGGGCAAATGCACGAGTGCTTTCCACCATGTCCAAAACCCTGTGTTTGATCCTGAACTCCATCAATGGTAGGGATAATAGGAAGACAAATTCCTCAGTTTTACTAGAAAAGGGAAAGGCTAATTAACATTCTCAGATGTTTCTTAAAATGCACTTGCAGGGAGCTGGAGAGACAGCTGAGCAGTTAAAGAGTACCAGTGGCTCTTTCAGAAGACCTGGTTCAATTCCCAGTATCCACAAGGTGGTTCACAACCATCTGGAACTCCAGCCTTAGGGGATCCGACACCTTCTCCTGACCTCTGTAGGCACCAAGCACTCAAGTAGTACCAAAACATACTTGGATAAAACACCCATACACATAAAATAAAAATGTTAAATACTTTTTCCTTTGCATCATTTTACAATAAATTAAACTGTAATTGTTGAAGAGAGGAGCATCTGCCCAGGTTCCAGGAGAACAGTGTCTCCACAGCTCCCACTGAACAGGCTGAGATGTTAAGAAACCAAATGTGCAAACACCACACAAGTTCATTGGGAAGAGAAAAAAAAACTTTTCCGTCTTTGATTTCTTTCAGAAAGATAAAATGAAAGGGACAGTAATACATATTTTAAGCCCTGTGAATTCACAATGGGGATTTAGAATAAAGAGGTAAAAAACCTTTGAACTAACAAAGGTCCATCACCATACATGTCTTTTCTCACAAGTGCCTTGTAAAGGGAATGATGCAGGAGAGAGGGACTAGCTGGCTCTGCCACACATTCAGAAATAAGGTGTGGCAGCCAGAGTGGACATCACTGACTCCTCTTGGACCTCTCCTCATCACATACAGCTGTTTTCACTCTGGCACTCTGGGAGAAGATTGGCTCACTGCTCACACATCTGAGTGTCTCTTTGTACTGTCCCAAAGCCTGAAGTCGACAAATCCCATTAAATTGATTAAAGTGGTCCAAGGGACTACCTAGGCTTTCACACTGGCCTTAGATGAAAGACCAGAAAGCCTCCTTCTGAGGGTGCTTCAGTCTGGGATGGGCAAGTCATTTGGATGAGGTGTTGAGTTTTGTGGATTTTTTTGATGGATTGATTTTTATATTTTTTCTGTAATTTTCAAAGAGGTCAACAAAGACACAAAAGCTCTTCTGTCAGAAAAGGAGAAATGGCTTTTATTACAAATGATCTCTAATTATTCCTTTGTTCTAAAAAAGATAGCGGTGACAGCTACAGGAGCCTAAGAAACCAGCAATACGTCCTGATGAGGCATTGGTCAGGGCTCTGGAAAAAGGAGCCTATGTAAGTATGCACCAGTAATGTCCCTAAATTGAACAGGATGCAAGTGACCCTCAGCAGAGCTGAGAATCTAAAGGAAGAAATGGAAGGACTGAAAAAATCAAACACTGGACTTGCAAACTGATGATAGCCCGAGATGGAATCAAAGGGGATCAATGGACCAGCACGGTCTGAGTGTTTATCTCCTCTCGGTGTGAGCACATAGGTGCGTGTCTGTGCCGAGGTCTAAAGTAAGCTTCTAGGGCCATTGCCGGTACCCAGGCTCTTCATGGTTTTTAAAACTTTATTTCTTTTACTTTTTATTATGTTTATGTGTGCATGTGAGCTCAGATGCCTGAGGACTGCAGAGGCCAGAGACATGAGAACTCTCCAGATGGAGTTAGAGTTTGAGACACCCAAAGTGGCTTCTGGAAAGTGAACTTAGGCTCTCTGGAAGAGCATCTCTCCCACCCCATCTCAGGGTCTCTGAGCCTAGAGCTCACTGAATCAGTTAGGATGACTGGTCTGTCTGTCTGTCTGTCTGTCTGCCTACCCAGTTCTAGGATTAAAAGCCTCCATGTGGCTTTTACTTAGGTGTTCTATACTGAACACCTCGTAAATTCACAGCAACTATTTTACAGACTGAGCCATCTCCCCACCCAGTTGTCTGTTTCTTACCATAGGAGGAAAAGGTATTAAACAGTAGCTGCAGCAGGGTTGAGTTCCCTAGATTTGAAAATGGCTTCACTAATCATGGGACCTCGAGAAAAGGAGTTACACAGCCTAAAATGTTCAGTTTTCTTATCCATAACAGCAAGGAAGCATGGCCAAGGCTGTGGCTCCTCGCCTAGCATACAGCAGGGCCTGAGTTCAACCCTCAATACTAAAAGAAACAATAATAACGGTTAGCTAATTAAGAATCTACATCTTTGGGCTATTAGAAAGCAAAACAAAGTCAAGAGAATGCTTAAGTACTTAACATATACAACACTGGGACACACCATAAATGTAGCTCATTTTAATAATTAGCATAATTCTATGTGAATCTCTTCAGGTCCACAAAGCAAGTTTAGAAATAGCATACAGAATCATCCAAGGTGCAAAGTTTTATTCTAAAACACCCAGGCTTCCATTCTGGCCCAATTATTTTCTTTCTGTAGAACTGTAAGTAACTTTCAGAATGTTAACAACCTCATCCATAGAACAAGAGTCAAATGGGACTGGGGGTTTGTGTCCCCAAATATTCCCTTAGAGCAACAATAGGAGTTACTGCAGTCCCAGCCTACTCCACTCTGCCACAAAAATGACTTTACTTTCTTCTCTCCTAGACTCATAGATTCATAGTTAAATTTAAAAAAAAAAAAGAAAAGAAAAGAAAAAGCTCAGTTCCTCACCAGTCCTCAGAGACCAAGACTTTGAAACCATACTTAGTTCCTCCTTGTCTTTTCAGTTTCCATAAGGATCCAAGGCCAAGTCCCCTTGTCACATGTCCATAAATGGAGCTCAGAATTCGACTGTTTTACGTGGTCACTTTTTACCTGTAGTGGTTTTCTTGTAGGTAATACTGTGCATAGCTGGGTTGGCACATTCTAGCAAAAACTGCCACTTTATCAATTTACTCTACTGGAGCTTAGACCATGACTGTGTTTAATCACTCACTGATTTTTCTTTTTCTGTGCACTTTAGTTAAAAAGTCACTAAAGACTTGCAAAGATGTTACTATTTCTACTCTAGATGATGATTATCCATTTATATTTACTCATATTTTTCTTTTCCTTTACTTTTCTTTACATTTATTTGTTATGTGCACTTAGGGTAGGGAATGTCTCAGCGTGTGTGGAGCTCAGAAGACAGACAACCTGCTGGAGTGAGTCCTCTCCTCCCACCATGTGGGTCCTAAGGATCAAACTCACAGCGTCGGACTTGGCAACCCACTGAGCCATTTGCCCAACCCAAGTCACTGAATGTTCAAGAGAAGAGTAGTGTTAACTATATGCACTGTTAATAGCTGCCACTCAATGTCTATGGACCCCCTTTACTGCAATGTCAGGCCCTGGGAAGCCAACCCAAAACTAGTTCTAGGCTTCTCCCTGAACAAGAGCAACAAGAAAAGACCCTCTGCTCCAGAATGATCTAGAGAAACAAACAAAAACCAAAAACCAAGAAACCTGCTTGCAATGGTGTCTTAAAGTGTGACTTAAGTTTGTGAAGTTTTACAGTTGAGTTCATTAAGTTCATTCTTAGGGGAAAAAAATAGTGTTCCCACTGACCCTTGGCCTCTTTTCTCTGAAGATGAAAAAGAATTTCACAAAAGTAATGACCACACAGGGTCCCAGCAGCTCCCAGTCCCTGGAAAAAAAACAGTGCTTCATCAACACAGGCCATTAGCAATCACTCACATAAGCCTGGAATTTTCTTCCCACCTCTATAAGAAGTATCCATTTGTTCTCCCTCTCTCTTCCTCTCTCTGCAAGCTCCTATCATTTCCTCAAGATAAGTTTTCCCTAAAGTAGCAGCTTAGGAAGCACCAGCATTGTGAGGTATGTCTTTGGTATCTAGCCCTTGTCACTGCTATATGTATTTTTCATGGATCCCTTGACCCAAGTAGCACATAGTTTTAGTTTCATTTGGTTTGCTGAGATAGAAAAGAATTACTCATTTCAAACACTGAACTAAACTGAAAGTTAGTAATTAACTAGGGCTCTGGCAAAAATTATATGAAGCAAAGCAACCTAACTCTAAAACCAGAAGGCAAATAAAACAACAAAAAGTGCTAGGAATTGAAACTCTAGCATTATGAAGCCCACTGAGCTAAACATCAATCCATTAAGGCAAGTTCCACAGAGGCAGGAGGAGATTTTTCTCCCAGATTTATCCTTGCCTCACTGTCATGACATCATCAAATAGTACTTCAAAAACAGTCCAAGCCATAACATTCAAGCTAATTTAAGATCTATACAAACACCACTTAATAATTGTATAATTTAAGATTTATACAAATCTCACTTAATATTTATTCATCAGCCTGATGGGTTGTTAGCTCTTGCATGCCCTACTTTCATTCAGATGAGATACCCTACACACCTGAACATCGGTATGACTGGTATAATAACACTGTAATGACTAGTGTAACAACACTGCTGTTTTAGAAGTCACACCAAGACCAGAGCAGCTCTTAGAAAGGAAAAACAGTTAATGGGGTGGCTTACACTTTCAGAGGTTTAGTCCATTATCATGGTGGTGTGCAGGCAGACATGGTGTTGGAGCTGAGAGTCCTCAAATCTTGACTCACAGGTAATAGGAAGTAGGCTGTGTCACTGGGCGTGGCTTGAACACACATGAGGCCTCAAAGCCCACCTCTACAGTGACACACTTCCTCCGATAAGGCCACACTTCCTAACAGTGCCACACCCTTTGGGGGCCATTTTCTTTCAATTCACCACAACTGTTAACTTCTCACCCCTACAAGCAAAGTTAAGAGCATTTTGTCCCCAGATTTTTGAGGGCATAATGGCCAAATGAATGACCACTACTTCTTACCAGAGACACAGCCTATAATCCAGAAGTTTCTACTGGTGTCCATCAAGCCAAATCCAATGCATAGATGAGTTTTACTTGGCATGTTACAGGGGAAAATAGAATCTACTTCTAGGTGGAGATGTGTCTCCTCCCTTAATAGTTAATCCTACCAGCTGGTAGTGGCTCAGACCTCTAATCCCAGCACTCAGCAGGCAGAAGCAGGTGGATCTCTGAGTTCCAGGATGGTGAAGGCTATACAGGGAAACACTGCCTCAAAAAAACAAACAAAAAACAAAAAACAAAAAACAAAAAAAAACAAAAACAAAACCATAGTGGGACAGGTCAGGAACCTGGTTAGAGGGCCACCCCTAAGGGTAAGTTCACTTTTTTATTTTTCCCTCCCGAAATTCCAGGTTCCTAGTTTAGGCCCTGCCAGCCCTCACCAGGTGCAGGACTTTGTGGGTCTTCTCTGCTCCTGTGGATTTCAGTTGCTGGCTAGGGCCTGAGCAGCTTCTAAACCCCCCAGCGCTCTGGCATGCTCTACTCCTTCTCCAAGATCCCCCTTCTGCTGCCATGCGGCTGACCTCTATGCTTGCTATCTCAAAGGCATGGAATCTTTCTTTCCTTCCCCTTGCTCCTCCTCCGAACAGCTTCAAGGGTTACAGTTTGCCTGCCCTTGGGTTTTTTCTTTTGAAACTTGAATAAATTGTCCTTGAGCTTCCATTTGCTTCCAATCTTGAATTCTTTTACTAATGTAAGCAAGAACCCTGAGAGGGGACCTCCACTTTCCTAGGATTACACTGGTACACCCCAAAATTTCCAGTAACACTTCTTGAAAACAAACCGGGTCCTGAACCCTAGACAACATTGTGCCCTCAAAGGGGTGCTTTGTTTGTTATCATGTAACCTGGCTAAGAAGCACAGGTTGACTTCAAATTCTTGATCTGTTTGATTAAGCTTTATAAGTGGCTAAGCTTAAAGGTGTGCACACAGCAGACCTCACACTGAGATTTCAATTTTTGTTTTAGTTTGATTTAAAAAAAAAAAAAAGCTTAAAAAGAAGCTGTCATTACAAAGGGAAAAAAGTTACTAAGTCTTAAAATTAGTAATTAATTTGGACTCTGACAAATTTTTGAAACAACTTAGACAAACCAAGAAATGTCACTTTTATAATGCACAAGCCCAGCTTCTCTCCAAACAAATTATACATCAGAAGTACAGCTCACATCCAACCCACTCTGCTTTACCACGCCAGTCTGATGGTTTGCTGAGCCAGACCTCTATCCACCAAGGGGAAAGCATGTCTTGTTTTGACCTGGACCAATGTGTTGCTGTGGGTGTAGTACTGATTGCGCTCAGGCCTTGGGCACACAGACAGAAGTCACTTGTACAATTCAGACCAATCAGGTGAGTGTGCACTTATATGCTCCCTAACTTTGCTCTTTCTTCAGTGTCTTATGAGACCTGCATATCTTTGTGAACAGCTGAACTTACAGGGTTTTTTGGGGGAGGGGGATTCAACATCAAAAGGAAATAATGGGGTTGGGGAGCCTTTAACCCCATCACTCCAGGAGGTTGAGACAGGTGTATCTCTGTGAGTTTGAGGCCAGACTAGACTACAGAGCAAGTTCCAGGACAGCCTCCAGCGCTATTATAATAATAATAATAACAATAATAATAATAATACTGATTTACTCAATAAAATATGTAAATTTTAATTCACTCCACTATCAGAAGGACCTGAGTAGTTGTCTCATTGAGAAAGCCAGTGTATTAATTTGATCCTCTATAGTTAATGGTATAAATTAAATAATGGCAGTAGCACAATGCTTGCTATGTGCACAGTACTGAAAAACTGTAATGTCTTATCCGTTCCCGAACTGACCAAGTCTCTCTGACTCAGAAGCAGAAACGTGGTCAGTTATTTCTGGAATCCTCAATGTTTGTTCAAATTTGGTGGAATAAAAGTGGCATTAAGGCAGTTAGGTCTGTCTCTTATTTGTCTCTGTTCAACCATGGCATATAGTAGGAACTTTAAACAGTAAAATTATGAATGAATAAAATTTCTTTCTAGACTTCTCTAAGAATGTGGATAAAAGAAAATAATTCCTTTTGTGTATCTGGTGTAGGAGTCTCTACCCCCAAAACACACACACACACACACACACACACACACACACACACACACACACACACACATCGGGGAAAGCACTTGAAATGGGAATCTGTACTAGAGACAGTGGGAAGATGCTTATGAGTGGTGTGAACACGATGGAGCCTTAACCTTCCGTTGACATGGATGTCCTGGGCAATTAAGCTGCAGAATATCATAATGAATTGGCTCCAGAAGCAGAGGGAGCCGAGTCGCCCTCATCACCAGGAGACACATTAAAAATCTGTGAATAGAAAGCTGGCTGAGGACATGTGTCTGGAACCCTTATGCGAAAGAGCTGTGAACTCATTTTGCAAGTGGCCCCTGGGAGTAGCAAACCACTGAAAGACTTAGTTAAAGGTAGAAAGTTCTGGAAGCTAGAGATGATACCTCACAGGTAGTCAATATAAGAATGAACTAATAACAGTGTTCGGTGATCCTCCCAAAAAAGAAAAGGGAGAAGGATGTGGAAAACAAGAGGCATTTGGAGGCAGCAGAGAAGACAGGGAAGGGTAATGGAGGACTGTCATCAGAGAGCATTATGTTTATATTATGTATGTTTATATAATGTATAAGTAAATTTCTCATACTTACAAAATTGAAAAAATAGATTTTGAAAAATAATAATTAAACATCTGTCATATCCAACTTACTTGAGTCTTCATGATGTTTTCTCGATGAGGGAAACAAATCAGAAAGAACTCAGTAATTAGCAAAAAATTACGTTTTTGATCACTAAGAGGCCCTATGGTAGCCACCTCGAATCTAAGATGTAAAGGTGTAAGAAAGGTTGTTTGTACGGTGACTCATCAGGCTCGTTCACCCTCTCAGTAAATGCCCTCTGAAATATTCATGGCTGGTACAGTGTGCCCTTGTGATGGGTGATTCTCATTTTTTTTATATTAGGACAACTGGGGGATCCATGCTAACTCTTTCTGTGTAACGTGTCTCCGAGGCATGCTCATTGAGGCATACAACCAGAATGTGTCAGTTTGGAGATGAAAATAATTCTCCCATCTCCAGCAAGGCATTTTACACAAAAACTACAGCTTCTTTCAATATATGGCCTGCTTATATACCCAGGGGAAATAGCTTCATGTTGTAATAAATACATTATTGCTCAGATCAAGTTTGATCTACGCACTTTTTTAAAGATAATGATATTTTTTGTTTTCAGCTGTTGAAAACCCTGGGAATTTGTGATCAGATATTCCCTAATATGGGGAGCCCCAGCAACTTCACTTTAATTGCATTGATGTTATGCTGTTGAAAGAAAAAAAAATGTATCAGATTCTGCTACTTCGATAAATAAAATCCTTGTTTTTAAATTTAAAAAGGAAGAGAGAGACTTTCCATTTGCGATTGACTACTGCTACTTGAGTAGGTGCCTGTAAAGGGCCAGGTGGTGTTTATGCAGATGAATGATCACGTTACAATGTGTTCTTCCTTTTGGATAAAACATTAGTGTATCAGATGTGACAAATCAGATGTTCATCTTCCGCACTTCTGCATTATTTTACATTGAGAATTAGATGGTGTGCTGGCTTAGCTTTTTGACTTTTTTTTTTCCTGGAAACTAAGTTTATAAATAAAGTTCCCCCTACACTCTGCATAATCATAGTCTCACAGACTAGCTAACTGGCTAGGCTACAAGATAATTATAACTACACATGTCTTGTATTGTATAAGAGACAGAGACAGAGAGAGAGAGTACTGTGAGGTAACCAAAGGCACACTATTCATGTGCAGTAACAGCATTTAACATACTATCCTTTCCTACCCTGGGTGTCAAGGGAAAGCACAAACTCCCTATAAGCATCTTCAAATGAAGCACCTCAGGCTCTAGTGTCCAATCAGGGAATCGGCATTTGCCAAACTCTGAAATGCAAGGCTCAAAGACAATTATTATTTCTTCAAATCCAATGGCATGTCTCGTGTATGTAAAAATGTTACAAATCAAACTTTAAAAGATCCCTCCAATAATGTTAAGTACCCAGATAACATTCCCACCTACAGGACCTGCTAGAATCATGGCTCCAGTTAGCATGACCACACATTCGGCCTACTCACATTCCCACCATCTCCTCTCCACAGTCCCAGGATGCCAGTCCAAGGAGACAGAGGCTCCCAGATTTCCAGCAAGAACTACTGAAAACAGATTTCTATGGACAACATCTTTACGTCATGTGTTCTGAATTGGGCTTGTCATTGTTGACATATTAATAGGGGAGAGCATGTGACAAGCTGTGGGGTTTCAGAAAGTTTTATCAATATTTGAAGTCAACAAATCCATTGCACAAATATTCACACTGAGTTTCCTTCTTCTGCAGATCAACATATGACCTTTTCCCACAGACAGAAGAGGTATAAGGCTGTGAAAAGACTGTAAACATTCTGGATAAAGTTTTCAGCCCTCTGAGGTGGTGTGATAGTTTAAAAGAAAATGGTCCCTAGAGGGAGTGGCCTTGTTGGAGAAAGTGTATCACTGTGGGGTTGGGCTTTTGAGGTCTCTTTTGCTCAAGCTTCCCTCCTTGTGACAGTCAGTCGACTTCCTGTTGCCTATAAGATATAGCACCACATCTGCCTGCACACCTCCATGCTCCCCACCATGATGATAATAGACTGAACCTCTGAAACCGTAAGCTAACCCCCTCAACTAAATGTTTTCTTCATAAGAGTTGCTGTGGTCATTGTGTCTCTTCACAGCAATAGAAAACCCTAAGACAGGTGGTGATGTGCACAACAGCTAATCTTGATTGTTAACTTGACTGGAACTGGAAACAATCCAAGGTCAGGCCACCAGATTCAAAAAGAAGGATTCTTTTTGATCAGAGTATTTAAAGTGGGAAGACCCACTCTAATTGTAGACAAAATCTTCTGGTGGCATCCCAGACAGAGAGAGAGAAGTCTCTGCTTACTGCTTCTTTGCCTTCTATCTGAAGGTTAAGTCCCTCAACTCTGTTGCTGTCACTGCTGACTTCCTTGCTGACAGGGGGGTCCAGCTTCAGGTTCCAAACTGCATCAAAAAGTAATGGCTCACCAGCAATCCTATGCAAACCAAAGTGTGAAAAGTGCCTGTGGTGTTTGAGTAAGAATGGCCTCCACAGGCCCGTATATTTGAATGCTTGAGTAGTGGCATTAGGGCATATGGACTTATTGGAGTAGGTGTGGCCTTACTGGATGAAGTGTGTCACTGGATGTCTTAGTTAGAATTTCTATTGCTGTGAAGAGACACGATAGCCATGAAAAGTCTCATAAAGGCAAACATTTAATTGGCACTGACTTACAGACTTAGTCCATTGTAGTCATAGCAAGGAGCATGGCAGCATGCAGTTAGACACGGTGAAGGAAAGGAGCTGAGAGTTCCACATCTAGATCAGTAGAAAGCAGGATGTGAATGTCACCCTAGACTGCTTTGAGTATTTGAGAGCTTAAAACCTGCCCCCTAGTGACACACTTCCTCCAACAAAGCCACACCTACTCCAAAGCCACACCTCCTAACAGTGCCACTCCCTATTGGCATATGGAGACCATTTTTATTCAAACCACCACACCAGGGGTAGGGTTTGAGGTTTCAGAACTTCAAGCCAGGCTCAGAGACTCTCTTTCTACCAATCCTAACGTAGAATTCTCAGCTCCTTCTCCAGCACCATGTCTGCCCATGTGCTGCCATGATTCCTGCCATTAGTATTAAGAACTAAATCTCTGAACCTGTATACTAGCTCCAATTAAACATTTTCGTTTACATGAGTTGTTGTGGTCATGGTGTCCCTTCACAGCAATAGAAACCCTAACTAAGACACCACCAAAGTCCAACTTGGTGAATCAATGAGTTTTGAGTTATTTATAAGAACATGAGTGAGAGGTCATTTACAGGAGTAAAAATGACTCAAAGACAGCTGCATCGCCAAAGCCCACCCCAGCTTAAGTGACAGCTCACAAAACTGGGGACCAGGAGTACACTGCACAGCCTGCAGACAACTCAGCAGGTTGGAGAGTGCCTTCCCATGTGCCTCAGTTGGTCTAATCCTCTTCCAGGCAGCTCTACTGGCTTCTGCTTTTTCCAGGCTATTGGTCTGGTCTCAGAGTCTTCTTTGCAGCTTGATTCATCTGAGAGTGATGCCCAGCCTTTTTCATTGCTTACTCTGAGACGGAGGGGCCTAGTGAGTCTGGCCAATTTCAGGGACTTCCTGAAACTGTTGTGAGTTGTTGTAGGGTGCTTGTGGCACTAACATGAGGATCTAAACCCAGAACCCAGGTTTTAAAAAGGCAAATGTAAGCCTGTGTGTTCCCATCTCTGTGAAGACAGAGAAAAGAGACATCCTGAGGCCTTCTAGTGAGGCAGCATAGCAAAGTCAGCAAGACTCAGGTTCTGTGAGAGGTCCTGCCTCCGAAAACAAGATGGAGAGAGGTGGAGGAGATAGCCAATGATGACCTCTGGCTTTTACATGCACCATCACACACATGTGCACACCCACAAACATATACATATAAGAGGAGGAAGGGAAATGATTCTGACCACAAAACCCATGTTGGAGTTGTTGGAGTCTTCATTCAGGCATTTGTCCATACCCGTCTGGGGTCCCTGGAAGATATTTGCAATTTTCTTTTGAAAAAAAGATCCTGTGTTCTATCTAATTGGCTTTTTGTGGAGAGTGTTACTGTGTTAGTACTTGTGTTTAGAGGACTCACTCATATAGCCTTGGTTATTAATGATGTATGTTTGTTTAGGCATCTGGAGTTGGGTAGTTTACAGTGGGTTTTGGTATGGACAACTGTATCATCTTTGTTGAGTGGGTGCTTGGATCTTTGAAGGTACCCCAACTTGTCAGGTTGATATTTGAGTTATCTTGGGATCACTCAATGTTGATGTGTGAATAGAGTATCTGATGTGGCCCTAGTTTGTCTGTGGCTAGGTCTGGCTTCTGGACACAGGAGTAAACCTTCTATAGAGTTAGCAGGTTCTTGCTCAAGCTCCTCAGGAGTCTGTAGAAAGCTCGCATCATCTTATAGGGAGTACTTAGGTGGCAGGAACCAGAGTGGCAGAGAGAATGGGCAATGCTACCTGGGAGAGGTACACAGAGCTCCACATGGCTGGAGTCATGGCTGGGGTGGGGTCAGAGTCCGCACTCTGGACTACAGGATTAAATGTTACAAGATCAGAAGAGATACTAGCTGACTAAGCCATAGTGTCTATTTCTCTCTCCACATCTCCAATCGGTCACTTAGCCATCCGCAAAGCCCTCCTCCTTCCTTCCAGAATGGCCTGACAAAGCTGCTGCAAACTCAGTGTCAGGGTGACTATTTGTCCCTTCTAGAGAAGGTAAGAAGGAAGACAGAATAGATTAGTGTAGCTAGTTGTTTTCTGCTAGCTCTGTCTTAATGATTAACCCATTTCTACTATTCTAAGTATTTCCACATGGCTTATCTTACTGGCCACAGTGGCTGGCTGGCATCCTACCTCTTCGGGCTCTCCTTGTTGACTCCTCCTAACTAGGAGGAGTCCTTGTCTCCTAGCCCCACCTATCTTACTTTCCCATTGGCCACAGTTCTTTATTTATTAACCAGTATATTGGTATTACAGCTTACATTGTTATATATTCTTATCTGTGATAACCTATGTACTGTAAAAATTGTATATTATATTTTGTCATATGTGTGAAATCTTTCCATTTATGTTTTATGCACATTATTCTTGCCATATTCTGTGTATGTATACTTTTGCTTGTGTTCAAGACATTTTGTATATTGATACAATTTGGGATATTTATCTTGCTGCCCTTTAGAGCTCTACCTCTTGTCTAGACATTTCTACTCTACCTCTACTTTAGGAATTTACATATATATATATATATATATATATATATAGTTATATTGTTTAGGTATTTATCCTTGCTTTACTCAAGGAAGTTTTAATCAGGTTTTTTAGCTAAGTTCCTGAGTATTACAGATTATCCTCACCCATGTTTACTTTACCTATGAGATTAGTCAGATATTGATGCTTAATCTCCAATCACTTCATAGACCTGCAGAACATGGCATTTAAATGTTTTAATATTAGTACTCTGTTGACATGAGACACTGTTGCTCCTGACAGCATTGTGCACTTTCCCAAAAGTATGTTGGACACTGTTGTTGCTCCTTCTAGAGTTCATCCTCGCTTCGGCTAATGGCCTCTTGGGCAAGAAACTACCCCCATCCTGACCACTGATTTGGACATGTGGTCCTATGTGCTTGCAGGAAACAAACAGAAGACTGCTGAACCTTGCCAAGTCAGGGTAAGACAGCCTTTCTACCTCCCTGCTTTTGTTATGGTCTGTCAAGTACTCTTGGCCTTAGCCAAAACTGGCTGTACCAATGTTGCTGTGAGACCTTGGGTGACTGTCCAGGTAGCTTCCTGTTTCTGTCTTCACTGCACCTTTTGGAAGTTGCCCATCCGCACTTCCTGTCTGCCCTAGTATCGTTATTTTCCTTCTCAGGTCTTGATGAGGTTGTAGATTAAACTATCACAACTATTATTCTCTCTTCCTAGTTAAATATATTAGGTACTAGACTTGAGCTTTCCATCTTAGGATAACTCTATTGTAAACTCAGTTATGCCTTCACCCTAGGACTAGATATGTAGGTCATTTTGTTCTCGATTTTCCTTTTCTTAGAGCACACTTGTTATTCACTGTTTTGTATATAGTGTTGTATCAAGCCCAAATCTTTTCTTTAGATTAAAAGGGGAATTGTAGTGAGACATTCACCTTGTCCGCACCTGTGGCTTAGATCATGCCCATTGGGGATGGAGACAGGGCAGGACCTGACCTGGGGGAAAAGGCTGAGGAGGAGGATGGAGACTCTCTCTGGCTGGTGGATGCTGGAAGGATAAGATCGTGTGGAACCCACCACGTTCATCTGCCTATGTTGTGAGTTATTTCTCCCAGAATAAACATCTATTTGGCCTAATTGTTTATCCTGATCCTTATTTAACCGCAATAGATTAGACATGTGACCTGAGCCCCCCCCTTCTTTATACCAATAGCTATAGGATGGCAATCATGTGTGGGGCACACTGTAAGTAATTGACCCTTGTTCACAATTTAAGTTACATAATTTATAAAAGAATTCATAAAGAAACCAGGTGTGGTAGCACACTCCTTTAGTCCCAGCATTTGTGAAGCAGAGGCAGGTGGATCTCTGTGAGTTCAAGGCCAGCCTGGTCTACAAAGTGAGTGCCATGACAGCCAAAGCTATATAGAGAGACCCTGTCTTGAAAAACAGAACAAATCAAACAAAAAAAAGAATTCATAAATGAAGTTGAGTGATAACGATACAATCTGCCAGGAATCGGGCAGGAAACAAGGCCAGGAGCCAAGCCTCAGCTATTCTCAGCTCCTACCCTCTCCCCAAGTAGCAGCTCCAACTGGGGACCAAATGCTTAACACAAAAGCCTGCAAGGAACATTTCATATGCGAACTGTAACAGCAGGCAAGGTCTATGCACTTCCTCTGCTCAGATTTCACAAGGCTGTTGCAAGCCAGGTGCCAAGCATTCTGTCTGTCTTTCTAGAATGGGGGGATGGGGACAGGATGGATGGTAAGATGCCATGAAGTTTCTTCAAGATGACATGGCTGTCTCGATTTTTCTAGAAGTCCCAGCAATCTATGAAACATCTAAGAGTTATCTAGCTCTGGAGTAAGAAGGCTGGAGCATGACCTTTCTGTGCCTCTCACCCTCTGGTATCAAGGTTGCCCTAAAAGGATATCAATTTCCACATTCTTTAAGCATCTGCAGAGAAGTAGGAAACCCATGGCCCCAGCTGGCTACTAAAGTAGTGTGGGTACTAGATTGTGGGGAGCAGAAGCAGCACTGAGTGAATGTGTGTTGTTGACATGAAGGACCCCAACACCTTAGACCCCTGGGGATGGCAAAGCCTTCCCTCGGTTAAGCTGAGGGAGTGGGAAAGCTTTCTTCAAGTCCAAGTACCAAGGTTGATGGATTAGTGACCAGTGTGTGCAAAAACCAGCAACTACAGCTTTTTCCTGCAAGCTGAGATGGTTCCCCTGAAAGACCTCGATTGAGGCTGGCTAACTCCTCCAGCCTGCATGTGCCGCTGCTTTGTAGATACCCTCAGTCAGAATGACCCTGGTGACCCTGGTAATAGCTTTTCTGTGTACATGTTTTTATGTCTGTCTTTTCCTACTTCCCTAATCACACCAGTCAGGTCTCCAAGACCAAGCCATGCAGGTCCTGGAGCTATGTGAGAATCAACATGGTCAAAAATAGAAAAGGGACATCAAGAAAAGGTGGTGTGGCACTGGCATCACACTGCACCAACTTTTTGTGAAATTTTTTTAAAATATCAAACTGTCAATTACATCACTTTGTTGCTTCAGAATAGTCTAGGAACGTAATTTAATGAAATATGCACCCTCTGGGTTTGGCAATATGGTAGGCTGAGTCATTACAGGCCCTCTCTCTCATGCAAGACATACAAGTACCATAACTTAATGCCAAGTAAAGGAACAATAATATAACAACAACAAAGTTCAAGTAAGGAAGACACTAAAAGCCCACCTTTAAATCTGCTTATGCTGCCTTGCACTCCATCTGAGTACACATGGAACTCACTAGAGACAGCACAGCAAAGCTATGAGAATTTCTCCACAGTAGATACCAGAATCAGAAGGTGCCCAGGCTCTGAAAACCAAAACAACACTAAAAAGTCTTCTAAAACTATGCTAACTTTGGAACTGAGCCAGAAGGGAGGAAGAGAAAGAGACACGGAGCAGAGAAAGAAGGCAAACTATCAATATCAGTAATGAAAAGGATGCCATCACAGTAAAACTTCCAGACTATATAAAAAGACCATGAGGAAATACTACAAAACAAATCCATTGCATATAAATTTGATGAATGAAATGGAGGAATTCATCAGAAGATACTAAGTATCAAAATGTAACCAAAAGAGATCTGTAGATGAACCATCCTATTGGGCAGCTAAAGTCTACTAAACAAGTAAAACAGCTGAAAGTTTTCTAGTAAAACAAATTCCCAAACCAGGTGATGGGCTTAAAAAAGTTTTATTGTTTGAAAATTTCTTACATGTATACCATTTATTTTTATCATAGTCACCCTCTTCCGCCTCTGCAGTGCCTCCCAGAAAGTCCCTCCCAGTTTCATGTCCTTTTTTCATGGCCACTTAGTCCATGTTCATGGACTGTCTATGTGTTCATCAGTGTAGGGCATATCCAGCAAGCATGGGCAGCTCCCAGAGGCAATTGTCCTAAAGAAAACTGATGCTCCCCATCCTCAGCAATCAGTTGTCAAAGCTCTTGAATTTTGATTGGCTCAATCTTGTGCAGGTCTTGTTCCGACAACCAAAGCTGCCACTGAGTTCATGAGTACTAATAAAAATAACAAAAACTTATTTCTGATCAATTTATAACATCAGACAGACAGTGATACAAGAAAGCTACTGACCAAACTCCCTCATGATCATAGATTTTAACATACTCAATAAAACATTCACAAATCAAACTTGGCTATATATGAAATGACACTTCACAACACATGGGTCCATAGGATTTGGCTCAAAAAATAAAAGGTGTTTTCCCATGTAGAAAACAATCAGTGCAACCTATTGTATTGCAAACCAAACAAAAAAGTAACATGGTTTACCAAATGATGCAGAAACAGAATGGAATCCATTTATGACTGTTTTTAATTAAAGGAAGAAACCTCTCAGCAAAATAAAAATAAAAAACCCTTTTCTCTAGTGTGATGAGAGGTACATAAAGGGCATCCAGATATGATGGCACATGCCTGTAGTCCCTTGTACAAGAGGTTGTGGCAAGAGGGATTGAGAGTTTGAACACCCACAGGCAAACAATATGATGAGACAATCACAGATCAGCTGGCACTTGCACTGCTGATGGAGTGGAGAAATTGTACAGCAGGCAAAGCCCTTGCTGCACAGACACAGTGACCCACGTTCATAGTCACATGAGAAGACAGCCATGGTAGGGTGTTGCCTTTAACCTCAGCACTGGGAAGATAGGCAGGCAGACGCTGGAAGCACTCTAGTCCAGCCTTCTGGTCAAACTGGTGAGCTCCAGGGTCATTTAAATAAGGACAATGATGGAGGACATCAGACATTGACTTTTGGCATGCACAGCTATGCATTCACGTACAAACATCACACCTGTACACCAAAGAAGAGAAAAGGAGGGAGGGAGGGAGGGAGGGAAGGAAGGATGGGGGAGGGAGCGAAGGAAGGAGGGAAAGAGGGAGGGAGGGTCAGAGAGAGAAGAATGGAGGGAGGGAGAGAGGGAGGGAAAGAGGGAAGGAGTGATGGAGGGAAGGAAGGAAGGAGGGAGGGAGGAAGGTAAGGGATGGAAAGAAATATGGAATGGGCTCTTGGGCTCTTTTCTTTTTCTTTTTTTTTTCTTTTCTTTTTTTTTTTTTTTTTTTTGTGACAGGGTCTCTCTATGCACTCATGGTTGTCCTGGAACTGGATATATAGACCACCCTGGCCTCACAGAGCTCTGCCTGCATCTGCCTCCTGAGTGCTGGTATTAAAGGCATGTGTCAGCATGCAATTTCTTATAAAACTGAAAGCCTCCTGACCATAGGGCTCAGCTGTCCTGTGTCTAGGTATTCATCCTAGAGAAAAGAAAACATGCATTCACAGAAATATCTTCACACGAATGTTTATGAAGTCTGATTGTCAAGCATGGGACTCAGTAGAGGAAAAGCTGTCTTGCCCAAGGTTACACCTGCTTCCTGAAGAAAGCTCATCTAGTGTGACTGTCCCAGGGAACCCCAGGTCCTGGTCTCTGCTTCAAAATAAACAATTTGATGTGGGCGCTTCGATACCACCAGACCAGTTAAATCATCTGTTGTGACTGAAGCACAGCTCCTCTTTCCAGGGCCAGATCTACTCCCCTCACCCTGAGTTCCTGCTTGAGGAGATACTGTACACACTCACATGAGCTGATGCCTGTGGCTCAGTGGGTCCACTGAAGGTAGATGTTCCCTAAAACATTGTATAGAAAATTATCAAAATATAAAAATTCTGCCCCACCAAAGCCTAAATGTCCAATAGTAAGGGTCAGATTAGCAAAACTTCTGTGTTTTCAGAGCAGATTAAATGCCAAAACACATAGAAGAGACTCCCAAAAAGAATTTCTTCTTAAACTTTTTGTTCAGTTCTTATTTTCAATGCTTTCCCACTGAGAATAAGATATGAAGCCAAGGAGGCTGGTGACAACTCAGAGAAAGAACATTAAAGAGCATGAGTAAGGCATCTGAAGAACTGGACGATGAACAAATTGAAATGCTTTAGTGGAATTGTTTTTCTGGAGCATGACTTAGACTATGGAAGCCTGAGGGGGAGAATGAAAAGTCTTGGATAAAGACTAAGGCTGCAGGAAAGACTAGTTAAGAGGGATGGTTCAGCAGAGTCAGCCAGGGGCTGTTCCAAAAGCCACCATTTGCTCCTAGGAATGGGCGATGTCTGTGGTGTTCCTAAGCTTAATGTTCAAAACACAAGGCAATGTCACCAGATGAGGCCTGGATTAAACAAACAAACAAACAAACAAACAAAAATATCTGGGTCTACCGAAACCCATTAAATGGCTGCAGTCAGAGCATGCTCACACCTATGTGTCTTACAAGGAAAAACAAACAAAAAACAGAAGCTCACCCTTGCTTACAGTGTGTTTCCTGTCCTGTGTACAAAAATAAATAAGTAAATCTATGAAAGAAAACAGGTGATGTTTTAAACGATAGATTGATGCCTCCAGTTAACAACTGATAAATGCTCAGGGCTTAAGAGAATTAGGAAAAAGCAAAGATGGAATTTGGGTGATTCCAGGCAGAATATGGCTGGAATGAAGTAAAGAACAGTGGATAAATGTTGCCTAAAAGAAGTGTGCTTTACATGTTAAATTTAAAGGTGGTGGCACCATGATTCTGAGGGAAGGAATATGAAGATGTAACGGACAAAAGCATTAACACTCTGTAGAGTTCTAAGGAACATATGAGAAGACTGCTTGAGATGAATGTTTACTGAAACATTTGCTAAGATGCAACCCTTCAAAATATGCATTAGAAGGCTGGGCATGGGGCTGGAGAGATGGTTCAGCAGTCAAGAGCATCAGAGACAAAAGTCCTAATCACTCTGCAGAGCAATCCAGAGCAGCATGTGTGCTTCTGTGACTCTTGCCCTCCATGCAGAAAGGGCCAGGTGGATCTCACTCCTGCAGTAGGTTTGTGGTACAGCAGAGGAACATGTCACACAGTCCACATCCTTTATAATGGGCATCAGTAGACTGGGATGACTATTGCTCCATAGGAATACACTGTGACTCCACCCCTGATCCTTAGAAAGGTTATCCAGAACAGACTGTATTTCAAAATTCAAGAGCCTGCTGAAGCATGATCTCCAAAAAAGTGGAGGGTAGAGTCATAACAGAGAGGAGACCAAATGGAGATGAGGAACAATATAGCTTTTCTACAGAAAAGGCTGCAAAAAGGCATATCATGACCTGAAGGTCTGGACATTTGAAATGGTGGCACAAAGAAACCATGCAGGTAGAAGACAAGAGGGTAGATACTGACAGGCTTCTGGTTTGGGAAGTTTTGTAGATGGTGGAGGTGACTGAATAGTCTCAGACTGCCCAGGACCTTCTCTGTTGTTTGTAGTGAAAGGCCAGCATCTTTGGTAGCTCCCCATCCTAAGCAATATGTCCATTTGAGCACTGAATAATACCAGGAAGAGTCATTGATTTAGTGGGTATGGGAGAGGAAACATACCTGCTGTGGGCAGAATTCAAGACAACCGTGGGGTCTGCAAGAGAAATTACTTTGAGCCTGATTGAGAGCCCAGACCTGGATGTGGAATGCCACAGCCACCCAGTAAGAACGGGTGCTGTGGAGGTGGCAACCGTCTCCAGGGGAGCCTATTCAAACTCCAAAGAGAAGAGGTTGAGAATCAAACTAAGGGTAAAGAATAATAATAATCAGAAAGTGGGGAGAGCACACACAGAGAAAAAAGGAGGCCATCGAGAAAGGCAAAGCAGGCATCCGGAAAAGTGGAAGGAGGAAATAGTGGTTGTCCAGAAGCCAAAGAGTAGACATTTTCAGAAGTCCAGAGGAAAGGTGAAAATGTCAAATGCCTCAGAGAGGAGCCCATGGGATCCAGAAATTGGGTCTATTTCCTGTGGTGATGGCAGACGGGTGGTTTTAAAAATCAGTGCTTGGGCTGTAAAGGAAGCTGGGGGCCCACTCACAGTTAAGAGAGAAGTTCATGGCTGGCAGAAACCTGCCCACCTGACCCCCTGAGCTGAGGCAGAAGGACAGTGATTCATCATGTCCAATCTAGTCTTGACTTGCAGGCGCCCGAGACTATTCAACCTTCACTGACAGCTTTATTTTTAAAATCAACTACCATTATTTTCAAGAAAAATAAATATGTGCCAACTAGCTTACACACTTGCTCTCATCTAATCTACACTGTAGCCTAAAAAAAGCAAAACAAAACAAAAAGAACCTCTGCAAAGATATTACCTTATCCCCCTTCAATTTCTCTCGTTTCTAAAAAATGTATAATGGCAAAAACCAGTGTTTGTCAAGACACTTTATTTCTATATTTTCCTGGCCTGTGAGGTTGTTCAGTTTCTTTAGAACATTAGTCTCCACTGCCTGCTTTGGTGCCCAGAAATCAAACGAGGGTACCTTGAATTGTGTTACTCTTTTCTGGGGCATAATAACCCCCAGTGACTGCATTCCAGCTTTCCAGGTAAGGAAAGGAACACCCCATTCTTCATAAAAGAAAGGATCAGGCCTTCAGATATCTGTAGATCTGGGATGTCATCCTTGCAGCATCTGCAAAGCAACTGTCAGCTCATTGTTTTGGGCAGTAACTTTTGCTGCCTACTAAGTGACAGGACCTGTATGTCAGAAAGCAAAGTCATATTCTTCTCTCCCCCATAGCTCATAACAGACTTCAGGCACCAGAGGTGTTTGTTATTATTTAATTACTGACTCCAGGTACTCAGAAACAAGACAATAAATGGAGTATGCATGTGCCCTCTCCATAATGGTCCCCATTGTGTTCCTGGCTGGAAGACCACTATTGACAAAGTCCCTCTCTCCAAATCATTTCATTGCCCATCAGATTAGTTTATACATTGGAGAAATGAACAGGCACAAAAACAAAATGCCCCAAACTGAACTTATGTCACCACAAGAACCTTATTATAAAAAATGGTTATACACTATATTTTCACAGTTATATAAGCTTCTGTATTCCGTGTCCCTGTGAGATTGATAGGAGCAGTCATGCTGTATCCCCGGTAAACAAATGGGCCACTAACAAAACAGTCAGCCCCTCTCCTTTCCTCTCTCCCTCCCTCCCTCCCTCCCTCCCTCCCTCCCTCCCTCCCTCCCTCTCTCTCTCTCTCTCTCTCTCTCTCTCTCTGTATTACTCATATGGAAAACAAAATCCAGAGTTATCAATTCTCCTGCAAGACATGCAGGTCTAGGCTTGCACAGCTATGATTTCTGCTAACTGGCCGCCGCCTAGTATTTTCACACCTTTCTTTGTACTAAATGGTTAGAACCAATCACTCTTACCAGAAGCTGTCAGAGACATCTTCATTTAAAATTCACAATTAAGACATACACCAATATGATTAAAATTTAAAATATTATTTTCCTTCCACGAATTTTGGTAAACTCTTACAAAAGGATGTCATCCATCTGCCCTTTGTACAATTCCATACATATAAAAGCCTGTTATGATCACTGATTTTTTTTTCATTTGTCATATGTAACCAGCACACTTCCGATCTGGACAACTCTTTGGATAATTAACTAGATATTTGGTCAGTATTTTAGATTGCTCATCTAACTTGGCAAAAGCTATTTGCTGAAGAAAACTTTGGGGCGGGGGAGAAAAACACAGGGCTTCACTAATAAATAGTTCTCAGAAATACCAGCTCCCAATTTGCTGCTTGTACACAATGGGCCAGTTAGAACTTGTATAGTGATCCAATTTGCCACAGCTCTTGTTTGTAGTCTTTGTGCAACCGCTGTGTGAGCACAGTGGGGGCTGCTCCAGTGTATCCCCTGAGTCAATCAGTAGGCTTTTGTTTCCTGCTGGTCAAAAATATCAGGTGGCTTCAAGAGTCTAATTATCAATGAAATATTAAATTCTATACAGAAATGTAGCCACAAGCACCCATCTCCTCACCCTACCTGTGCCCTTACCACCCCAGACATGTGATAGAGTATCAGCTTATTCCTTATGATTTCAAAGAGACAGCAAGGAAAAAAAGATACTGACCTAGGGAAGCGTGCAGAAGAATCAATTTTTACTTACATACCTTTCTCTTTTCTTAGTGGAGGAACACAGAAATTGCCATGAATGTTCTGGAAATTAGCAAACAGTGGGAGTTTCCTCTAAAAATTATTAGGCCAACATTGCTTCAGACAAAAGCCTGGCCACAGTGTCCATCTAAATTCAACAGACAACGAAGTAAAAGAACTTACGTGGGATTGCCAATCATTTTAGTCTGCTTGATAACAAACATCCCCCTTTTCTAGTGCAGGGCAAGCATTCTCAATGATCATGGGTGTGGATTCTGTGTTGATGAAGTTAGTGCAGATAGTAGAGACATGAGGTTGGAAATGCTAACACTTAATTCAAGCTCTCAGAATAAATACAGACTCCCTGCTTCATATTCTAAATCACAAAATAGAATTTGATGCCATCTCAGCTTTGCTGTCCTGAGCACTGAAGCTAGTTCCCATACATGTTTTCTATCAACTCTTGTCATCTAAAATAACAAACAATAAAAAATACAAAAACATGCTTCATTAATAGACAACATAAATTTATGTTGGGAGCAAAAACTGTCTCAAATAATTCACTCTTAGCAACCTTTTCTATGAGATACCCACCCTTCACAAAAACAAAACAAAACAAAAAGTTAAAGGGGAAAAAATGAAGGAAAATTTCCCCAGGTGTTGAAATCCTCCAGATACATACAGTTCAATGAAACATTAGGGTGTTGTTTGTTTTTCTTTATTTGTGGGGGAGAGTTCTCATGCCATAGCATACATGTGAGGATGTGAGGTGAGGGCTATCATGACAGCCCCTTCTCTCCTACTTACTACTGAATACTGTCTTAGGACAGTATTCAGTTTTGTATCAAGCACCCTTACCCACTGAGCCATCTCACCAGTGTAGTTCTTTCTCGACGGGCCACCAGCCTACAAATACTGACACCGAGACTCATTATTGATTATGAAAGCTGGGCTGTTAGCTTAGGTTTGTCCCACTAGCTCTTATAACTTAAATTAACCTATTTGTATTAATCTGTGTTCTTCCACGTGGCTCAGTTACCTGTACTCTGTGCTGTTCATCTGAACTATTCAGTGTCTCCTTGGCATAATCTGGATACCTAGATTCCTCCTACTCTTCCTCTCTCTCCCTGGAAGTCCCCTTCTGCCTAGCTATCCAGCATTTAGCTCTTTATTACACCAATCACGGCAGCATATCTTCACACACACAGTGTACAAATATTCCACAACACACCAACCCCAAACACTGTTTTGAATTTCATCATAAGTGGATTAACAAATACTACTGCAGAGTAACATGTTCCTCCAAATGAGAGAATCAACATTTGATATCGGGCTTGGGCTAAATATCTACACACCTTAATTTTTTCTATAGGTTCAGAGGTATAAAATGTCTCGAACAGGGACTGTGTAGAGATGGCTCAGCAGTTAAGAGCCCTTGTTACTCTCGAAGAAGACCCAGAGTTCAGTTCCAGCACCAACATGATGACTAACAACCCTCCTGAAATCTTCAGTTCCAGGAGTGTTCTGTCACCTTCCGTTCTCTGCTATCACTAGGCAAGTACATGGTACACCTATACACATGAGTCAAAGCTCTTATAGAATAAGATAAGTAGAAACTATGAGCCAGGCATAGTGGCTCACACCTTTACTCCCAGCACTTGGGAGACAGAGGTAGGTGGATTCATAAGTTCAAGAACACCCTTATCTACATAGTAAGTTCCAGGACAGCCTGCTATCTAGCAAAATCCCTCCAGTTCAGGGAAGCAATAAAACAGTGCTTGTTCCTGTTTTTACAAATCACAAAGACTCAATAACCAAAATTTAAACTTGTCCAAAGGCACTTAGGAAACTCAACAGAAAAATAAAATAGTTAAACAAAAAAAAGGTAATTTTATACTATAAGAATGTGTGAATTGTGCATTTTCTTTTTTAAGTTTTAAATAAAATGTTCTATGTTTTCAGATATAGATGTTCAAAGCATAAACCTAATTTATTCATGAAAATTTGAAAATAAAAGCACTGTTACTAGGATACATTATTAAGACTGCTTTTTAGAACACTATTTTGACAATTATATATTATATAGTTAAGGACTAGTCAATCTTTGAACACAGCATTTCTAGGAGAGATGAGCATTTGTTGGTGCCTTTGGCTTTACAATCTTACAGAAACTTTGCTGTAAGATATCTTTGGTGTGCATGGTGACATCAAAGTCAGAGACTCAATGGTCAGTCCTTACAAATGGACCTAAGGTCAACTTTCAACAGGTAAAAATTATGTAACTCAAGTAAATAGTAATATAAATTTGATAGATTTTTTTAGTTTAATTTCAGACCACAAAGATGAATGGCTATTTCTTCCATGTTGATATACCTCTATTGAAACTGGCTTAACTAAGTACAGATGAATTTTTCTAATCTCTTTCTTTATCTTACATGTCCTCAAATAAAATCACCCACTCTACTGTTAAAAGGTACTAGATGATGTGGGGGTGAACACCTTTAATCCCAGAATACACCTATATGCAGTCAAAACACTTATACTCATAAAATAAGTGAAAGCTTGAGCCAGTCTTGCTGGCTCATACCTTTAATCCCAGCACTCAGGAGGCAGAGACAGGTGGATCTCTGTGAGTTTGAGTCCAGCCTGATCTACAAAATGAGTTCCAGGACAGCCAGGGCTATCTAGAGAGAAATACTGTCTTAAAAATAAACAAATAATAAAAAGCTACACAGGGAGAGAGAAATGTCAGCAATAGAGTTTTTCAGGTGAAAAATGGAGATAAATGTGTTATGCAAATGCAGCTCAGGTTTTTTGCTCTTCTGAAACACACACACACACACACACACACACACACACACACACACACACACATGACTTTCTTGAAAAGGAGCTGGACATGCTACTTAAAACTGCATCGTGCATTTATACTGTAAATTATTAAAGGACTTAATGCACAATGCAGTAGAAAGAAAGCAGGCAAATTACAGAATAATTTAACATTGCAAAGAAACAAAGTAACTTGCAGGACATTAAACACTCCATTCTGACGAAGAATGCCTGAAGCTAAAGCAATTAAAGCTGCAAAATATTGCTGGCTGCCATGATGCATATGCAAATTTGTCATTCACTGGCAGAGGTTTGTTCCAATCACTGGGAACACTTACAGTACAGCAATCCATGCTGTGAAGTCCTATAACACAGCACTTACCTATCACTTCTGTACTTAATAATTATCCAGAGTCAGTTTTTGGTTTTAATGAGAATCCTCTGTGGCATGGATTTAAGATGGAGGATTAGTTTTTGACATATTATGAATATGTGTGTTTAGTTCTTTTACGTTAAAATATCATTTTCAGCATGCCCTGTAGCTGTGTTAAAACTTGTAATTAGGTTCCCTTTGGTTAGGGTTGCTTTAGGACCCCTGAAAAAGCTCTACCTTTGCTTATTGCATCTACTCTCCAGAACTGGAGTCCAACAGTGCCATGCTAAATTCAGCCAGTGACCTGATTTATCCCAGCTTAGAAAGAGTGGTATTCTCCCACAGGAGGTGGGAATGGGAAATACGGTAATCCCCCAATGCACTGTTGCTATGGAAGAGGGGACCACCTGCTGAGACTTAAAGTCACAAAATATTTGGGGGGGTTGAGAAAATGCCTAGGTCTTCCCTCTACTGCCAACTCCTAAAGACTCTCCATGCCAGGACCCCAGGGTTATTCACCATTGCCAAAAAATGCTGGATGGAACCTGAGCAGCAGTGGGCTATGAGGAATGCTTTAATATTCACCATCAAAGCCCTTCAGTCCATCCTTTCAGATTAGATGAACCAACAGTAAACTAGGTCTGAGAGGGCATTCAAAAGATACCAGACATTAATTTATAATGGGATAAGTAATCAAAATAATTATTTGGATGTTAATTCCTATATTTAAGACATTTCACCAATAAGGTTAACTTTCCCAGAGCATCTTGCTCTAGCTCTCTTGCTTTGTCTGTTTGGGGTTTTGTTTGTTTGTTTGGGGTTGAGACTTTACAGATTTATAGCTCTGATTTTCCTTGCATAGACAATGTGTTCAGTTTTCTCATCTGCTTCAAAACAAAACAAAATAAACAAACCCCCCCCCAAAAAAAAAACATAGACTTAGTCTCTGGCCTTGCGTTTGAGAGAAAGCCATGACTAACTGACAGGATGCATATGATAAATAAGCTGGGCAGGAAGGTCTTGACTCACCAAATGCTAGATGTTGTACATAAACTTTGAGTTTATAACCCAACCCAATCACCCTACACAAAACCATGTAGACATCCATTAGACACCAAAACTTGTATGTGCAAGTACCAATAATGAGAAAAAAAAACATAAAACAAAAGACAAAACCCTGTTCTATCTTTCAACCCTGCCTAGCCTACAAAATAAGAATACTAGCTGTGAGAGCTTGTAGAACATTTGTTCAGGTCTCTGCAGGGAATTTTTAAGTGTGTTTTGTAAGTCCTCAAAAGGAGAAAAACAGACAAGCAATAGAATGCAGCATAAGAAAGTCACAAAAGTACTAAGAGAGGTTGAAGGGATGAAGAGCAAGAGTGGGATTGAGAGAGAGGAGGAAAAAGGGGCCAGGTAGAGAGAGTGGGAAGTGGTGGACGATGCCCTGCTTTGCTCAAGAGCCACCAGGAGTGCTGGCTGCCTGGCTGCCTGCCTACCTACACCTGCTTGCTGCCTACCATTATCAACCTCACGTTAGTATTGGAAAGGTATGAATCTGAGGGCACTAGGAAAGGAAGTTCACACAAACAAGTTAGAGTCCACTTTGGTACTGGAGTTAGACCATTTAAAAATGAGACAGACCAACATTAATGTTTATGTGCCAGCAAAACAATACCTAAGTTGAAAAAGTGTGGTTGCATATTTCAATGTTTCAAAATCAATAAATGTGAATCCTAGCCATGCTTAACATGAATAGATCCCGGTGGCCTAAGAAAAGAGCTAAAATAATTCTAAAATTATCTCAAACTTTGAACAAATTATTGCCTTTAATCTTTTTTAATTATTATTATGGAGGTTTAAAAATACTTGAATGTCCTTTCCCCTATACCTTAACGTAGCAGAGGGCTGAGGTGAGGTTTCTTCACTATGGGTGTATTGTCTCTGAGAAGTACATTATTAATCCCATTTGCGCCATAAGAAGTACAAGCCACATGGGTCTTGTTCCCCTGTGAATTATGAACCATGAAGATAGATACTCTGCAGAGAGACAGTGTGTCTCTGAGATTCCTGCTTTGTTTGTTTTCAAATTTTCCCTCAAATATCTTGATGCATAAACTATTTAGGAAATTTGAGGTTCTCCCCTATAAAATATCTTAGTATAGTTTTTCAAAACATTTTAGATACTTTTCACGGCCACAAATTATGTAGCATAAAAAAAATCTAGATTCATCATGTAAAATTCTATTAACTCTATTTTGTCCCCTGGAAGGAAAGTCTACTTATTATAGTCAGATCCCTTTGGCGAGTGGCTAAAATATCCAATTAATAGGTTTTAAACCATCAGACAGAATTTGTTAGAGAATAATGAAAATGTGTTGTCATTACATTCTTAGTCTCTACATGCGGGTTTCGGGTGCAACTCATTATAACTTATTTTAGCTGTTCTGTTTTCTAATTCTTCATATTTTCACATCTTTTCAACAAAATAACAATACATTAAATAATATCTGACAAGATGGTGCAGCTTTCCCCTATTGGTATGCTTCCCTTCTCCAAGAATCTTCAAGCATGAGTATTGCAAAACACAAGAAGAATCTGAACACAAGAGCTCCACATGAGAAAGCATCAGTTCCTGCCTTCCACTGAACACACCACAGATTCCAGTTAACAATGCATTAAGCACTACAGGACAAAGATACCCAGTACTTCTAGCTTCATTTTGAAAGTTGTCGTTTTTTATTAGCAGTGTCTTCCAACAAGTCTGTCCGGTAATGCCATTAACCATGAAGTCTTGATGTGCCTGTTTACTCTCTGAATTATACCTATTAAGTTACTAACTCAATTTCTTTCCTGGGCAGTCATTAGCCTGCTAGAAATATCCTTAATAAGCTGATGGCCTTGCTGTTCCTTTTCTAGGCCTGTATGGCTGCCTGAAGTTACTCATCAATGTAATTTAGACTACAGTCTTGCACAGAAAACAAAGTGGGGGTCCTTGACATCAGCTCACTCTTTACCAAGGAATAGTTTTAGAAATAAAAAAAAGAAAAAAACTTGAGCGAATGTTATCCATGAGTTTCTCTACATACTACACATCAATAACAACAAAGTTAAACAAATCATGACAGCAGACCAATGGGAAAAGACAGGTAGGCAACTCACTCAGGAGTGAGCTGAAGCCATAACACTAACCCCAGTACAGGGTTAGCAGCTGCTCTTTCCACTGACATCTACTACACAAAACCAATTGAAACTTAAAATTAACTTTTAAAGTTTTTACTCCATCATCACCATGATTAATGCTAGTCAGAAATATACATCCTTAGGATTTTCAAACCACAATGGAAAAATCGCCCATGACCCATCTCACCAAGGCATGCTTGTCACCTATAAACATCATTTGCGTGTGTTGTTTTTCATTCAATTATATTAACTTTTCTAAGTACCAACCTTTTTTGAATAACTGATCTAGACATTATGAACAACAGGAGAGATGCATGTAATGGTAACATGTGTGTGGTGTGTGTAATATACTTATAAACATCACATAGTAAAAGTACTTTTAGGTACTAATTCACTACTTATGATCCAAAGTGTATCTAGAATAATGTTCCTGACATGAATCTGGAATTAGGAAGCAGCTGAGGGGAAGAGAGAAGAAGACCTTTCACTTTAAGACTACATTAACAATGATTTATCGTGTTGTTCCCTGACTACGACTCTTCCTGCTAAAGAGAACACCACCCAAGTTCTTTCAACATGAAGATGTATGCCTCATATCCTAGAATGAGATAGGGAAGGAATGTTCAAGGATTCAACTGTCAGCTGAAGAATCTGTTATGTGAATACTGTGTACTCTCAGAATGCAGAACATTTTTCCTGATGAGGAAGTGCTCAAAGCTTCATAATATGGATGCTGAGTTGCAGAACATGCTAAGATGCTGGCTTCACAACATGGATGCTGAGATGAGACCATGCTAAGACTCTAACACAGTGAAGTGCAACAAACACCACTAATCAGGTTTATTTTGGTTTGGTTTTTGGTTTGGATTGTTTTATTTGTTTTGTTTTTGAGACACAGTTTCTCTGTGTAACAGCCCTGGCTGTCCTGGATCTCACTCAAACTCATTAAGATCTGCCTGTCTCTGCCTCCTGAGTACTGAGGTTAAAGGTGTGAGCCACTATACCTGGCTAGCAATCAGGTTTTTAAGAACCTAAAATTTGTAAGTATTGAATCAAGTTCTCACACAATGTCAGGGTCAGATTCTCAGGTATACTCTCTTCCATCCAGCTACAAAGGGGCTAATCTTAGTGGACCAGGAGCCAATCAGTGCACTGAATGCTAGCAATATGGAATAATCAGGGAGAAGTCGCTAAGTACAGTTGTCAATGTTTCCTGCAGACCATGTAAGCAGCAGAAGGGTTCATCTTTCCTGAGGTTGGTGTGAAAAACACACAAAGTTATGAAAGCCCACAAATTCTATTCCTTCAAAAATGTCCTTTTTTGGCTGGGTGTTGGTGGTGCAAGCCTTTAGTCCCAGCTCTAGGGACGCAGAGGCAGGGGAAATCTCTGTGAGTTCAAGGCCAGCCTGGTCTACAGAGCAAGTTACTAGATAGGCTCCAAAAGCTACACAGAGAAACCCTGTCTCAAAAAACAAAAACAAAAACAAAACAAAACAAAAATATGTTCTTTCCATGTAATATTGTCTGTAGAACAATCTTGAAAGGAACTCCAATATTCACGTCACTGTTGGGCCTGTCATGCCAAAATGTTCCTAGTAAAAGACAGAATTCATCAACTTAAAAAAGAAAAAGAAGAGGTGATATGTTTATTTCCATATTCCATCTAAATGAATGTAGATGACCCTGTCTTTTGGCCAACAAAGAACTGCATAGCTGTAGAATTCTATCTACAGAGCAAACTAAGCCAAAGGAAGGAACAGGTCAGTTAATATGATGCTGAGACAAGACTAAACACCTTTATTTTAGGTCATTGGTCCCAGTTTCTGAGGACTGACCTGTGTTGTTATAAAGAACGTTGTCCGACTCTGTAGATATTCCAAACCATAAAACAAGAATGCTGATCCAGATATAACTCTAAAACAATATGGAAAATGCAAACACATCCAAATTAATCTTTTTTGGAAAATGTTAAGTTTTCAGTTTAAAGAAAAACCCATGGTAAACACTTCTTTGGCTTTCAAACATTCACTATTCATGTCTAGAAAACAAAACCCAACAAATGAAAAGGGTGATTATGAATCTTATACACCATAAAAAACCAATCTATAGTTAATAGAATTTTCAACCTCCAAAACATGAGCTTTATAAAAGCCATAAATCTTGCTGTCCTAAAAAGCATCTGGGGGCAAAAGCTGGACTGTGGAAGAAGGAGAGGGAGTGTTTGGACATCATAGCATCATGTCTCCTAAGCTGGTTTCTTCCTGCTCTTCTATTTGGGGAAGCAATGAGAGATTTCCATTATGGGTTCATAACATAGACATTCATCACAAGATAATTTAAAGATGTAGACTCTATACTATCAAGCTGAAAATTATGATTTGATCTCCCAAACACTCCCAACAGTGCTAGGAGCTGACTCATTCTGGATTTTTGTTGTTTTGGTACAGTCACCATGGTAAGGAACTGATATTTAAAAATTATCCTATAGAATCTTCAAATCAGAATCTTGTAATCAGACCCAAGCATTATAGCATTTTTTTTAAAACATCTAAAGGGCTGTGGAAGCTCCTTGGCCGTTGAAACCCTTCCTATTCATCAGGGCCTTGTATGATATTTATATAGGATAATCAGGGTAAGTGCAGACACACAAATCAGTACAAACTTGTCTATATGGAAGGAGTGCCTCTGTTTGCAGATGGATATTCATGAAAATTAGGGGAAAGAGTCAAAACTAAATAAATGTTTAATATTTCAGCACCTGTCATATAGGTTTTTTGTATGTGTATGCATTACTAATATTGACTAGCAGCGTTACCGCCACTCTAACCAACTTCATTAAAGAATAAAAGAAAAGTAATAAGTCATTTCACACTCTGTCTGACCACTATACAATAATAGCAAGATTTCATGCAAGGGGACAACATTATGCCCATCTGCAATCACAGTCTCTTTGCAAAAATCTCAATTCACACTTCACATGCAGCTAACCTTGTTACCATCCCTTCCTAAATCCATCAGCGTTGCAGCTGCGCGTCTTCACAGCCCAACATCTTAAAATTCATCATTTTGGCACCTTAGCATCACTATAGGTCAAGACAGAGAATCCCAACCAAGAATAATTAAAGGGCACCCAGATGTTTAGTTTACTTATCTAAAGCTTTTCCTTTAACATATTTGATTTGCAGTGTGTACTATTTCTTTCATATTTTAAGATATGTGCAATGTGATTATTTTACAGGGATGGGACCTGGAACAATACATCTCAGACTTTTTTTTTTACAAGTGTAGTTCTTTGTAGTTGAAATTTGAACAAGAGGCGTGATAATGAGTAGGTTGAGGGAAGGAAAGGTGTTATCTCATTAAGGTAATTACTAAGACATCCCCACCATTATATCGGTTTGAAAATGTGGCAATTAAAGTACCCTACATGGGCTCCTGGAGACAAGAGAACAAGACAGTTCGCCTGGAACTTCTATGGTGCGGTTAATGTGTGTCACGCAAATGAAAGGCTAGACTACTGCTGCTTAATTCTTCTACTCAATCCCCCACCCCCACACATAATTTCTTTGTAGGTTATAGTTTTTTATTTTTTTCTCTCCTTAACCTGAATTTAGTTCTTACTAAGTGTGTCAGGTAAAAAAAAGAACCCTGGAAGATAAAGCTTCTACTTACCCATAGAAAAGTCAAAAAATGCGCACACACATTCACACTAACACACATGCACGTGCACACACACACACACACATGCACACACACACATGCCCACTAACACACATGCACACACATTCACATGCACACTAACATGCATGACCACTAACACACATGCACACACATTCACATGCCCACTAACACACATGCACACACATGCACATGCACACTAACACACATACACAGGCATGCATATATGCACATGCACACTAACACTCATGCACATGCTTACACATGCACACTAACACACATGCACACACACATGTAAACGCATACACATGCACAGTAACACACATGCCACACACACATATGCATGCACATGCACAGGCACACTAACACACATGCACATGCATACACATGCACACTAACACACATGCACGCTAACACACACGTGCATAAGCACATACACTAAGGCACACTGGGCAGAGAAGTGCTCCCTTTGTCAGGAGGCAGATGACTGCCTTTCCCTCTCTGTAGACACCGGCTCTGCTGAGGGGGCTAAAAAATTTAAGACCAAAGTTGGGAAGGTTTAAAATATATGTTTGGGGGAGAAAAATAAAACAAAAGAGAAAGGAAGGAAGAAAAGAGAGAGAGAGAGAGAGAGAGAGAGAGAGAGAGAGAGAGAGAGAGAGAGAGAGAGAGAGAGGTAAGCACATTTTCCTGCTCTTGCTCAAGCCTGCCCCAACTGTCTTTTGGAGGCTAAACCAAGCAGGCTAAATTTGCATTGCTCAGGGCAACCTCCTCCCTCTGCTCCCTCTGGAGCTGCTCCTCTTCCTATTGTCCTTTCACCTCTTCCTCTGCCCTAACCAAGACCAACAAAAAGGTTGTGCACCAGTTGAGACATTAAAATCCAGACTCATAATGCTTGCTTTCAGGGCTAAGACTTCAGTGGTAGAGTGCCTGCCTAGCATGGATGAAGTCCTGAGTTCAATCCCCAGCATCACTTAAAAACTAGAATATTGTTTTTATAATCATTAAACTACTGTGTTTCTCCAATTAAGAGAACAATTCAGGTCCGGGGAGAGGGTTCAGTCCCTGACTTGTGATTGAAGTGATGTGCAACCAACTCCACCAAATTAACTTCTGACCTCTGCATATGTGCTGCAGTACATGTGTGCACACACAAAGATAGATGATAGATAGATAGATGGATGGATGATAGATTATAGATAGATAGATAGATAGATAGATAGATAGATAGATAGATTATAGATAATAGATAGATGATAGGTAGATAGGTGGTAGATAGATGATAGATAGATGATAGAGAGAAAATAGACAAAAATATTTTTAAAATGGTTTAAATGCCCAGCAATGAAGTTGGAGGTGTGGCTCAGTGGTAGAGCACCTAGTTAACATGTGCAAAACCCTAAACTGGACCCTCAGTGCTATAACAAATTGAATAATGCCCATTAGTAGAAGTGTGGGTAACATAATTCATGAGAAGGAATATTATATGCCAGATACCATACAAACACAGTTTTAAAGAATGTGGAGAAATGCTTTAATATGGGAAAAATAAAAGTTGAAATATGTACATCTGTATATAGTGCACAGTGTACAAAACCTAGCAATAACAAGCCAACTGCTATAAGTAACTTTCTGGGATGTCTTCCCAAATATTCCAAGAATTTTCCATCTTTTAAGTTACTTTTAAGTTTTTACAGAGTCTCCACTCCTCTGTGGTAGATAGACATAACCATCGGGGTCATCTGCAACCCTGGAGCTCCTTCTTAATTTTTCCTTGTCTATCCTTGGGGGTTCGGGTGAAGGAGAGGACAAGAGTTAAAGGGGAGAAACTGCGGAGGAAATATGCTGTAGAAAGACCCAATGCCTCCAGTTGGTATTCAACCAGATAACTCGATGTCCTTTCCAGTTCTGAGAAAGGGTCAAGATCAGTTCCGCTTACAAACTGTCTGTTGGATATATCCTTTTGCCAACTTTCTGAGCAGAACCAAGTGATAGTCAGGAATCCTAAAGGATAAGATGATTGACACCTGTAAAACATCTTGCCAAACACAGGGTTCCTTCCTGAGGAGCTGGGGTTGGGGGTCGTGTTTTGAATAGCTTCTGCTTTTCCAAAACCTTGATCCAAAAATTAATTAGTAATAAGATCCAATAAACTTTAACCTTAGTTTTCTCTCTCTCTCCTCTCTCTTTCTCTCTTTCTCCCTCCTTTTCTCTCTCCTCTCCTCTTTTTCATCTCTCTGTCTCTCTGTGTGTGTGTGTGTGTGTGTGTGTGTGTGTGTCTCCACACCTTGCTCTCATGAAAACACCCCACACATGTGCAATACAAAGTTAAAATCAGAACAAACTCTTAGCAGGAAATTGGAGAGCAAAACAGACTCACTGGGCCTCAATCTCCAATCCATCTCTTGGCAGGCCTTTTTCCTGGGCTCTCCAGTAGCTCCCAAATCCACTTCCAGTCCCAGAGATGAAAGCAGCCATTACTGATGTCTTAAATGGGGTGGGAAGGGCAATTCTACCCTAATAAACGTCTTTGTGGGTGTACATTGGGTATGTGAAAATAATTGAGCCTTTTACAGGTATGATGAGACCCCAGAGAAGGCAGATTGCACATGCAACTTGCGTGACAGTATACTCTGGGCTCTGGAGGGACAAAGAAAATAAGAAAAGGTGAGAGGAAAACAGGGAATGAAAGTTTGGGCCTAGTTTCTATAGTCTTGGACATCTGGGTAGCCTCTTCCCCGGACTCAAACAAATGGAAGCAAAAAAGAAAGGAATCTGACAACTGGCACAAACCAGGCTGTTGCTGCGCTCTGATTGGACGGGGCTAAGGTGGGCGGGACGAGCAGAGCCGCTAGCACAAGGGAATACAACAGGAAGAGGTGGAAAGAACCTGCTTTTGGTAGTTTGCTCTGAGGATTGCGAAAATGTGGACTGCCAGAAATTTTAAAGGCAAAGAAAACACACACACACACACACACACACACACACACACACACACACACACACACACACACACACACACACAAAGTGCTTAGGTTCGTTAATTTGTGTTTGTGTGAGATTTTGGCCCAATAAATTACATCATAGCAAGGAAAGTGACACATTTGTGATGACACAGTGTGTTCACTCAAAGCTAGTGAGGTCACGGATGTCCCTTTTAAAATGACAAAACTTGGCAAGCTTCCACTAATAAACTATTTGTGGAAAATAAGGAAGATAAGGAAGTAACGTGCTCCTTTAACCAAGGTCCTGATAAGCTGTAGTTTCAATGGAAAACTGCTCATTCAGGGGCGCAAACCTTTCCCCTTAGATCTACAGATACCCAGCTCGCAAAAGGCAAATGTTAGCTCAAGAAGTTGAAAAATAAGCTTAGTGGTTTCACCAAACATTATTTTTATCTCACGAGCAATTTTGAATCAAGTTAAGCATATTAGCAAGTCCATTTAAAACTAAGTCATTAAAAAAAAGAAAAGAAAAGAAAGAAAGAAAGAAAGAAAGAAAGAAAGAAAGAAAGAAAGACATCTATTCACTCAGCAAAAAAACCCGGCCTGTATGAAAGAAACCCTGCCATGGGCCTCCCATATTTGAAAACTGTCCCATGCTGCTTTGTTGCTCCATGGTATTGTGGGAAACACAGTCTTCCAGACAATTTCCTAACACTCAGACAACTGTGTTTAGAACAACCAGGACACTAGTTTTGTTCACCACCGGCAGTGTTATAAATTCTGATTGCTCTATAGAAAACATGCCCAGCTCTTTCCTGCAGACACTGTCTAACCGAGGTCTTTCAACACCTCTTCCTCCAGGCCTCTCATGATCTGGGAGAAATTCTGATTCCCAGCAATGCCTGAACCCACAAAAGTGGATAGTTCATACTACTAAAAACCCAGACAGTTCCTAATTTCCATTAACAATTCTGTTCCTCCAACCCAGCCAGAAAAACAGGGAGCCAGAAGGTTCAAAAAATTTACTCCAAAACCTGGAGAAAAATGCTAATCTTCATGCAGTTATGAGCCCCGAGGAAGGGTGAAGCAGAAAGTGGGTCTGGATGCAGAGTTGCAAAGCTTGTTAGCCTCACAAGAGATGGAGACAGCTTTTTATTCCCTCCACAACTCACAAAGCTATCCGACGACCTGCCCTCTGAAAAATGTCTATTTATAGGTGCCCTTCCTAGACATGCCATCCTGAAACCCATCTGTCACCTCTGTCACCAACACAGGAGCTTACAGACCACCAGACGGCCATGAGGACCGACAAGCACAGAGACCTGGCGCCTAGTGTGTCCTGCGCCCACCGGGAGTGACGTGAAGCCATAGCTTCCAGGGGCAGCACCGAGGACCACAGCCAGGTTTTTGTAAATCAAGTTCATCTCTGTTTTCCTCTCAGGAGCTCCCACTCACTGAGCACGCGAAGAAGCGCTACAAACCCCCCACCCCCACCCCCACCCTACCCCCCAGTCACACTGCACGACCTGCAGAGCAGCCTCTTTTCGGAGCGCTTGTCCTGGGCTGGCAGCCACCGAGGCCACTTGCGCGATGGAAGCAGGAAGGGCCTCAGGGACAGGTTCCACGCGAGACCTCCCGGCAGCCAGGGTACAGAGGCTTCGGAGCAGCAGACCTGCTCTTCCCAGGCCGCCTTCCATTAAGAACTTATTAACTGGTGGGTGAGGGGGGGCTGGTTAAGAGTTGATCTGTCGCAGAGCGCTACTTACCCCCAGATCTTTGGGGTTTGGAATCACTTTATTGATCTGAAGATTGTGTTCTTTGGAATGTGACCCTGTTGGACTTAGGGTTAATCAGGAAACGCTGCCGGGGAGGGCTCTCTGTAATCACATCGGGGCCTCCCCCCCCCCCCCCCGTGAGCGGCACACTCCTCCCAACCCCACCCTCGGCGGAAGCCTGGGCTCGGCTGGAATTGCCTGCTTAGGCCTTTGACTCCTAGGCGCGACCTGGGAGCTGTCTGTGGTGCTAGGGGGACAGAAGTTGGCAGACTCGCGCGGTGAGGAAGGACAGACTACGAGAAAAGAACAAACAGAATGGTGGCGACCCAGCAAACTGAAAATGACAGAGGCCTTCACATTTCGGCTAGAAGGAAGAGAGGCAAAGGGCTTTCTGACTTTTCCCATCTCCCCAAGACAATGGGTCTAATTTTCCAATGCAAAAAACCAATGACACCTCCCTTTCTCTGGCACACAGTCTGGAGCCCACCCACTCACCATCACCCAGCCCATATACTTTCTCTCACCCAGTTGGGAGCACGTTGTTATAGAGGCAACATGCAGAGGTGCTGGGCACTGGGTCCCAACTCAAAACAGACAAACAAACTAGTGGTAGTAATGACTGCGCGCGCGCACGCACACACACACACACACACACACACACACACACACACACACACACACACACACCAAGAAAGTAGGACTGGACAAGACTAAATGAGAGAATGAAGATGCCATCAGACTAGCCCTAAAGAAGGTCTCACTGGCCCATAGGCCCACATGTCTCTATGGTCAACAGGACAGGCCAGCTTTTTCCCAACAAGGATTCCAAGCTGTGCAAGAAAAGTCAGTTTGATCAGCTCCTGGCCAGCCTGTGAGCAGTGAGAAGTCAGGGCTTGTTTTCAAAGCATGTTAACTTCCAGCTCTGCCTGGCTTTTTCAGAAACCAAAGCAGAACCCCTTCCAGTGTATTCTTGGTAAACTCCAGGTTTAACAAGCACTAAAGTTCCCCTAGCCCTGGGGAGGGCTTTCCCCAATATTTTTTAAAAGTTAAAAATATAGCAATTCAAACTACCCCCAAGCTGCCTTGTTTAAGGGGTAGGGGTTGAGCAAACTCTCCTGAAGGGTTGCCTAGGCAGGAGGCAGATGGGGGGGGGAATAGACTTTGTTTAAGGGGAAGCTGGTTTTGCAGCAACATAAGAAATTGGCTAATTTGCCTCTATATGGGCTTTCCTTGGGGGGGGCTGATACAGGGAGGTAAATCTATTTGCTGGGGTTGGAGCCAAGCAGCAAGTGTTACATTGCAATTTATTGAAAATGGCTTAGTTGGGCTGCAACAACTGGCTGCTGGCCAGAAACTTTCACTTCTTCCCTAACAAGTAGAATTCCGATCTGTAGCTCTATACTGTATTTTCTCCCACCGGTATAAAGGCCAGAAAGACTTGGGGATATGGACCTCTGTGGGGTTTTGAGCATCCCTCTGAAACAAGTTCATTTTCCTATACTCTGGTGGGAAGCAAAGAATGTCACCAGGAGATTCAGTTCATCTAGACTTTAATCAGTCCAGAGACCAGCCACAATTTGCCCTTCAGACAGGAGGGCAAGCAGAGGAATACAAAGGGTGCAGCTCCCAGCAGCAGCCACCCAGGGAAGCCTTAACCAGCTAAGTCTCCGGTGAGAAAGGCACGTTAGCTTGCTCCTTGCCTCTTGCCCATTAGCCATCACCCCACCCCAAACTTAACTGGGCAGGCACAGAAGCACAAAGGGTCCCCTTGTAGAGGAATGAACCAGTCCTGTACTTGACTTATAAGCACTAGTTTAGGACTTTGACTCTTAGGGCACCTGCAAAGGTCTACTTTGCAGCTTTGCTGAAGGATAGGAAAGAACTGGGTACCCAACTTTCTTCCTAGGTCAACCCCTCTTGCAACACCCAATCTAATGATCACAGAACAGCAAGTGGAAGAAAAAAAGAGGGACACTTGCAGTTCAGTGGTTTAGGAAATGCATGAAAACGAGACTCTGAAGGAAGGTGAACTGGCAGGGATTTTAATGCATGCAAAACAATTACTGGCATAAGTGTAGAGTGCTACCCTGCACTGACCACCCACAGATTTCAGGCTGAAGCTGGCAACTAGTGGGTGCCAATGGGTGTCAAGGTCTTTCCTAGGTGTGTAGGTTCGCTCCTACATTCCTCTCCTCATCCTGGGTAACTCTTTATGTGGATTCTTTTCACACATGAAACGTGCTCTCCTAGGTCTCCCTGAGCTTGCCAAACTCAAGTCCATCATGAACAAAAGCTATTTTGCATCCTCACATCTTAGAAATTGCTTTTGTGGGCCTAGGCACATCCTCCTAAACTGCTGAAACTTGATTTAAAAAAAAAAATCCAACCAAAGCTAAGATGGAACAGGAGGGTCTGCTGAGTGTCCAAGCATCGGGTCTTTCCACTGGACAGACTAGTGTTCTATTTCCCGCCAAGCCCAGCTGTCTGAGTTTGCCCCAGCTCAGCAGGCAGAAAATTAGAAGGGCCAGCCCAGACTCTTGGTAGAATCATAAAAAGACCAAAATCATTTTGACTTAATTGATGAGCTGGAGGGAAATCTGCAAGCCACTCCCTAATTAGGCACAGTCTGATCAAGGCACCCGAGGCCATTTCCTCCATACTCTCGCCTCTTGCCTTTCTTCCTCCTTCCCACCCCTCTTCAGTTTACATTCTGCATCTCTACATTTTTTTTAAACAAACAAAAAAAAAACTTTTTATTTTTTAGCAGAGCTTAACGCATCAAGCAAACTCGGAGGCCAAATCTGGATGTGGATTAGCTTTGTGAGAGCCCAAGGACAGAACTGAGGCTAGAGGTGTGGAGTGCTGGTAGGACTGGTTCTCCCCGATAGTGAGGAAGGGACCTGACACCAAATCAGAGTGAACAGCTGCATAGCTGTGCCCAGTCTGACTCCTGGCCTGACAGTTTTTCTTCGTGAAATCCTTAATGCTAAGCTTGGTGAAGAGTAAAGAGTCAGTCCTGGGCACCTGCTGTGCAAAATCAAGCTCTGTCCCTGGTGTGTGTGTGTGTGTGTGTGTGTGTGTGTGTGTGTGTATACGCGATAAACACACACACACACACACACACACACACACACACACACACACACAAAGAAAGCCCGAACGAAAGAGTAGGGTCTTTCATTTTGGGTGACAACCCTTCCAAAAGCACAGATAAAAAGACTTGGCAAGCTTGTCTCAACTAGAGTTTATACGTTGTATTCCGCTCCTCAGATCCAAGCACAGCAAACTCATTAGGGCGAACGAATAGGTGAGGGGTTGGGGGCTGGAAGGTCGCCTTTGGGGACTAAGAAGACAAGGATCAAAGCTGCGACAAGGGTTTGTTAGAGGGACACTCGGCGTCCCCCGGGGCGTCCTAATTGCTCGGCCGGCAGCCTCCCGCTCGCAGGCTGTCCGGCAGTGCGAGCGCCCAGCCGCGGGCCGGCTGAACAGCTGCAAGGCCGGCCTAGTGTCGGCCTGCCGCCCGGCTCCTGCTGACTTGGCTGGCCGGTTCTCGGCGCTCTCTCAGACCCAGGAAGAGCACTGGAAGAAGAGGGCAGACAGAAGCATCCCCACACACCGCAAAGCTTTCACGCCCAGGCGGGAAATACAGCTAAAGCCAGCTGCCTACTTAGCTATCACTAACAGTCCACAAACAAGTATTCATTATTTAAAACGTTCGCATAAAAAGGCAGGCACTACTTGTAGTCATCTATATTGCTCAGAAAAGGCAGGCAGCCCAAAGTCGACAGGTTTTGTGGAGTACTGCTGAAGGGGTACTTTCTGTGCCCGAGAGTCAACGCGTTTCATCATCGATGTGTGCTATTTTAAGTAAAATCAGCTCCCTGGGATCTCATTGATTGTTAAAAAAAGATAAACTTTATTTTTGTAATTTTCAATCACAAAAAAATCTATACTTTTGTCTAAGCATTTATTTTACTGAATCAAAAAGACATGGAAAGAAAAAAATCATGTTTTTACTGACGTATATAAGTGACTCTGTTTTGGACAACATATAATAAATATGATATATCACTTATCACTCAGTCTTTCAAATGTACATTTTTTTTCATATTATGTAGCATGCCACTTTTCCAAAAGAAAAAAAGCTCATGAGAAATCAGTGCAAAGTTCTCTGTCCCCCTCCTCTGCTCTGAGGCAGATTGGATGTCCAGGGTACCACCTTCTGCTGGGGGGGGGGGTGAACTTCAGGCTGTCTGTCCAGCAACAATTCTCTCTGTTAGAAGGTTCCTCTCCATACCCTTCTCTCATCCCTTCTCAGCCCTCCCCCCTCCCTCCCTTCCGTGTGTCCCTAAAGTCTTTTTATTAAAAAGAACTCCAGGGTTTGTTTTTGTGGGTGTTTTCACTTACTGGTTGCACTTTCAGTGGGGTTCAGTGGGGTGAGTACGTTCTCCAGTCACACTGTTGGGGAACTTTGCGTCCCTGCCTCTGAAGGGGTAGGTGGAGAGCAGAGGGCTGGCTGGTCCTTGGGGACCCCAGACTACCGGCGAGCTCTCCTTTTACTCCTCTGTCTTTATTCCTGTAGGCCTGGTGCGGGAAGAGCGGGGCAGCTGTCCTGGGGCGGGATGAGAATCTGGAGGGCTGCTGCACCATCCCTCCTTCCTCATCGGGGATGAGGGGTGCCTGGGATGGGGTTGGACAAAGGGTTGAGGGCTGGCTGTCCCCCAGGCCCCAGGCCGTGAATGAGCACACGGGGCACCAGCGGCCGCTGCAGCTGCGGGTGTGGTGCTGGAGGAGTCCGGTACATACTGCTGTACATGGCCGCGGCCGCCGCGGCCGCCGTGGTGCTGTCCATGCTGCCCAGCAGGCTGGGGTGGTAGAAATAAGGTGACGGAAACATCCTCTGCAGAGCGGAGTAGTTCCCGGCCTCGGCCAACAGCTCCAGGCCCACAGCGGTCTGCCGCTTCCATTTGGTTCTGAAAGAAAGCAGGGCGGGCGGGGGCTGCGGAGGACGGTCGGGGCAGCGAGACTGCCCCTGCCCGCCCTCTCCTGCCCTCCCTACCCCAGGAATGCCTGGGAGAACTCCAGGTGCGTGCCCCAGCCCCCTACCCACTGGCCCTCAGGGTGGCCCAAACCCAAAAATCAGTTCTTCAAACGCCACCTTCTACATAAAGACACTCGCCAACGGAACCCTGCAAGCTTTGCTGCCTTCCCTGGCCCTCTGCTCTACTGCCCGCCCCACGGTTAAAGTCTGCCTTGCAACTTTCCTGAAGGCCAAATGAGACCCGGTCTTTCCACCAGCTGCCTTCCGTGGTTCCATTCCCCTCCAATGTTCGCTGACCAGCAATCTAAAATGTTGGCTTTCGGCCCCTCCCCCATCCCTTCGCACGGGAGAAAACCAAAACCAGAAACAAAGGGCAATGGAGACTAGGGGTTTGTACTCTCCAAGGCTGTGGAGACAACTCTTCCTTCATTCATTCTTACCAGGTTACAAGCTTAGCGCAGAAGGGCGACAAGGTTTAAAAATGGAATTCGTCTGAGAGTGAGCTCTCCCAAGGGAACGGTACCCCTGACCATTCTAGGTGGGAGGAAATGGGTCTCCTCAAAGAGAAAGTAGTATTTAAAACCTGCTTTTATTTCTTCCCCCCCACTCCCCGTCCTCCCCACCCACCCATGGCACCAAGCTAGAAAGAGAGAAGGTCTACTCAAATGCCCTAGGAGCGAAACAAGTCTGGTAGGCCATCCATACCCAGCAGCTCCTGCCAAATTAATAAACATGTCGCCTGTTTTAAATTGGCTACAAATGACACTAATGTTTTCCGACAGAATTAGGGTGGCTGAAACCGTATGTAATGAGACAGAAAATTATGGTAAGATGACAACTGGATGGGCATTTCCAACCCCACTTATGAGCGATTAGAACACAAACGACAGAGGGGCCAGAGAATGGAGACCCGGTTATTGAGTGCCAGGTGTGGAAACAGGACATAGCCTCAACTCCTATTGCCCAAGTTTGCCCTTAGCCACCAGGGTGAGGACAGCCACTATCTTAATGTGATTTTTAGAGACTCAGTGGTGTGCCTCCTAAGATCTGCCTCCTCTCCCCACCCTTTCTCCTTATAAGATGGCAGAAGTAGCCTGCACAGGGAGGGAACAGACACGCACCCCCTCCCCCTACATAAACTCCAGACTGGATGCTCAACCAGCTGCCTGATTCTCCAGGCCGTGGCCTCCAGTCCAAGTGTAGCCCAGATGGGCTTCCCTAATCTTCCATGCTATGGCAACCAAGGCTTGGACTTTGGCTTTCCCAACTGCCTGGCATTTAAGCCAAGGCTGGTGGGACAGCTCTGTGGGGACTTCCATAGCTATGATGTGTTACCCACTGCAGACATTTGGAGCCAGCCTGTGGCACGTCTAAAGGTCTAAAGGTACCCTGTGCACACAGGCTCTTCCTGTCAGTTGAACAGATGTTTCAATTTGAGAAGGTGTGGGCTTGGTTGATTTGAGGACAAAATGGGGGAGATTCTGGTAGCTCGAGTTCCACAAGAGAGGAAGAACTGCACATTATGACATTTAGAGACCCTGACTATCCAATCTCTGGTGGTGCCCCTGGGCTTTCTCATGTGGAGGTGTGGCTAACCCTTGCGTTAAAGCACCCACTGCAGACCCTCTGATTCTCCTTTCCTGGTCTCCAGAGGGCAGGAGGGCAGACAACTTAGTGACAATGGCCTGGACAGCAGGCAGCTCTCCTCACCTGCGGTTCTGGTACCAAGTCTTGACTTGTGTGTCAGTGAGGTTCAGTGCAGCTGCCAGGTCCATGCGGTCCTGAACACTCAGGTACTTCTGCCGCTCAAAGCTGCGCTCTAGCTGGTTGAGCTGATGGTCTGAGAAGGCTGTCCTGGCTTTCCGAGGTTTCTTAGCTCTCACAGGGGGACTCTCTCGACTACTTGAAATCTCCCGGTCTCCTTCTTCTTTTGTTCCTAGGGTAGAAACAGTGAAGCAGCCTTGTGAGTGAGAGCCTGAAAGGCGGAAGAGAGGGGTCCACCTGGCACACACTTCCACATTCCCACACCAGGTGCTGATCTGCTGGGGGGAGTCTATACTCAGCATACACACACACACACACACACACACACACACACACACACACACACACACACACACCCTTCACTAGGCCTCAGACAGTATAGAGGCCTGAGAGTGTTCTTGGGATATTTGATCCCCTGTTAACTATTTTTCTTTGATTTGAGAGGAGACAATGTATACTCTCTTTGTTGTTTTCAAAGGGACTTTCTTTACTTGGTATTCCCTAAAAACCTTTCTACTCTGTTTTTTTGACAGTCAGACATCATGTTGGTTTTTATTATTTTTTTCCCTGCTAACTGGAAGTTAGAAGCCTTTGTTTTGTTTTGTTTTGTTTTTCTGGGTGCATTTGAAAAAGGTTGGACTCAGGCATTCTGCAGCCTCCTCTGTTCCAGATCTTTTTCCAGCTTCAGAGAAATATGTCATCCAGACCCTGAGCTGAACTCAGAAAACACTTGAGTCCATCCAGGTGACGGCGCAGAAATTTCCAGATTCTATTTGTCAACTTTGGTTTTTTTGCTGGAAAGCTGGGAAATCGATATGTCAATCCCTCTCTGTTTGTACCGGTTTGTGCAGTACTCCTTGATCTTCCCGGCAGGAAGAACAATAATCTCTCTAATTGACCCACTGGGGAGGTTGGTGCACGAAAAATCACCGGACCAGACTGTACATCTGTTTAGGGCACTATTATGCTAATGCTATAAACAGTAAAAGGAAGAACCCATATACTACCTTTCAGGCAGCAATCTTTACAGAAAACCAAGCATTAATAATGATAACAATAACAACAATAATAGTAATAACAACTTATCAGTAAAGGGAAAAATATCCTCTCTGATGTGTTAAAACTCTTGCAGTGCAAAGACCAGAATAGTTACTTACAAAATTTCCCAAGAAGAAAATAGAGTTGACAAAGAATTTTCATTGTTGTCTTGATTTTACAAGAGCAAATTCAATTCCACAAAATTTAATTTCCATAAATATTTCATTATTGTAAAGGAAAAGAGCTGATTAGGTCACAGTTAGTAAAAAAAAAAAGGGGGGGTGTTTAAAAAATGGATTATGATTTTTCCTGTATTAATCACCAGCTAGTAAAAAAAATTGCTCCCGCAATAATGTTGAAATTTTGTCTAACATTAAATCAGACAATTCCTGTGATTATTTGAAAAATATTGGGGGGAGCATTTGCATTCAAGAATAAATATCAACTTATGATTACAGACCGAGGCACCCACAGCCAGCTATCAGTTTCCACTCCCTCCCACTCCCATTCCCAAGGTCTCATCTTAAAAAACAAACAAAAACGAAACAACCTCAGGTCTGCCCCTGTTTTCAACGAAAAGTATCTTCCACCCTGTGTCTCCCAGCGGGCACCCCTCTCCTGGCACATTTACAATTAAGTAAAACAAAGAACGGAGCTGGATATCGGTGAAGGGCGTGGGGTAGAAATATAACCAACTGAGCTTGGGGTACATTTGCTGAGTGGTGCGCCTAGGCCCCTCTTTAGCTTCCACTCCTCCAAACGCCTCAATCACCCGGACAACCCTGGAGTAACTCACCGTGGCATTTGATGTCGCTCTGGGAGTCTTCCCTCTTGTCCAGCTTGGTTTTGCTATCCTCCTGCTCCAGCTTTGGCCTGAAGGTCTCGAGAGCCGCGTTGCTCTCCTGCTTCGGCGTATGATGAGGAGAGACGCTGGTGCTGTAGGGCGCACAAGCCGCCAGAGGTTTGCTGTCCCCTAAGATGTCCTTAATTAGAAATGAAGAGGTGGAAGTCCTCGGGGCCGAGGCGGCCGAGCCCAGCTGCTGGGCTGCCGACTGTGGCTGCGGCGGCGGTTGCTGCTGGGGCGAAGGCTGCAAACTTTGCGCGGGGCCCGCGGCTGGCGGCGGCGGTGGCTGTTGGCCGTGGTGTAGGTGATGGTGATGCTGAGGCCCGTCGGTCACGAGATGCGGTTCCGGGGGCTCCAAGGTGACCGAGATTGGAGAAGAGGGCGCCGTTCCCACGGTATCGATCTCCGAACAGGGTGACGGGGTGGCCTGGCTCCTAAAATCCGTGGTCCTAGATTCACCAAGAGGGCGGAAATCTCCGTTCATCATACCGGGGCTGCCTGAACCGGCACCAGACAAAATCGTATCTATTCCAAAACTCGACCCGCTGGCCCCTTCCATTGCTGTCATTTCTACATGAGGTCCACGCCACTCCGCGAATCAGCAGCCGCCGGGACCAAGCAAGGAAAGACTATCGATCGTAAAACAAAATAGGCACTAAAAATAAAAACGTTGATACTGCTTTAAAAAAAAAAAAAGTGGGGCGGGCAAGGAAGATAATGGGGATTGTGGCAACTGGTAGACACTTTCGACTGAACTTTTTCCCATATGCAAAAAAGTAAAAGGAAAGAAAGATGAGAGGCAGACAACCAAAAAAAAAAAAAAAAAAAAATTCCGGGAGCAGGAAGATAGATGCTCTCCGCTGGACCACCGCGCACGTGGGCGGCGGCCGCAAGCCGTACTCTGGCTAGGGCGCTGGCGGCCGGAGAAACCCTGACACCACCACCGCCACTGCCACCGCCGCCGCCTGGGTCTGCCCACTGCCCGGTCCCGGGCGGCGGCGGCGGCCAAGGCAGGTGCAGTGACCACTAAGCGCTGGCGGCCCCCAAGGTGACCACCGCACGCGACCCGGCCTCTCTCGAGCCGAGTTTTTGAACTTTCTTGGAAAGTTGTGGAACGGCCGCGGCCGCGGGAGTCCCAGGAGGAGCGAAGGAGCAGGCGCGGGCGCAGGAGACCGCGGACAGGCGGCGCCCGGCGACTCCCGCCGCTGCCCCGCGCGTTAGCTTGTCATCCGCCGGCTCGCGGGCGGCGCCGACCCCCTCCCGTGACGTCACCGCCCCCGCCGCCGCTCCCCGCCCGCGCCCCCGCCGCCCGGGCCCCGCGCCCCATTGGCCGCTCCGGCACCAGCGAGCGACGCCGACGTGCAGGGAGCCAATGGGCGAGCGCCTCGCCAGCCCGTCAGCAGCGCGCCTCGAACCCCGCTGCTCTTTTGAGAATCCGGACCTCCGCGTGCCGGCAGCCCTGAGCCCGACGCCTACTCCAGGGGGTCCAAGTGGTACCCACTGTAACGAGTGACCGGCAAAGGGAGAGTGGGGGAGGAGCTGAGGGCGCTGGAGAAAGGGAGCCCGGGGCCGGGAAGTGGGGACGGGGGAGCGATTCCTTAGACGTGCCTGTGTCAAGGCATGGCTGCGGGGTGAGTGAAGAGAGAGGCCGCGGAGCCCCGTGGCCAGCTGTGCGGCCGCGCTCGCTCGCACGGTTCCCAAACACGCTTGAGTAATCCAGAAACGCACGGAACAGGGGAAGGGGTGATTGGGGGACCCCACGGGGAAGTGTGCGACACTCGGAGACAGAGCTTCGCCTGGGCCCGCAGCCTCTGAGCTCTGATCTCCCCGCAGGGGCCGGTGCGCCTAGCTCGGCCCAACCAGGCAGCAGGCCCTAGAGACCAGCAGAACCAGCCTCCCCTCTTGCCCCCCTGTCGGGGAAGATCTGGCCTTAGGCTCAGAATCCGCTTTGTCTCCAATCAGACTGTGCTAGAAGAAATGCCCAGCTAAACACTTTCTCCTGAGCCGGGGAAAACCCTGCCCGAGGCGTTCTCTAGTGGCCAGCGCAGCCCCGGTACCCTGCGATGTCCCGCTGCCCGCAGTGGGGCTGCGGGAACAGGGGCGCTTAGTGCCCTGTGCCCCTCCCCTCCCTGAGCGCCTCCCTCCGACTCCTCCACCCCCACTGTCGCAGGTCGCATATTTGGATCCGTTTGGGACGCCGCCTCGTCGGACGGTATCTGCTTGCGTTCTTTCTTCAGGGCGTCTCCAACCTGTCTCTTGTTGAATGTCAGAGTAATGGGAAGCGCCAGTGACAAGGCGGCGTATTACTCATGATTAAGTGCCGTGTCAACCTAATTAGCAGAGTAATTATAAGGTGCTAATGAATGATTCAAAGTTCTTTGAGTTACATTTTACTCCAAATTACCATTTTTAAGAACCTTATGGATCTGCATAGTTGGCATCGTATCCGTGACTCAGTGTAGAACGATGCCAGGAAAGAGGACCAGGTTCGGTTGCCTTCTTACGAGCTAGCGCTCTTTCACTCTCCTTCCTCTCTCTCTCTCTCTCTCTCTCTCTCTCTCTCTCTCTCTCTCTCTCTCTCTCTCTCTCTCTCTCTCTCTCTCTCTCTCCCTCCCTCTCTCTCTCCCTCCTTCCCTCCCTCCCCCTCCCTCCTTCTGTTTCCCTCTCCCCCCCTTCTTCTCTCCCTCTCTTCCCCCCTCTTCTCTCCTCTCCACTCTTTCTCCCTCTCTCCCTCTTCTGTCTCTCTCTCCCTTCTTCCCTTCCTCCCTTCCTCTCTCCCTCTCCCCCATCTCCCTACCTCTCCCCCTCCCCAAGTATCCCTAAATTAATGACCTCCTAACAGCTTGCTTCCTCCGATTTGGTAGTGTGAGTCCCAGGTCTGGAAGGGGGACGTGAGTGGTGATTCATCCTTGGGACGTCTAGGTGTTTGACCCGGAGTTTGGGAGATCCCACGTTACTATTGTTTGAGCTGTCATTCTTCCTCGCTACCTCTGAGAAGGGATGTAGGCTACCAAGTGTGCCATCTAGGCAGCTCTCTCCTCAGAACGAGCAGACTTTTATCAGAGAAACTAGGGTTGGTGAGTCAAAGACAAGCTGTGCTGTGGACAGACGCGGGTGACCTAGGGAACCCTGGAACCCCTCTGAAGACCTGCGGCTAAGCCTGGTGGGTGGCGAGGGGCCAGTCTAGATCGAAGCCCCAGAGGCAGGAGACCCGGGTGTTGGCAGACCCTCCCAGGGGCTTTCAAGTTAGGTTGCGACCACCACAGCTAGGGACTGAGCTCACCGAAGCAACTCCTCTCAGACTCCGAGGCCTGGATGGACAGTCTGAGCACCCTGAGCCTCTGGCACAGTTGACCCCTGCGGAAAGGGCTGGAAGGACGCCTGGGCTGCAACAGAATGCAGAGGAACGAAAGCTGCCTCCTCACACCACCCCCCCCCCCGTCAGTTATCCATTAGGGTTCCCGTTCTGACATCACCCAAGAACACCCCCAAGGAAGTGCGTCTTTTCCTTGCACTGGGGCCCCCAGTTCACAGTGAGCTTGCGGGAAGCAAGGAAGGGGAGAATACATTTAAAATCTCGCACTGACGGCACTGCACAAATCAATTATTCTCGACCTTGATAAATAATTCATTTAAGCCTGTTTTTGTTTTGTTCCAACGCCTACAATGACTCAAGAGCTCAAAGGCTAGTGGCACAGCTTGTGTGGGGCGGGTCGGCAGGGTGTTTTCTTGGAATAATTCGCAACATTAGCAGGGAAGACAGTGGGGATATGACCCTACGAAAAAATGGAATCTGGAGAGAGAGACAGGAAGAGAGGAAGACTTGTGTGTGTGTGTGTGTGTGTGTGTGTGTGTGTGTGTGTGTGTGTGTGTGTGTGTGTAGGGGCAGGGGTCATGTTTCATGAATTCCCAAAGCACCTTGTGAATGTTTCCAATCATATTATTTAAAAAAAAATGTCAATATCAGATTTTTCTCGGGCTGTATAGTTTAAAGCTTAATCTTCAGAAAAAGTTGTGGTAAAAGTCCCCTGCTTCCAGTCCCAGGAAATGTTAGAAATGTCCTCAAAAATCAAAGCCAGGTCACAACTTAATGAACAAATTCCCCAGAGCTAGAGTTTGACTTAGCTTTCCTCATTTTACCTGCACTCCAGCTATATTTCTCTTATGCTGTTATTTTCTTGAAAAAGTATATATAAATGTACACCCAAAAATGCATTTTCTGGCAAAAATAGCTCAAATTTTTGTGGGGTGTGGTGGTGCATGCCTTTAATCCCAGCACTCTGGAGACAGAGGCAGACAGATCTCTGAATTCTGGGCCAGCCTGGTCTACATAGTGAGTTCCAAGGATAGCCAGGACTCTGTAGAGAGATCTGTCTAATAAATAAATAAATAAATAAATAAATAAATAAATAAATATTCAGAAGCAGGTCATGGTGCAGCTTCGGCTCATTTCCAAGAGAGTATTATACATTAGGTGAATTTTAACCTCACATTTCTCCCTCTGGGTTTAAAATGCAAGAAAAGCATGTCCTAAACTAACACATATTTAATTTGGTGAGATTTCTAAATTTGTTGCTCAGAAAGCAGTTTACTTGCTAACTGTGCACAAAAAAAAATATATCTCCTTCCAAGTTGTGCAGGAAACACCAATGCCAATCAATAGTCAAGGAATTACCCAAACAAAATTCTCAGTTTTGTGTGCAGTACATCTTCCACCATCCACTGTCACTATCTGATTTTGAGATTCTTTTAAACTGGAGCATCAGATTTTTTTAAAATGGAGTTTAATTTTGATGAAATTCACCACCAAATTATGATGAACTTAAAGTCTTGTTTCTTCTCTGCTTGTATCCATTTGGACTCATAAAGAGCAGGTACCACAGGAATGGGGTGCAAAGGCGACTCTCTCCACTGGGCGGCGCCAAGAACCCCAAACCGAAGTACCCTGCTATTGTTTTTGTCTATAAAAGATGCAAGATACACAAATAGACTCTCCACAATCTAAGGCTGATTCGGCAACCATGATGTGACCTTGCCATCTCATGATTAGACCCAAGTGGGGTTCCTTTCTCTTTTTACAGTCTATTAATACATTTCCAACTGCTTTAGATTTTGGTGCATATTTGCTTAGAAAAATAATTAGAAAAAATATGAAAACAAGGAAACTGAGTCTTTTCTTCAGTCTGACCCTTGGGCTGAAACCGGAAGAGTGTAGAATCTGAGCAGAAGGACCAAGGTAAAAATGGAGAGAAAAAGTAACAAAGTTATTCTAACAGAAGAGTTTAAATGTGTACTTGGTAATTGTTGTATGAGGCTGCAAGTTTTGAGAAATACTTCTGGAGTTCTAAAATTTGCAGAAGTTATCACTTTACCAAAACATTAGTGCTCATAAGTTGGAACAGAAACTAGTGAGGTGTGTACCCAGAAGGTACTTAGTTGTGTAGTGCCCAGGACAAGAGTGGAGGAAAGCCTGGAGGAGTGAGCCTGGCTTATTTTGCCCACCTTCTAACCTTCCTGACAAGGCTTTTAGCTTTCCCCATCACTGAGGTCTGGTTATTTTTCAGCTAAGGGCAGTGCCCACCATCCATTCTTTCTTCTTCTTCTTCTTCTTCTTCTTCTTCTTCTTCTTCTTCTTCTTCTTCTTCTTCTTCTTCTTCTTTTCTTCTTCTTCTCCTCCTCCTCCTCCCCACCACCACCATTCAATCCTTCATGTATTTGCTAATCCTTCATGTAAATGCTTATTGGATGTGCATTTTGTGACAGGTGCTTTCATGTTCTGGAAATTGTCGAAATTAACTTGTTAGGTGGAAATTCAACAAAAGGCGGGGGTAGGGGGCGTCTTACATTGGGGAGGCGGTTGGGACAGCAGGAAGGTTTTCTATAGGAGAGACAGGGACAGGCCAGATCCTGGATGCATCCCAAGCCGTGGGCTACAGAAAAGTTTATATGATAGCTAAAGGTAAGGTCGGGCAAAACCATCCACAATTTGACCAAGACTGGGCTCCAATCCCTAGGTGTATGCTGGCTCAAGAGATCTCCCACCCAAGTGTAGCCAGAAGAGAGGCTAAGGGCATGCATCCCCACACCTGCCGAAGGAAGGAATGCTTGGCAGCTCGTACAGTTTTCCCTTTCATTCTGGAGGATCCAGCACTCCCCACCCCCTAAAGAAGAACAGACTTGCACCCCTTATCTCCATTCCCACTCCTCTCCTTCTTTATTTTCTAGGTTGCCAAATTCTGGAAGACTAGATGATCTTGGCAGGCCCAAAGAAAGGTCTCTTCTAATTCAAGGGTGAAGAAAGAAAGGGTAAGCAATGTGAAAACAGCGAAAGAGAAACTGGAGAGAAATCTTAATTTTACACTGAACTAAACCACTGTCCACTGAAGACCAGCTCCTAGAGAAGTTTAAATAGCCTCCTTGTGGCACACAAGTAAAAGGAACCCTGCCATCTATGCGAAGATGGGTTCTTGGGGTTAAAGGGATTGGAGAGGCCACAGCAGAGCTGCGCAAAATGCCAGTCGGAGAAGGGGAAATTCATTTACGATGTTAATTAACAAGCGGCTAATTAAAACGGCACTTTGAGCGCTAATCAATCGCCTTATTAAGTAAGAGCCATCACTGGAACAAATTGGAAGCTCCCCGCCCAGTCTCCAGCCTTGGTGCAGGAGGAGCTGGGTTCCCAGATCCTGCACGGCGGGTGGGAAATTCTATCTGCTCTCCCACCAGACTGCAAAGGTCTCCACGTCTCCGGTTAACGCCTGTAGAACTGCCTGCTCCTGCCCTAGGATCTCAAGGAGTAGACCAGCTGTCTGTAGTGCAATCGCTCCCATTTGGGAGAGAGGGATTGGTTGCAAAGAAAAGCGACGCTTTCGGCGTGTGTCTGGGAAAGAGCTCCTCTCCCGCCTGACCAGTAACACGCAGGGGCCGCCAGGAGCCGAACCAGGCAATTCAGCCTGAGAGGGGGCGCTCTCGGCCCAGGATCTCGCGCTCCCATTCGCCCAAGCGACCCACCACCCCAAGATGAAAATTCCCAGGACCTACCCCGGGTATGGCCCAAAATAGGAAAAAGAGGACCTATTTTTAAGGACAAGACTCAGGCACCTCCTAGATTCTGTCTCCTGGAGCTCCATAAGAAAGGGGTGAGTGTTCCGAGACACCGGACATCGGTGAGGGACACCGATGGTTGGTATGGGACTCACCTGACATACCAGCGGCCTGTAGGTGCCTCCCACCTAGCTCCTCTATGATCAGGCCATGCCCACGCCTAAGAAGGAACATTTGGAACCTTTATTTTGAGGAGCACCCCCCCCGTGTTTCCTAATTGTTTGTTGCCCGTTTTTCACCAAAATCCCCAGAGAAAACATTTGGTAATAAGAGGGGACTGTGAATTAAATGTTAATTAAGTGAGTCTCCCCACCCCCACCTGCATGGCAGCTTGTGTTTATACTGAACATCCGATTTGCCCACCATATCATTCCAGAATTGCAAGAAGGGGGGCGGAGACACAGCAGAAAGAGACCTGAGTGGACTTCAGCCGGATTTGCTTCTTTTTAGTCTGAGCAGGAGGGGGGGGGGGGAATTGGAAAGAGGGTCTTTGGAGTGGAGGGTGGGGTGACATGGCCTAAGGAGTGAGTGGCTCGCGTGCTTGAAATGACAAATGGATATCTGAGCCTGCCTCGGGTTCCATTTCTCCCAGAGGTGCGCTTGACCGCATCTGCGGGTAGATCTGAGCTTGCTTGGGGTGTCCCGGGAGAGCCGAAAGAACGGCTCCCCTGTGCAGAGTTCAAAAGCATTAATATTTTCATCGTATTACCACTATTCAATATAATAATATTTGCTCGGTTAGCGGCACTAATTAGACCACATTAAAACCGTAGTGTCTCCCTAATGGTGCGTAATGTTGCCCACACTCACATCTTTCTCTCTGAGGATGGGTGGCTGCCAGACGGGAGGAGAGATCCGCAAAGAACAAGCTAGATCAGGGTGTGATCCCCTCCCCAACACACACACTGGGCTAGAGGTTTGCCGGGTGGCAGGCACCACAGTCTCCACGCGGTCAATCGGCCCCTCGCTGTGCATCCGGCCCTGCGCCCAGTACCAGACAGCCTCCTCCCCCAGCCCGACTCTTTGAACTCTTCTCCTCATTGATTTTTCTTTCCCTTCCCCCATTTGTGTGTGTATTTTCAATTGGTTGGAGTTTTAATGTTTGGGAGTTCCCGAGTGAGAGAATTAAAATACGTTTATGCCCAGAGTTGGGGGTCTTGATTCTTCTTCTATCTAAGTCATGAGGTCCCCTTACACTGCCTCCGATGTTCGATAAAACCTATTCTGAGGATCAGTTCTGGGAGTGTAAAGGAAGCTCCCACGGGGCAGATTAGGTTTGGATATTTTGCCTATTCTTGGGCGCAGGCGGACCACTCTGGCGTCTAGCAGCCTTGGGCGAGTGGGAATGAGGATTGGAATTATGCCTTTCCTGCTAGCGCCGCGCGCACATCACTCTGAATATGTAACATATTTGTAACAAGCGCGGAGGTGTGATGTTTGCGCCCGAACGGGGAGGGGGGGTGGATCTGGATAGGGAAGCGGGGAGCACAGAACTCACGTCGTTCTGCAATCTAACAATCTGAACATTCCTTTATTAAAAGCTGCTGCGTGACATTTACACTGAGCCACCAGCCTCTCTGCCTCTAATCCAGGCGAAAACCGATGTACCATCAAGTTCTGGCGTCTGCGTGCCGGGCCGCTGCCGTCCCCTTCCGGGTTCGGGGACTACAATACAGCTTGACCGCCCTTGCTGGCAGAGGGGCGGGCGAAGCACCTGCAGCCCTTCTGGGGCCCCAGGGTAACACTCCTCAGACCTCAGGCTCCTCTTATGGTCTACACCCTATTCTGGCTCAGCGAAGCCGAAGCCCCTATGTCGAAGAAGTAAACTTTCTCCACCCCAACCCACTCCAATAATACGATCCTTTAGAGTTGCGGCTTTCCTTCGGTCAGACTCACGCTCGCCATTCGGTCTGAGTACATGATCAGAACTGCTCAGAGAGCAGGAAG